>JBBPDJ010000003.1:16692384-16737627 GCA_037974625.1 Cucumis cinereus
AGGGACATTATTTTCAAATAAGTTTTTTTTTTATTTATTTATGTTACTAAAAAGAACTATAAGGCATTAGACAAAACAGTTTATCTTTAGATTGCAACTTCAACTGAGTTATGTTCGATAGGTTCGAGAAGTAAAATAAGAAGATATCCAAAAGCCTTAAAGATAAATATATGTATTATCCATTAAACTATACTTTTATATATATATATATATATATAAACTTAAGAATAAAAATATAGAATATGACAAATCGAACCTAACTTAATAAATATAATCATAAAATATTATTCTATATCGACTATATATTTGATCACTATTTTCAGTCGACCTAAAATGCATTAAGTATATATAAAAAAAAAAGTAGAAAAACATAATTGATGAAAAAACACATGTTGTGGAGCTTAATTAAGCTTTGGGTCCAGTTTTTATTTAGTTTGTAGGTTTTAAAATGTTACATTTTTTATCTTGAGTTTTGAGTTTTTTTTTAATCCCTAAGCTTCGAGATTGACACTCTAACTTTTGGGTTTCTATGATATTTACTTTCACTCCTTAATGTTAAGGTTTGTAAATCAATTTATAATAAGGTTAAAAATACTATCCCGGTCAATATACTTTGAAACTTGTTCGGTTTTAGTGGATATACTTTCAATAAATCTTAATTCTTAAATTTAGTCCCAAACAATGATTTATTGTTCATTTTTAAGAAAAAAAAAACTTTTTGTTATTCATAGCATTTTTAGTATGAATTTTGACAATATATTCACGTATTTTATTTTCTAACATAAATTTTATTTTGATCATTTAGTCAATTTCCATCAAAATTAACTCTGAGTTACTAAATTTAAAATTTATTAAAACAAGAGACACTAAAATTAAACAAATTGAAGACCAAAAAGTACCTTTAACTTATAATTTTAAAAGATTTTAACTCAATTTTTATGGCTATAAAAAAGTAATTTTAAATTTTCACTTCCTAATTAATTAACTGACAAGAAAATCTCAAAAATAAAAAACGGACATTTGTTATTACCAAAAACTCCAATTGTAAAAATATAAATAAATATTAAACTTAGAGATGAGATAAAAATTTAAACTCAATACTAAAAAGTACAAAAATATAATATTTTAGAATTTAGGGACTAAAAAGTAAAATTAAACCAAAAAAGTTAGCATTATTTCAACTTAAAGAGATTTTTTATAAAAAATAAAATAAAAAAAATTGTGTTTGGCTTTAAAGGAAAAAAAGAAAATAGAAAATAGAAAAATGGTAGATTGAGTCTTGTTTACGCCAAACATGTCGTCCAATTCTATTCCTTCTCCCTTTCCTTTCTTCTCTTCTCTTAGCGCAGCAGCAGCAGCAGCAGCAGCAGCACCCATTACTATAAAGAACCTTCACTTTCCTTCTCTTACTCCCACGCTTTCACCTTCTTCTTCTTCTTCTTCTTCTTCTTCTTCTTCTTCTTCCCTTTTTCCCCTTTTTCTTTAATTTCCATTTTATGCCTCTTCTTTCTCTTCCCCTTTTCCCATGATTCCCTTTCTCCGACTATAAGAATTCCCCTCTTTCACTCCTACCAATTGCACCAATTCACCCTTTTTCTTTCTGGGATTTCTCTTTTCCTTCTTGGGCTTCCCATGGACAAGCTTAATTTTGTCAAAAATGGCGTCCTTCGATTGCCCCCTGGCTTCCGTTTCCACCCCACCGATGAAGAGCTTGTTGTTCAATACTTGAAGCGGAAGGTTCTTTCCTGTCCTTTGCCAGCTTCAATCATCCCTGAAGTCGAAGTTTGTAAAGCTGATCCATGGGATTTGCCTGGTTAGTTTTTAATTTTCTCCAATTCTTCAATATATATATATATTCTGTCTGTTTTGGGTTTTTTTGTAAGAAATTGGAAGTGGGTAGTGAGGGATTTTTTCGTAATGAATGGGAAATTGGTTTTGTGTTTTGCAGGGAATATGGAGCAAGAGAGGTATTTCTTTAGTACAAGAGAAGCTAAGTACCCTAATGGGAACAGATCAAACAGAGCAACAACTTCGGGCTATTGGAAAGCCACTGGAATCGACAAACAAATTGTGACTTCCAAAGGAAATCAAGTAGTTGGGTTGAAGAAAACTCTTGTTTTCTATAGAGGAAAACCACCGCATGGCTCTCGAACTGATTGGATTATGCACGAGTATCGTCTTGCTTCCCCACCAACTGTTTGTTTTAATGCCTCACAGGAAAAATCCTCTTTTCAGGTGACTTAAACTTCTGGCTTTGGTTTTACTTTACATACTTTAGATTTTGGACATTGTTTGCTATTGATTCTGATTTCATTTTAAACTTTCAAAAAGAGTGATGGGTTATGATTTATATCCTAATAAACTCAACAGCCTAGCACTTAGCATCTTCTATTTGGTTGATAAACTATTGGAAATAATAGAAGTGTTGATGAATTGTGCAGAGTTGTGTGGGTCCAATGGAGAATTGGGTTCTATGTCGTATATTTTTGAAGAAAAGAAATGGACATCAAAACGAAGAGGAGAGAAACACAAGCAGCAGCAACAACAGCAACAGAAAGACAAGGATGGGGAAGCCAGTGTTTTATGATTTCATGAGAAAAGAAAGGGCTGAAACAGATTTGAATTTGGCTCCTTCTTCTTCATCCTCAGGGTCAAGTGGGATCACTGAGATTTCAAATAATGAATTGGATGATCATGAAGAAAGTAGCAGCTGCAACAGCTTCCCGTACTTCAGAAGAAAACCTTAAGAAGAAGAGCATAATCTTTTTTCTTTTTTTTTTTTTTGGGTCTTCTTCAAACACCATCTTCCTTTGGTTTAGGAGTAAATTTCTCTGAATTCCCAATGTCAGAATAACCATGAAAGAAAGAAGAAAGAAGAATGTTAGTTGTTGGTTGGTCACATGTAGTTCCAAGGTTTCTGGTCTATGTTTATGTAGACATATATCAGTATCATAAGCCCAAAAGAGATCAATGAAACTGAATCGGCGTTTTAACTTCTTCTTAGTTACCCAACAACAAATGAATTATTATTATTATTATTATTATTATTATTATTATTATTATTATTATTTATTTAGATTGAAACATCGAACTTATTAAGCAATGTTTGGATTGACATAAATTGAATGAAATATCAAGTTTTCAAACTCATATAGTAATTAATTGTCTTAATTTGCCTACCAAAATAATGCTGTCTCTTGTTAATAATAAACTTTAACTCTCCATTCCTGTGCAAGCCATGCAGTTATGAATTATTTTTCACTTTTTTTTTAGTGTGTAAAAAGAGAAAAGGAGGAGAAAATGGAAAGGATTAGGGTAAAAGGAGGAGAAAAAGAGGGAAGAGGTATAAATACGACATTAATAAATTTGTCATATAATTTGTTTTTTTTTTGTAAGAAAAAAAAACAAGAACAAGAACAAGAATGTGATCCTCGGAGGATCCGATTAGGAAGAAGAAGTTCCTTTTTTTTTCAAGGAAAGGCAAAAGGAAAAGAAAAGGAATTGACTCTCAAAATTAAAATAAATAAATAAATATAATCACAATAGAACCCAATTCCACAATTTCTTTTTTTTTTTTTTTTTGGGTTCGAATGAGAAAGAGTCTCCAACAATTCTAAGCTGAGTATATATGCTGATTTTAAAAATCTTCAAATTCACTCAAATCCATTTTAAAGCATTTTGTTTTTGAATTCGAATCCTTTTACAATCTCTAATTACAAAAGAAATTAAAAAGAAAAAAAAAAGAAAGTCAACTTTCGTTGTTCCAAATGTCAGAGCAATGTCCCCCATGCCTTCTTCCTTGTTGCGAAGAAACCACAGATAGAAAATGCCATATTTTTAATTTTAGGAAACAATTTAAACGAATTTCTCAAAATAACCCTTCAATTATTTCAATTCTTTATTCTTTTTTTTTCCCATATAGTTTTTAAAATAAAATAAAATAAGATTGAGGGGCATTTTATCGATTGGAAATTAAATAAAATACCCCCATTTACTCTTCCAACTACTCCGTAGATTGATTTAAATACAGTATAAACTAATTAAGTGGAGTGAATTTAATTAATTAATCGCACTAATCTAATGATTTATTAATCATAGATTAAAATCTTCAAGTGAGAAACCTTGACACGTGTCACGCATGCAAGGCCCCGCCGGCCTGCGGTTGACTCACCCACCGTCGCGGTGCGTATCATTAATTTTTTTATAATAATTATTTTTAAAAAAAAAATTAATGTGACAGTGTATAATAAGAGGTGGGTAGACGTGGTACGCAAAGATTGTGATAACATAGGCCGTGGAGGTTAAAAAGCGTGGCCCACTGACCAATGAATGGTCGCCAAATGGACACCCAAAACCCAAAGGGCGGCATATTTTAACACTTTAAATAAAAGGTTCCTTCACACACAGGTTAATTCAGCTTCTCAATATATATATATCTATATATATGCAGATTGTAAACAAATTTGTTAATAAAATTCCATGATTAGGTAAAATGGGAAAAGGTAAAAGCAAAAAAATTGACCAAAGCAAAAAGTAAAAACCAAAAAAAGGGATGGTTAATGCTTGTCAATTTTTGTGTTGGGTTAATTTTGGTCAATTTCGGTTTTAAATTTTTAATCCACATTTAGCAAATTTTTAATTTGCTTGATTAGCTTTATTTGGAATGATCCATAACAATATCTAATTTTTGGAGTTTCATTCTGTTGGCTGATAGTTTTTCATTTTTTTATTTTTTTATTTGAATTAGTAAGTCAATTCAATCGTACCCAAAATCTATCCTTTTCAATCTTTTGCTTAAACTCTTGGAAACTATTCACCTCATCAGTTGAATTTGTACCGTTTAAAAATTAAAATTATAAGCTTTAAGCTACATTTATTCATATTTTTAAAACCAAATCAATCGAAACATAAGTTATGTTATTACTAAGATTTGTATCAAGAGATAACAAGAAACTCGAATATTTGATTTCGTTTATATTAAAATCAAACATTAAAGCAACAAATGAAAATATTTTAAAAAAAAAAAAAGAAAAAAAAAAGGTAAGGCATGATTCATGGAAATCATTCTACATAAGAAAGGGGTTTTTTAAAGAAAGATATAGTCAATAAAAAGAGGCAGTATTTTAAAAATAACTAATAAAATGGTGGCCTTGGAATTTCTTGTGATGGAAGGTTAGAATCAGCAAAGGCTGTTGAAGTTCTTCACGTCACCTTTATATGAACAAATTTCATTGTCAAAAGATGAGAGAAATTTTTTTTAGAAAAAAATAAAATAAAATAAAGTTGAGGAATTGGATTGGATTGTGGATTGCTGACTTAGGGTTTCTCATTTGTCAATCACGTGGGCAGCACGTCATGGTAGACCACAAATACTTACAGCTAAAACTTTTTTTTTTTTTTTTAAACTTTAAAAATAAATAATAAATAATCTTATGTAGGCCAACCTGATAAGGTCAATAACATTTAAAGAAAAATCCTACCAATCCTAGAAACATATCAAAAGGCAATAAGGAGGGGGTCTCAATCAAGCAAGGGCAATAGAGAAATTTTGAATAGAAATTACCTATCAGTGAAGGAATTGTCATCAATTATGTAAGTTGACCACTTCTTCACCCAACCACTCTTATAAGCTGTTTGTTTTGGACAAACATTAAATAAGAGAGGTTGCTTTGAATCCCTGCAACAAAGACATTTATCCATCTCCCAATCTTTTTTTTCTTTTTTTGCTCTCCCTGAATCTCTGCAAAATTAAAGATAAAAATCAACTTATGCAAAAGAAATCCACCCCAGAAAATTCTTCAGGTGGGGTCCAGTAAAGCAAAGTGAGGAACAATCAGGATTCCTTTCATGTCAATGTTTGATGATCAACCTACTCAATATACTTCTCCAGTTCAAGGGTTAGTAAATGCCTGACATTTTGAGACACCAATTTCAAACCTTTAATAGGAAAGACTTTCAAGAAATGCAATATTCAAATTTGGTGAAAAACTGGATGGCAAGGTTTGTGGTACCTGTAATTGGATACAGTTCATGCCCAGCAGTTATGAAACTGAAAAACAATTCCTGCAAAAGAAATGAAACTCAAAAAAACTTGGAGAGTTTAGATGGTTCAGCTTAATACACAAGTGGATGAAGAGAGAATCTCCATGATGATGGAAGGAAACCCTTAACCCACATACTCTATCATTTTAGGAGTGGAGTACTAATCTTATCGTGTGATGCAAGTTAAGCCTTTAAGAATCAAACTGTCAGAACAAGTTTGTCCTTAAATTTTTTAGATGCATTTTTCCTCAGCATTATATTGAGGCTGGAATCAAACAGACTAGCCATCAAGGAAAAATGTCCCGAAAGAACTTTGAGTTGTACAGATATCTAAAGAAATTACTGCTATTGAAATTAGATTTGTATGCAACGTCCATATATCAGTCCACTGAATACATTACAACTCACAGTTTCTCAACTGGATTAAATCATTAGAGACTTTCTGTTTTCTGACCTATTTACCTCAATAAGAATTTGGATAACACCATATTGTATTCGTATTTTCTATGAATCCAACATAAAGGAGTAAGCATTCCAATAAAAGTTGACACAGTTCCATCTTCCATCAACCTACCTAGAAGGCTCGTTCTACTAGATTACCCAGAACCAATATCATGTCTTTGAAGGTTGTAACCAGATAGAAATACACTGCCCAAGCACTAGAGAGGACGAACATTTTCTGGAAGGCTTGTCCTTCTTTTCCAGTTCAGATATTTTCAGAAAAAATATTGATAGTGAATTTGCTAAGAAAGCTAAATATCAAACACTTTTACTGAAAGACGAGTCATTCATGAGGCAGCCAGGACCATGAAAAAGAAAAACTAATCACATTAATTCAAATAACAAAAATAAATAGAAATTATGTGAAACTCCAGGCAGTAATTCCACACTAGTGTATGTGTCATCACTTACATATGAGGATGAAAACTTTTGAGATCACTCATGTCTACTAAAAGTTCACTCTTTCTTCCTAAAAGGCCCAGATAAGGGGAAAAAATTGGCACTGCAATGCTGAAGTTGCCAAACTCTTTAGGATCCTATGGAGTTCTACTCATTTTTTTCAACTTGACTAATTTTATCTCCTGAAGGTTTCGACGGAGGTGGCTCAGAGCATGCCTTCAGAACAGCCTCATTCTGGAAAGAAGTAATAATATGAATTTAGAACACACATCAACAATTTTAAAAGTGATTCTCAAATTAGTAATGTAACATGATTAGAAAAACAATATATTAAACAAGAACAAGAACAGTACAAAAATTCAAAATAGAATTCCGTGGTAACAACCAAAAGGGCAGCATGTACATTTTCTCAGGGCAAATACAGAAGTATAAAAAAAATAGAAAATTCGAGGGAGAAAATGCATTGGCTCTAGAATGAACAATCTTCATATGGATGTATTTGAGAAGCATTGTAACGTCCCAGGCCCAGGATTCGGAATCCAGATTTGGCAACTGACGGCCCCGACATTCCCCTGCAACCTGGCAACATCATATTTGCTTGTCTTAAAGGCTTATTAGAGCTAAAGTTGTCCCCACAAACCAACAAGGGTCCTTTCAGCATGTTTTGTCCTCACTCACATGCATCCCAAGAAAATTTCCAGAAGGTCAACCTACATAGAATTGTTCCAAGCTAAGCACGCTTAACTTTGGAGTTCCTGATGGAACCACCGAAAAGGGAGGTGCACCTTGTTGGTATTGGTAGTGACTTTCAATTCTTTTAAGTCTTTCTTAATCATACTTTCAAGTCTTTAATATCCCTCTCATTCATGTCCCCCTCCTAAACTCAAAGCGTTACAAGCATAATTTATACAAGTCAACAAAAAATAAAATTGTACTCAACCCGTCAACAATAAACAGTCAAAAGCCGCCACTTTCACCATAAATAAAACTAAACAAATACCTCCACGATATTATTAGAAATACAGAAAGAATCCACACATGAAGAGTAAACAAGACTTAACATAATTTCCTTTTTAGCATATAAATTTGACATTCTCAACAGGATCAATATTTTAATCTTGTAGTCACTATAACAAAGCTCGAATAAATAGTATCACTCATCCCTTACTTTGATGTAAATCATGCAACCCAAACAGCTAAATAGTAAGTATCTATGCTGACCCTCAAAATTTTAATTTCACTGAACAAACATTCCACTTTCAAAGAAAAGGGGGGTAAAGAAAACAACCTGAAAACTTTGAAATCCATTCATCAAAATCAGGAAAGCAATTCTTTAATTTCTTTTCTATCGTTTTATTTTCTTTCCTTTTCTTTTAAAAGAGATAGTTTCAATGATTAAATGCAATTTACACACACAAAGAGGGGAGACTGGAGAGAGATCATTCTAGGAAAGCTACCCCAAGTGCAACTACAAAAATAAGTTTATTTAAAAAATTGAAAAAAAATTAGTTAAAGATTTAAAGATTTTTCTTGCTCAGAAAATTCTATAATTCCGTTTTAAAGGGAAGAACCTCAACAGATAAGAGAAAGGTTGTTTTGGGATTCCTTTAGAAGAGTGGCCCACTTTGAAGTGATGAACACATAAATTTGAAGCATAGGGACATTAGAAGAAAACATGCCATTAAGATATTTCTCTAACGATGTTGGTGGGAGAGATCCACTCTGCACCTGCAACATCCAGATTTCTTCTCTAACCATGCTAATGATCCAATTGTTGTTATTAGAGAGAGGATAATTTCTGGGGAGGTCAGAGAATTTACTAGGGCAGGCACTCCCAATATCTGATTTTCTTGTAGTTGCCAACATGAGAGAAGCGTTATGGAAGAAAACACAGACAAACTTTTAATCGCCTCAAGGTGAGAGGCAACAAAAAGTCGTCGCTTGTTTGATGTGAGGCGTAGTTAATAAAATAATGAATAATAATAATACAAATAAATTAAAATAAAAACATAAGATTAGAAAAAAATTAACTCAAATAATCTTGAGGAAAAAAATATTTGAAAAAAGATATAGAAACAAAAAAGATTTTACTTTGACTCTTTTTCTTCTTCAATTCTCCTTTCTTTCTTTGATTTTTCTTTAATTCTACCTTTACAAACTTTGATACTTCCTTTTCATCGTATTGGATAAGGATATTTTTTTCTAAAATAAAATTGACCAATTGAACAAGGCAAGCGCTTGGTCGCCTTGAACATTTGAAAGGCACAAAAGGCGAGCGCCTTGGGTACTTGCAAGGCGTTAAGGCTTCGTCTCTCGCCTCAAGCGAGCCCCCAACTGCGCCTTAACAACACTAATACTTACTAACAATAATTCTATGCCATAAAGAATCAAGCACAATGGAAAAGTGCCAAAGCTATATAGCCAACAGAGTTGTGTTGCGTAACCTTAAATGTTGCTTTCCCAAGTTCGATCAAAGTTTAAAAATTAATGGCTTCATCCTCCTCGATCTCCTTGTACCCTCAAGCCTTAGTTTCAATGGTCCCTTTCTTTTTCTTTTCTTTACTTTTTCCTCTTTTTTTTTTATAACCATGAGTATCAGAGTCGTTGTTTCCTTTTATGAATGCTAAGTTTGAATGGTTCAATAGCAAAAGTTCATGGCTCGTTGTCACTCTATGCAGCTGTAAATGTACGATTTAGATTTTTGAAGACCATTTGTCCAATAGTCCTTGCCCCTAAATCCCTGTAACACAAAAGTTATTTTACATAATCCTTGACCTTGGTTGATTTGCTTTCTATGTGTATATCCAATTTTGAGTTAGTCCATGAAGATTAATTCAAGGTTCATCTAACTTGAAATGTTCTACAACTTGAATGAAAGCAATCATCAATATGAATTGGACAGCTAATGTTTCATATAAAAAAAAAAAGAAAAAGAAAAAGGACTTCTTTTTCAGATAAGATGTGTCACCAAAACATAAACATGCACATAAAAAGGAAGACTCCAATGAAAGATAACACATTCTTCAACTTGCTCTAGTCGAGGAGGTGACAAAATGGTCTGCATAGCATGAATCAAAAAGAACAATAGTTACAAGACTCCTTAACTAGAAAAACTCCATCTAGAAGTTAGAAGGTCATGGAGAATCAATATTCTTCCAAGATAGGTAAAGAAAACTAATTCCTTTTTCGAAAGGCACTTGGATTTTAAGCCATCCACCTGAAGTTTATTTTCCAAAACTTTTCGATCCTCAAAAACAGGGGATTAGAAAATCGTGAGGTCTGACACTCATAGTTTATAAGAACCCCTCTCACATTTGGAGACAAAAATCCATCTATCTTTTGCATAAGCTCTTTGACCTTTCAACAAACCACCATCCTAATACTAGAATCCTCTCGACAAGATTCTCATACAATCTATCTAGAAAGATATAATTACTAAGAAAGTAAAATTCATTCTATGGATCCTATCATTGGAAGGGTTACAATCCCAAACAGGTTGCAGAAGAAGGAACCCCAAATGTTCTTTGACTCCAAGTTGGTATATTCATGTAAAAATTCCTTAGAAGATCAGAACCATCTCACATTCACCATCCTCCCATTTCATGTTAGGGTATCCTCCACAGGTGTTTGAAGGTTCCTCGGCCACTAATGTCTAGTACTGCACAAAAATCCCAATTAAACAATGGGAAATAATGAAATGAGGACCCACGGTCTCACTTGGTAGCTAACACTGACATGGTTTCCAATATTTTCTACACTGCTAACAGAAAACGTCATTCCAATGCATATATAAAACCAAGCTAAAGAGTCTCCTGATCTACTTCATTTGCTTCGACATTAACTATGGGATAATCAAGTATTTGCTATTTCCAAACGAACGTCCAGAGATTCTTCTAACACAAATTAATGGCGAGCATAAACAGACAAGTGATATTGAGACTGAAATGGAGAAAAAAAAACCTGCCAAACACGAAGAATCCTTTTCTTGGCGTTGACTTTACGGGTTGTGGTGAGCTTGATTCTCTTCCAGACTAAACCTCCGGAATCGTGCTTCTTCACAATCTCCAATACCCGTGTCCCCCAAAATGCACCCGCCATCTCCTTCCCCGCCCGAGCTTCTCCGTGTAATTTCCCCCAAAAGCTTCGCTTCTATGCCGCTCCCTCTCAAACGAAACAATAATGATAAATAGGTTAAATTACACTTTGGGATTATAACTCAACTAAACCACCTAAATGATTTTATTGAAGGGAAATATAGAAAATAGTACCATGTGTTAAATAAACTAAAAATATAGAACAGTCGTTAAATTGTTTCAATTTTTTAAAATTTCAATGAAATATAAACTATCACTAATATAAATTATCTAACTAATATCACATTTTTTTAATTGAAAGATACAATCGATAATATCCATCAATTACTATTAATGATAGCTGTCAATTTTAAAAAAATTGTGAAAAAGTACTCGTGATTGTGACAAATATAAAGTTATTACTAATATTAGTTATTGGTGATAACAACTAATAGCAACTATCAATTATAACAATTGATAGTAGCTATTAGGAGTAATTGTTATTAGTGATAACTTTTAATTTAACAAATTTGAGAATAAGCGTTAAAAACGATGGTTGTACATGGATTTTTTAGTTCTTAACTAAATTTTGTGCTATATATGCAATTATTTTTTTATGTACTATGTATTTTCACCATTTGTTACTTAAATGTCATTTATGCAAGTGATCATTTATTAAAATAGTTTTCAAGATATTTAACCCTTTTTATCTTGTTTTTTTTTTAAACTACTTATATTGTTTTCAAATATAGTAAATTTTTTCTTTTGATATGTGCTAAACTACGATAGATTTAGATTATTATCTATCAGTTTCACAACAGACATTGCTCGTGTTTGTTAATGAACAAAAACTATTACTTGTAAATTCTATTTCAAGGAGAGGTTCAAAGCTTTGACCATGTTTGATAGCATAAAGTATGTGTTTAATCTCTACACTAGTAAATACGAGTCTAATCTCTAAATCATAGAAGTATAAATCATACCAAAACAGAGCTTGGAACAATCAACAATGACTACAACGGTGATTTGTAGAAGGATATTCTCCCTACTAGATTTATTTATGAGACACTTTATTGTGTCGTCTTGGAAGACAGTCTTCCTACTACATTTCTGTCTTTCTGTCTTTTTTTATTATTATTTTATTTAACTAAAATGACATTTTCATGTTTTTACTAAAGTTTATAAGACTATTTTTAAATATGAAAAAATACTACAGTTATTTACAAATTTTTAAAATCATAAATAAATTATGATATTTTATTGTATTTGTAAATATTTTTAGAAATGTTGGCATTTTAAACAATTTCATAAGTTCATACATATTTTAATTAAAACACGTGTTTAAAAAAATTACTATAAATTCTATAGACAATAGTCTAAAATTTAATATGTTACACCACCAGTTTTGAAGTTTGCAGCCTTCACCACATCTAAAATGCAATATTTCAGTATTTGTAAATAACTACTTTCCAAATAATTTTCAGTCCACTCCATAAATACGTTTATAACTTGGTCCCTTTTTTCCCAATTAATAATACGAATATTATCATCATAATAATTATTAAATAATGAGGAAGAGAATCATAAATTTGGCTCTAGGCCACTGCGTAAGGTCGCTCCAGTTCAAAGGACACATTTTCCTGGAAATATCTCTTTCTTCCATTTTATTCTCTTCTTCTCATATTCAAATTAATTTAAAAATAAAAACCAATGGTAATTAATCAAACATACAAAATACTAATAATATAAATAAATACACCTTTTTAAAAAATAATTTCAAGAAACACTTTTTTATATTAAAAGATTCTTACAAAATTCCAACGTGGAACACGTGTGCCTTTTCATCGCTTCTTGTAATTGAAGCGTGTGATCAACGTCCGACGTGTCTACTGTCTAGTGAGCAAGAAGACTCCAAAGATCAATTATCTTCTTCTTTTTTTTATAAAAAAAAAGAAAAAGTTAATTCCTAACTTATAGGAGTTATGTTAAAATACCATTTTAAAGTATTCCTACAATTAAAAAAACAAACATGATTTTACATTTTTTTTTTCTTTTACACATTTTTTATGTACTTAATCTCATAAATCTTTAGCAAAATATATATTTCATAATTTGACCACTCAATGCCTTCTTAATGTCCATATATTATATATTCTTTATATCTGTTTATATTAATATTTTTTAAGGTTATTTTTATATATAATATCAAATATTTATAAATATATTAAAATATCATTGATAGATGATAATAGACTGATAAACCATTATTATCCATCATTGGTAGATTCAAATAAATATATGACTAAAATTTTGTTATATTTATAAATATTTCCAGTTGTTTTGCCTTTAAAACAACTTTCTCTTTATCTCGCTGTTTTCAAATATCAAAAATAATTTATAAAACTTTTAATAAAGTCTAATAGCAAATTTTTTTAATATAAAATTTGTTTATTTGAAGTTCACCTTCAAAATAATAATAATTTTAAAAAAAACATCCATACGACAAATTTTGGATCCTTATTTGAATTGTCTTTTTTTTTTTTTAAAAAAAAATACATAGTTTACTATTGCTATTTGACCAACTTGAGTTTTAAAAACAACTCTACATGCCTAATTTTTAGATTTTGCGTAAGTATTAAATTTGGGCATTTGAAGGCAAAATATATATATATATATATATAATGAGATGATTTGAAAACAATAAATTAAAATGGAATATGGAATGAAACATAAAATATATACACAACAACATATTTTAATGTTTAATTTCAAGTCTAACAGGCTAACATTAACATAACTCTAATTGACGTTAATTTCTACTTATCAACATCCATATTTGAGGTTTGATTCTTCAAACTTACATTTTGTAAAAGTAGTAGACATTTGATTCGCTGAAATCATGCTTAAATTCTGCAAAAATCTTCGTAAAACAAATAAACAAAATGTTAACCTAAAATGTCTTTTTTTATAAAAGTTTAACCGAACATATTAGAGTGTGTTTGGTCTAATTTTCAAAGTAATTAATTTTGAAAATAAGCCTTTTTGAAAAAATTGAAGTATCTAAAAAAATTATAACCCTAAACCCTAAATTTCTAAAATGTGTTTAAAACGGTCTTTAAAAAATAAAAAAAAAATCAATTGTTTAAAAAAAAACATTTTTTATCCCTATAAAGTAGATTGGCCAAATTACAAATCACCCAATTTCAAACTTTAGAAACATAGCTAAGACGAACAACGTATAGTTTTAAATTTCAATTAGACAGTTAAGTACATAAGTTAAAAATTTTACGACAGTTATTACAAGTAAGTAAATATATTTTAAAAATTTATTAACTTATTAATGGTTTAAATAGTATTCACTCATTGTTAGAACAAAAAGATCAGGTCAAATTAATTTAGTATATTTTTTTCCAAATGAAAACACATTAAATATAATTTTAATCAACCAATTATTATTAACATATTACAGTGGAATAATTAATTGGGTTATTTCAACAAACGAGTTGGACCGATTATAAAATTAAAGTTTAAATAATACAATCAATTTTAATCAAATGATTTGAAAAAACAATAATGTCAAAAGAAATAAAAGAAGTAAATAAAGATATAAAGGAACCTTTACTTTTATAAAAATGTCATATATTCGTTGGTATATAAAAATCGATGATTATTCAACTATGCCTTTGTATGTCTAATCTTAGTCTTTATATTTTTAATAAATTTTAAATTTAATCCTTAATACTAATTTATAATTGGTATTTAATTCTTAATTTTTTTAAAATATGATTTTTATTACACAAGAATTATTTTATTAATCAATCTCCATAAAAATATAATATATTAAAAACGGTATCAAACAAGAGATTATAAATTTATATATCATCACGCCCTCAATCCAACGGCTCCACAGTCAGCCATGATCGAACAATCTCCGGCGTCCATTTGAACCATATGTTTCTCTTGAGTGGACACGGACACAACACACACGTCCTTGTAAAATAACTGCATTTTAAACCGTCTGATTTTCCAACGGTGTGAACGATGGATGAGATCTCGATCGTTAGATATGTTGACTAATTACAAGTCTCTGTGCAGATACACGATATAAAGATGCTACCTACTCCACTTGATTTGCTCACCCCATATTCTCCGTTTCCTTGCCACACAGTAAGCAGTTCATTACGGAATTTTAACTATTAGGATACGGAGGGGGAAAAAACAAATAATTAAAAAAAATGAATATCCAAAAGTAGAAATTACGAAAAAGAAAAAAAAAATATAATTAATTTTAGTTTGGTAAGGTGGTGGTGGCCTGCCGTCTTCAAACCCCTCCATTTCCCCAAATCTCCCGTCTGATCGGATCCTACTCTTTGGAGCGACCTAACTCTACAAACGCCGGTCAGGTAAGCTTCTTATTCTTCGCCTTCATTTTCATTCATGAATCTGATTCTCTTCTAGCTGCCGCCTGTTCTTGAAGCTTCACTACCTTTACAATTGACTTTTCAATTCAGGTTTTGAAGTTCTGCTACGTTTGTTGTTTTCGTGAATGCATCTGGTGTATTAGATATTGTTCTTGTTTTTAATATCAGTTGATGTCATTTTTCTGTTTTTTTTCCATCTCTTGCTGAAGTTGGAAGTGAAGCTGGTTGGTGATTTGATTGATGATGTTTGAAATGGAATTATGACTTGTATTGTTTGAAATATGTAAGTTTTTGGTTTTGGTTTTGTTAGAGCAATCTTTTGTTCGAGAAAAAATGTGGGGAATCGTTCGGCAAAAAGTTGGCGCTGGAGCCTCCTCTATTTCGGTAAGGTTCTATGCCCTTGAATGAAATTTCTTTTTGCATCGGATAAACGACTTTTCTTCAATGATTTTAATGTTTTATTTTTTATTTTAATGATTTCTGGGCAGGCTTTGCAAAGGCTTCGTCCAGCCGCCTCAGCATCGAGATACTATTCATCTGCCGCAAAAGAGGTATTACACGGTCTCGTGTCCTTCGATAGTTTTTTATATTCTTATGCAGTCTCAGCTAGTGTTCTTCGATATTGTACGCTGAAACTGTCTAGAGTCAAGTAATTTGGTTTCTTCTCATCGATAATGGCTAACTGTTGTAAATAACGTTCAGGACTGTATTTTCCCTACTGTCACATAGGAGTGAGTTATTTCGTAACCCATCTATTTTAGATCTTTGTGAATAATGTAACTGTTTTCCATTAACTCTCTCTCCCTCTCTGTTTCTCTCGGCTTATACGGTTGAATTGTGGTTGAGAAATGTTCGTCCATCTTGCTGCTTGATGTTGGTTGAAAACAAAAGGCTAACCATTTTAACCAAAATTTATTCCAAATATACACAGATGACCGTGAGAGATGCTCTAAACTCTGCACTTGATGAGGAAATGTCTGCTGATCCTAAAGTTTTTTTAATGGGAGAAGAGGTGAGGGAGAATGAACATGAATCCATTTGTATTTTGTTTATTATATGATTTGTCTATGCTTATGGTTAATTTCAAACATTCTGATGCAGGTTGGAGAATATCAGGGTGCTTATAAGGTTAGATAGTTGAAGAGATGATCTCTAATTCACGTGATATTTGAATGTTTTATCCATTTCATTGTACATTCCAACAATTTTTGGCTTTTCTATTCCCTTCAAGTAGATAACGAAAGGGCTTTTGGAGAAATATGGTCCCGAGAGGGTTCTTGATACCCCAATCACAGAGGTTGTTTCTTCACCCAGAAAATATTGTTTTCCTTCAATTTTATTGAGCTTCTTGAATTTTCACTGCTAATTTTAGGGTGAAATATATTAAGGAAAAATGATTATATTCTCTCTGACCTCAATGTTCTCTAAATTTATGCAGGCTGGGTTTACTGGTATTGGTGTTGGCGCTGCTTACCATGGTCTGAAGCCTGTTGTGGAGTTCATGACATTTAATTTCTCCATGCAGGTTATAACAATGAATTGCATACAATTCCTTTTCGTATTGGGTCTTTCCTGCTTGTACTCATCTGCTTAACAAAAACTTTGATGAATACGTTCTGCTGTTGCCTGGTTTGTTTCATTAGCTGATCAGAGTTATTTTTTATTCCAAATCATTCAGGAGTAGTGGCGCTCACTGTTGACTTTATTTGATTTTTTAACTTTTAAATTGGATCAGTTACAACATTTTTTTTGTTTTCAATAGTTTGTATTAGCACATCCACCAATATGCTGAGGATTGGCAAGAGAAAAAAACTTGTGATAACATTGAACTGCTGTTGCTCTTCTATTCCCCTGTGGGGTTATGCTACCCAATACGCCTTGGTCATTGACTAAAATAAAGTAGTGAAGGAACCCTGCAGGGATTAAGTATCTTACCTAGCAATTTTAGTGCAATATAGTAACGATAATGGCCCCTCCAGTTTTTAGTGTATGGATTCTGTGCACCGTTTTGTTTTCTAATTTTCTTCACATCTGGAGGCTTATTTTTTTTTTCCAGCTAGAGTTGCTTGAAAATCTACTGTAACTATCCTTTAAGAATTTAGGTTGTCTTTATTAATTCATACTGTAACTTTGCTACTACATAATGTTTGTCTTTCTACTGTAACTATTTTTTAGCTTTCTTAGGCTCAATGGTCATGATATTACCATACATCATTAATATAAATGTACAAGTTTTATTTAGTTTCCATTGTATTGATTCCTTCTACTATTTTGTAGTTCGACTCTCCTTTTCAATTATTGGTTGTCTCACTCTTAGTTCTGTTTCTTTGCTGTAGGCCATTGATCATATCATTAATTCTGCGGCAAAAACAAATTATATGTCAGCTGGCCAAATTTCCGTGCCAATTGTCTTTAGAGGGCCCAATGGTGCAGCTGCTGGAGTTGGTGCCCAGCACTCCCAGGTTGATTTTTCTTTCTTCCTCTTTCTCTTTCATGTGTGCATGTGAACTTGTGCTCGCACATATATAATATTTGATGAGTTATAGTCATATTATGTTTGTCTCTTGTTGGGAACCTTTTACCGCTTAAACATTTTTAGAGCCAACTTTGGGTCTTTCTTTCTGAAGAGTTCCATAATTATTTCGATTGGCGCTCTTTCTTGTTTTGTTAGGCTAGTTTTATGTGTAAATGTGAACTTGTGTGCACACATATATATAATATTATATTTGTCGGGACCCTTTTTGGGCTGCCAGTTTCTAGGCTCGACTTTTATTTGTCAATTTTTCTGCTGGCCTTTGGTTGGCCTTTTTGTACTTTTTCATTTTCTCTATAGAAGTTTGATTTATCAATGGGAAAAAGAATGATATTTAATTTCAGATGGTGCAATTGGTTAATCCTTGAAACGTGCTTCAAATTTTTCTGTGCAGTGCTATGCAGCATGGTATGGGTCCTGCCCTGGCTTGAAAGTTTTGGCCCCGTATTCATCTGAAGATGCACGTGGGCTTTTAAAAGCTGCTATAAGGGATCCAGATCCTGTGGTGTTTCTTGAAAATGAGTTATTGTAAGTGGTGAATGAAAATGTCTATATGCTTTTTCTCTACTCTTTCCCCTTTGGGACACATGTAATTTTGAGCGTTATTTCAATAGAAAGTTTTGTTTCTAAAAAAGAAAATGTCTATGTACTTTCTAATGAAAATAATCGTTAACAATGTGCTCTGTCGCCTCAGATATGGTGAATCATTCCCTGTTTCAGCAGAGGTCCTTGATTCCAGTTTCACCGCTCCGATTGGAAAAGCTAAGGTGAATCTGTTGTTTTTTATATATTTCAGAAGATGGTTTCTGTTTTGCTCTCTGTTTAACTTTATATCTTTGATTTTTGGTAGATTGAAAGAGAAGGGAAGGATGTGACTATTACTGCTTTCTCAAAGATGGTGGGCTATGCACTTAAGGTCAGTATCCTTCAGTTATTTGGTTCATGGGGGTTGGTTGTTTATTTTTAATTAGTAACTTGCCGTGTCAAGGATTAGGTTAACCTGTGAGTGGCAAGATGAGTTCTTTAGTTGGTGAATATGATTTGAAGTACATCTTTCTTGAACAAGAATCTCTAGAATGGCTGAGAAACGGTTCTTTTAAATATGACTTTTTCATGTTTTTCTTTTCATGCTTTATGCACTTTTCTCGCACTTTATGTAAACAATGATAATTTTCATTAATGGCGTTCAACGAATTGAGGTGGATCTGAAGATCATACCTTAAGATGCTAAATTCTTTTTCTGGCAACTTTTAGGTTGGAATAATGGGCAGTTTAATAGATTTCTCTTGGTGTATATTATTCTATATTTTGATACACATGTTTAACGGCATTTATAGTTTCTTAGAGGTTGGAATATTCGTCCATGACTAATTTGATTGCTTGGATTGTCAGGCAGCTGAAATACTTTCCAAAGAAGGAATTAGTGCTGAGGTAATTTTTGCTAGAAGCTAGTGTTACTTTTCATAGATGTAGATAGATTACGTTTTTTCTTCATCAAAAGTGTAATGACGTATATTGTCGGTATAGGTTATTAACCTGCGCTCTATTCGGCCACTAGACAGAGCCACGATTAATGCTTCAGTTAGGAAGACCAATAGATTGGTAACAGTTGAAGAAGGGTTTCCTCAGCATGGGGTTGGAGCTGAGATCTGGTTTGTCATTTTCCCCTTCTCATGTTTATTCATCTTGATTGATTTTGAAGATGCCCTATTAACTTGAGCGTTATTTATTTATTTTTATGTTGGCAGCACATCTGTTGTAGAGGAAAGTTTTGGCTATCTTGACGCTCCAGTGGAGAGGATTGCTGGGGCTGACATTCCCATGCCTTATGCAGCCAATCTCGAAAGGATGGCTGTCCCTCAGGTTCATTTCCGCACCTTTTATCCATCCTTAAAAGTTTACTTTCAATAGAGAAAGGAAGAAGAAATAAATTGTATAGATCGAGTACTTTATCCATAGAGATGGAAAAAACTGTAACTTTTAGTCTCTCATCAAAGTAACGCTGAAACCTTCTCTGATTAACATCTTTTTGACCTGTTTTTGTAAAATTTTTAATTTCTGGCAAAGAGGCAGTGCCAGAAGTTTTGTTAAGGGATAAATTATACATCTTACATATTCACATAAAAATTTTCAATTCTACAAATTAGGGGCCGGCTTAGAGTTAAAGCTTTTTAAAATCTTAGGCTCTATTTGGCAATCATTAGATTTTTTGTTTTTGAAAATTATGCTTGTTTCCTCTCAATTTCATATGATAGGTTTTCATGTTTCCTAAGTAAAAGTGTTAAATTCAAATCAAACAAACTCCTAGAGGTGGAAGAAGGGTTTACAATCTTAATTTTCAAGAACCAAAATTCACAACTCAAATCTTAGTTTTCCTGGAATCTAAGACAAATTAAACAAGGCAATTGCGGCATCCTTCCTTCTTTGCTCCACTCCTTATTGATGGTTTTTCTTTCTAATTATATAGGTTGAGGACATCGTTCGAGCAGCAAAAAGAGCTTGTTACAGAGCCGTACCATTGGCCGCAACTGGTTAATTTTCCCTTCCAATCTGGAAAATTTTTCCATCTTAGGGTAAGATTTAATGACTTATCTGTCGTATTATGTTCCTGTTCCCTCAATCAAGGAGAAATTTCACTCTTCCCTTGTACAATAAAACCTTTTGATGTTTAAACTTCCCCCCGGTTTCTTTTAGCCAAAGACAATTACAACCATTATTCTTTTAACGAGCAAGTCCAATCAAAGTACATGATAAGATACTTTTGTGAGAAAGAAATATCCTTTTCTTGCCAAAATCTTCACGGATGTAGGATAAAAATGGTGGTCCGTAGAATGATTTTGAGTTGTAGTGAATATATATTTTGTTGTTGACACTTGTAAAATAATAATTGGCTGAGCAGATGCAGGACACTGTACTGGGGATGGAACCAAGTTGTTAAAAGTTAACTTGGGAGAATATATTGTCAAAGAAGGGAATTTCAATTTTGTCAACTCTATATTTCATAGATTTTGCTTCTTCTTCTTCTTCTGCTTTGCCCACCAAACCCTTTGTTTGTCTTGTAAGCTTGAATCTTCCCTTTGTCTTGGTTTTCCATAATGTCAACACCCAATGGACCTACTGGCTATGAATTATATATATATTCTAATAAATTTATTTACCAATTTAATAATTTTTTCACATGGTTTCTATGCTGGTTGGTATGAATTGTATGTTTATGAATCTCTATAAAATACTCCACATTGGACTTTTAGTTTTAAACAATAATATTTTAACAGCTGAGGTTTCGTCGTGCTTGGATTAGATTAGTTTGGTTTGGTCGTGTTTGGATTAGATTGGTTTGGTTTGGTTTGTTTCCAGGTAAAATAACAAATGTATGATTGGACTGGACTTTAAATGATCAATGGATAGGGTGAATTGGTTGTTTTAGGTTGAAATTTTGAAATATGATTTTGGTTTGGATTTGTTTCATTTTAGTTCATGTATTTTTAAATGACCAAATTGGGCTTGTATTGCATATACTTTTAAATAGTTCCTGCAGTTCATTTATGGTTAAATTTTGGTGAACAATGGGCGTAATTAATATTATTGTTCCTTTTTTGTGTAAAAGAAAGCAACGATATCGATATTTTATCCATAAGTAAGTATTAGAAAAATTTGATAGGGAAATACTAATGATAGTATCCATAAATTAGTTTGGAAGTAAAAACAACTTAATCATTAATATTAAACTTATAAATTTTGTAATTTATAGAAATATTAAACTTATAAATTTTGTAATTTATAGAAATATTTGTCAACGTCGATATTTTATCTATCGATATATTTGTAAAATTGAAATTTCGATATTGACATCGACATTGATATTTTAATCCTTGATAATCTATAAAATTAAAGGGTATTGTTTTTAATGTAAACAATTTTTTAATACTATAAGTTGGGGATGTCAAAATGAGTTTGATTTAGTGGTATTGACATGACTTCCACGTTAGAAGTCAAAGGTTCGATCCCTTACCCTCTAATGATTGTCTTCAAATAATAAAAAACAAAAACAAAATTTTATTAAGTGGGAAATGGAACCTTCGACTTTTAAAAATAAATAACACATCGATACTACTAAGTTAAGTTCACTTTAGCTTCTTCTATATACGTTTAACTCTAGATAATTAAAGATATTACAGAAATTTGTGGTCATTGAGTCTAACAAACATATATTTTAATGCAAAGAACAGCTTCAGATATTTGAAAGAAAAAAAATAAAATAATGATTATTCAAATATACTTTTCCTGAATTTTTGTAGGTACAATTTGCATAAATTGAAAACTCCCCAACAGTCCTTCAATTTTGGTCCAATAAGAAACAAAGTCAAAGTTGTAGAACAAAGAAAAATCTGTTGGTGGATGCAATTTAATTTAATTTGTATAATAAATTCATAATCCTTCTTAATTAGTTGTTTAAGACCAATTGAATGTTTCACACTGCCCACTTTGGCTGTCTCCATCTTATTAATTCACATTACAAGAATTTAAAAAAAAAATGTAAAATTGTTAATGATCAAATGTAGTTCAATTAAATATTTGGACGAATTTTTCCTTAAAAATAACATTTGGAAGAGATATTTATTTGTTGAAGTAATTAAATTTCTCGAATATAACTCAAATAGTCAAGACATGTATTATCGATTTATCGACCAAGTCGTTAAAAATTAAAAAAATTCATCATTCAACACATATTTGGATATTAAATGATTCAAAGCTATGATGCAACATTTAAAACCCTATAACCCTAAACCATATTTTAAGACAATCATATTAATTTGATCCACAATTTTTATCTACTTGTGGAAATGACGGAAATTAAGTCATTCCACTCCTGTTCCACCACGAACATCTCTATTGAGTGTGTCTAAAATTTCTCACTTTCGAATTTCAAAAGTCAATGTTCTTAGGAAAAACAATTGAAATTTCTTATAAAAGAATTTTCTAGGTATACTTTATAGTGGAGCATATGCTAAGTTTAGATTTATACTAAAAAAATTATGCCTTTAATGAATTTATTTTTTTAGAGTTTAAGAATCAAAATAATTTTTTTTATAAATACTTTAAAAATTAAATAAAAAATTGAAAGATTCTTTAAAATAATAAAACAATTTTGAGTGATAATTGTAAACGATAGTTGTTTTGAAGGCCGACAACGTGGTATAGAAAGTTTGATCGGCAGTTGACCTTTATTATTCTTTTTCAACCTCTTGACCCTTCAAATTTTGAATATTTGCAATAATATCCTCATTTATCTATTTTTTATTTGGTCTAATAAGTTGAATTTTATTTTATTTTTTGCAAATTTTTCTTCTCTCTGCATTAAAAAAACTAAAATTTCTTTATTTCTTTTTGATAATTTCTTGGTAAATTCTATGGTTGAAAACCGCTTTTTTACTTTTTTTTTTTTTTAATATTATCATTGTTTTGTAAAAAGAAGCTTTCAATTTTCAATAACTTAGAAAATGAGTTTTCCCCCATAATTTATTATTGTTTTCAAATGTGGTCAAGAATTCCAATTATATACACAAAAAAGTTGATTTTGTTGTTTAGAATTTATATGTTTTTTTTTTAATACAAATTGAGTGGGTGAATTCGAGTTATCATCAACCTATATTGATGCACGTTGAGCTAAAATCTTGTTGATAAAATATTTGTTATTGAAAAATAATGGACAACGATTATGTTTTTAGTAATATGTTTTTTTTAATTTATATTTGTTTGGTTTTTTCACTTTTTTTTAATTTTAAATAAACATAAATATTAAACCCAAGTTTTAAAACAAAATTGAGCTTTTAAGAACTATTTATTTGTTTTTAGTTTTCGAAATAGTTTTTGAGAACTTAATTTCATTCATAGAATTTGGCTCATACTTTAGGTGTGTTTTCGATTTACGATTAAAAGAAAGTGCCAAGAGAAAATAGTTATGGAATGAGACCTAAATAAATAATTTTAAATTACGTAAACTAAATCGAAGAGACTAGAGAAAGTTCAAAAATTGATATAAAAATATGGTCCTATTATTTTAAGATTATTTTTATGCCAAAACCTATACGTCTTACTTTTGTAGGTCACACTCTTTACTCTAAGCAAATCTACTGTCATTGTCACGTGAAAGTTAGACTCTATGGAACACCTCATAATTAATTCATATTTTTTAAAAATTACGAGTAGAGTATGAGAATACAAACCTCTAATTTTAAGAAAATGGATATATACTAATTATAGAATCAAGAATAGTTTGACCAATTAGCCATGTTTAAAACAAAGATAAACATATATGGCCACATTTAATGATTATGAATATCTCTACCCACTTAAAAAGTTTAGTTGGACCAAGGACTTTAGTGTAAAGTAGGAAATTAAAAAAGAAATATATATAAATAAATAAACAATTGATAAATCTTGTAATTATAAAGAAACCCAAATGATATTTCTCTCAAAATTCTCAAATTGCTTTAAATGCATGTGGATTAGATCTCACGTGCACTACCTTAAAAAATAAAAAATAAACTCATCGTAAGAAAAAAGAAAAAAGAAAAGAAAAAGAAAAAGAAAAAAGTAATTAAAAAAAATATTATTTTTAAAATGTAAAACTCTTGAGAATTGGATAAAGTCAAGCAAAATGTACCGTTAAAAAGGTCTATAAAAACTAAATTTTACATGAGAGACATGTTGTCTTAACTTCGACCCTCGAGATGTTGAGACAACCTAGTTGCTTTGTCCATTTTTGTAAGAAAACTATCGTGGATCCATTTTCTATTGATTCGTTTGGAAATGGAAGTCGAAACATCTTTTACGTGAATTTTTATTTAATTTTTAAAATATATTTTGCGTAGAAGAAAGTAGTGGAGTAAATATGATTTTAATTTATAATGAATTAGAATGTCAGGGGAATTCGGCTCGGCTTCACTTCTTTTAACTATTATATTCAATTATTATGCCACCATATATTTATTGTTTTATTATTATGTTTTTTACTCACAACAACATTTATTATTATTATTATTATTATTATTATTCTTTTACTTTCCAACAAATAAATAAATAAATAAATAACTCCGATTTTCAAGTTTGATTTTGTATGACATTTATGAATGCTACTTAAAATTCTTGATCCACCAAATTTAATATTTATTTCTCTATTTTATTTTATCTACTTTGAATAATAAATATTAAATATTAAATATTGTGTCTATTTAGTATTCTTTATCTTTTAAATTACAATCATATATCTAGATTTTAATTGCATTCGCTTTGGTATTTGAAAACGACATTGGTCGACAAAATACTAATTAACATTTATTCCCCTTCAGTATATCTAATTTAAAATATCTAGTTTAGTCCTATATTTTTAAAATAATATTTTAAATCTATTTCTTTATCAAAATTGGTCAAATAATAATAAATTTCTTACAACAAAATACATCACTATATGTTTCCAAAACTTAGAGGGAAAAAGCAAATAGAATTTAAAAAACGCAAGAGCTATTACTCAAACTTTGATAATTTGATTGTCAACTACGTATCGAAAGAAAAAATGATTGAAGTAGTCGTGGGAGATTTGAACATCTAATCTTATGGAAAAAATACACGTACAGTTCAATCTTCAGAAAAATCCTTACATTTGAATTAGGTACATCCACGGTGAAGGACAATCACAAAGACAAGTATGATTTTTTTTTTTTTTTTAAATAATCCTTCTCGCTTCTATTTATTTTTCCATCTAATAAACTTATAACCAAAACGAGTTTAGCTTAATTGTAGTTGATATATGATATTATTTCATAAAGGTTGAAAGTTAGATCTCCACCCACCTTCGTAGTTGTACTCAAACGGAAAAAATATGGTAAAAATTATCTAAGTATGTAGTTCGAACTCCGTAACTCTTAGCATACTAGAAAAACAACAAAAGTTTAAACTATACACCGTAATAATACTTATAGATTTTAAACTATAAAAACTATATTTTTTATTATTTTTATTTTTACCACATTATACTTATAGATTTTAGTAGTTAGAATTTAGGAAGGATACAAGAGAATTTGAAAAATATTTGGTAGAATTTACGCAAATATTTTAAAAAATCAATATAATATAAATAAAATATCCATAATAGGAAAAAGGATTATTATGAAAAAAAAAAAAAGAAGAGGAAATGAGTGTTTTATAAATAAATAAATAAACAATACAATAATTATAAAGATAGAATGGGAAAATGAGTAGAGCAGTAATTGACCATTGATTGTGGAACGCAAAGAAAAGGAAATTTATAATAATTAAATAATGATTCGAAGATTATAATAATATAATAATAACAATAAGAATGTAATTAATTAAATTAAAATTAAATTATTCTATCCGCTAATCAATGAGAATTCAGTCAAACTGAAATGATCAATTCCACTAATTTTGCGCACTACTACGTGTCTTTTAGACACTAAATTTCAGAAACTATAATTTTTTTTAATAATTATTATTTTTTCTAATAAATAAATAAAAAATAAAATTGAAGTCAAGATGTAGAAGAAAGGAGATGTGAGATTTATTTTTAATTTTTTTTTGGGATCAAATTGTGAAATTAATAAATAATAATGATAATAAAATAAATATTTATTGATATTTGGGTCTTCCATTTGTGCCTGACGCAAGCTGAGAATGGAGGAGTTTGAACGAAGAAAAAAGTGGCATTGAGATTGAGGGCTTTTCTGCATCATCTTCCATCTCTTCTTCTTCCTCTTCTTCTTCCTCGTACTCTCTGTAACTTTTTAATTGGCTATTCCCCTTTCTGATTTCATCAATTTCTTCGATTTCTTTCCCTTCTTCCATTTTCTGAAGGGACGGAGCATCATAATGAAGACTTCTTTGAGGAAGTTTAGGGGTTTTGGACTGCATAAACACGAACCTAAGGACCGTGTAGATCTTCGTCCTTTGGCTCAATTGGATGAGCTTGCTCAGGCTTCTCGGGTACTTTTTTTTTTTTTTTTTGGCTTCTAACCTTTACCTCTTTCTGCTTTATCTTCGTGGAGAATTGCGGAATTGACAAGGAATTGCGAAATCTAGAGCTGGGTTGTTTCAGTTTTCTTCAATTTTTAATACCCAGTTTTTGTTTTTTATTTTTCTTTAATCTTCTCAGTCTCCTGAAGTTTTTAGCTCTGAAACTCATTCTTACTATTGGGATTTTGTTTCTGGCAATTCGTTTGGATTTCTTAGATGCACGAGGATGAATGGGAATTGGAATTTTAGGGTTTTGGAAGTGGTGGGAAGAGATTGGATTTTCATTTCCTTCCCCTTTTTTATTCTCTTCATCTTCCTCTCCTTTTTCGTCGAGTGTTTTAGGATTATTTTCTTAAGTGTTGATGTTGTGAAATTCTTACTGGTTACTGTGGTATTGTGCTTTCAGGATATGGAAGAAATGAGAGACTGTTATGATAGCTTACTTTCTGCAGCTGCCGCTACAGAAAATAGTGCTTACGGTAAGTTTTTTAGATCAACCAATGTTCTAACTTATCGAGTTTCAGTTAGCTCTCTTCTATATCTCTTATCAGCTGCTTAAATCAAGAGGCTATTGTGATGTGGCTTACTTCATTTGCATCTTCCCTTACATTTTCTTTGCAAATAAAATGCAATAAGATTTGAATGTTATGTTTGCAATTATCTTATTTGATTGTAGATTTAAGGACAAGGTTGATATCGGTATACATGCAATTGCAAACGAATGAATGATCTAAATGGGATGCTCTAACACACAATGCTCAATGACGTGAACTCTATGGCTCTTTTAGCCAATTTTGTTGCACTGTTAATTGTTATTTGGGGAGGTTAATTTTCAATTCTCACTTAAAGTGGTTGTGTGGATTTTATTTTTTTGTTCCAACCTTTTGTCCCGTGGATTTCCTTAACAGTATCTTAATGTTTCTTGCTTTTGTACTCACCAGCTTTGGATGTATCTGACTATCTGTATATGAATGCAAGAGCTAAAGTTTTGCTACCACTAGGAGATTCTGCAATATTTAACTTTATTTCTTTGAATGCATAATATTGTATGGCTCTTTTATTTTAGCGATGCATAAGTTTGAATTTGAGCATTTCTAAATCTATGGGGATGTCAGATCTTAAGATCTCTAACACCGTTGGTATAACTGGTTCTGCAACTTCATCATCTAACTGCGGTTCTTATGCCTTATTTTTAGAATTCTCAGTCTCTTTACAAGAAATGGGTGCATGCCTTCTTCAGAAAACCGCACAGAATGATGATGAAGATAGTGGTATGTCAAATGTAAATTTTCTCTCAATGCCATTAATTACAGTAGGTGTGTAGGATGAGTTATATATCTTCTCACCATATACAGGTAAGGTTCTGCTAATGCTGGGAAAGGTGCAATTTGAGCTCCAAAAACTTGTTGATCGATATGTGAGCTGCCTTCTCTCTCTCTCTCTCTATTTGACATTCTATCTTCCTGTGTATCTAATGTCAAAGCTCTTGGGTCTTGAGTGCTAAATTCAGTACTGCTTCAATTTTTCAGCGGTCTCATATTTCACAAACAATAACACGCCCGTCCGAATCTCTTCTGAATCAACTTCGAACAGTTGAGGTATGACCTTGATGGATCTTTGATCTAATTGATTTGGCAACTGTTCTTTCAGATCTTATTTAGTAATTAGTGTATACACACTGCCATACTACTATGGCTCAAGTCATCAGCTCATTATATATTACTATTGTACATCCTCCATCACCGTTCCAGATATTGTTTGGCTGTTCAATTTATCTATGGGCATCTAGTTCTCAGCAATGAAGTTTGTGTTGAAGATTAAGCACATCTTTTATAACTACTTGGAAATGGTGGTCTGTAGTTGGCTGCTGTTCCCTTCTCCTACCCTGTTTGTGGGAGAAGATATCTATAGAATAGTGGAATAATCTGAAGGTCTGAACAGAAGTCTTGAAGGCTGAGAAACATTTTTTTTCTTGCTCTTCTTTTCCTGTTTTAGACAGTAAACAGACAGTTCTTCACCCAAGACTGAGATATATGCTTTGGAAATTAGAAAGCCAAACTTTTTAAAGAAGTAATGAAAGCCTTGTTTACTGTAGCTAATTCTCTCAAATTGACACATGATCAAGAGTCCGGTGCATGCAAATGATGACAGCTTTTGTTCTTGTTTTTAGTTGCTATTGTTTTACTATTTTTTTGTTTGGTTGTTTATTTCCTATAATCTACTGCATTTCCAACTTTTCAGTTCTTTCTGCGTGTGTGTAAATCCTGATATGTTTGTTGGATTGTTTTTAAATCCTTGATGATTGGATTAATAATGGATAATATATTTTTAATGCAATCTAGATTTCACTCTGTGTTTTGAACTGTTTCTTGTATGTCATTTATCTTCTTTTTGTTTGTAAATAAATTGCATTTAATAGCTGTGAAGGTAACATTATTGTGTGTTTTTTCATTGTACAATTGTCTCGATTTTGACTATCTTTTGAATATAATATTGAAATGAAGCACCTAACATACTGGCCTTCACTTGGATGCAGGAGATGAAAAGGCAGTGTGATGAGAAAAGGTTTGTTGCAAATAACTGTTCTTGCTTATTAAACCCACATGCATATTAAAACCTGGTTAGTGGGTTAATGTTCTTTCCGATGACGTCCTTCTCTGTTATTGTATATTTCACAGAGAAGTATATGAGTACATGAGACAGAAGCTCAAGGAGAAGGGGAGGTCAAAAACTTTTAAAGGAGAGAGCTTTACATTGCAACAGTTGCAAACAGCCAGAGAGGAATATGATGATGAGGCAACATTGTTTGTTTTCCGGCTAAAATCTTTGAAGCAAGGACAGTCTCACAGTCTTCTCACACAGGCTGCACGTCATCATGCTGCTCAGGTTCAGTTGATCATTTCATGGGACTTCCTCGTTTTCAATTATTGGACCTTCCTCTGCATTTTATTTTTGATGATTTACACCATCTTCTGCTTGAAAACAGCTGTGTTTTTTCAAGAAGGCACTTCAATCTCTTGAAGCAGTGGAACCACATGTTAAATCATTGACAGAACAGCAGCACATAGATTACCGGTTCAGTGGATTGGAAGATGACAACATGGACGATGGTCATCATGATAGTGTCGATGATGATGATGATGGCTATGATGAGGGTGATGATGGGGAATTAAGTTTTGATTATGCGCAAAATGATCATGATCAAGCTATTTCAACATTACAGAATTCCGAGGTGCTAATTTAATCTAAATTACTTACTCGATAATCTCTGAAATCTTTTCCAATGTTTGTGCATTTCATGGAGACATTTGAAACATGGTTTAGGGGAACAACTCATTGTATATGGTCTTTATAGATTTACCTACCCTAGCAATATCTTACTTAGTTGGAAACCCTTTTTTTAGGGAGTTTTTTTGGTGGGCTTGGTTTTTCTGTATGCCCTTTGCATTCCTTCATTTTTCTCAATGAAAGTAGTAGTTTCTATTAAAAAAAAAAAATCTGTTGAACTCAATTCTTCTACAATCACCATAGTTTGGCCTACTGTCTAAAGGGATAAGCTATAAACCTTAATTTGTATCTTTGAGGTCATGGGTCTAAATCATTGTAGTCACCTATATGGGATATGAAATGCCGTACGGACTTGACGTCATAGATTCTAAGGTCGGACATTTCTGGAGTTCTATCTTTAGTAATTTTGCATTTGGGAAAATGATCTGTTCTGCGCCATGTTTATGTTTATGCAGTGTGTTGGCACGGCAGGATGTATGTGTAGGAGAAATGCATCATACATGGTTTAGTTGTTGAATTTAAGCACTCAAATTTATGCTAATTTTGTAATGTGTATCGATGATGCAGTTGGACCAGCCAGATCTTGCATTCCATCATGTAGAAGCTTTGAAGGTAAATGTAATTTTCTTATTATGTTTGTATATTTAATAATTAATTATAACTGCAATCTGAAATTTCCTCCCTTGAGTTTTTATCCTGGAGAGATCATTTTGTATATTATGTAGATTTGAAATATCACTTATTTTTTGACTTTCGCCACTGTATAAGTACATGCACTGCGTGCGTCACATTTCCTTCCTTGATGGAGTGTTGGACTTTTGCAATAGCTGTGTTTCCTACCAGTTTCACGTTTAACATCATTGTTACATGAAAAGTACGAAGAAGATGCAGTCTTCCTTCTTCAGAAATTTATGTTTCTATGTGGCTCCTTGCAGGAAAATCTGGACAGAAACCGTAGGAATTCTTTTTCCTTTGGTGGTAGAACAGTAAGCCAGTCTGCTCCACTTTTTCCTGATAAAAAATTTGATGCTGCTGAAAGAATAAGACAGATGCGTCCTTCATCAACTCGGAAGTTCCATACATATGTTCTACCCACCCCGGCTGATACAAAGGGTTCAAATTCTGGGGTTCCTGGAAATCCTGTGCCTAGCACCATACAGACAATACGTCAGCAAAATTTAATGCGGCACTCGTCACCATTAGAACCAAGGAAGTATGACAAGTTAGTTGGAGATGAAAATATGTCGGGACATGGCGCTACAAAGGCGCAATCTGTACTCAAGGAGAGTAACACGAATGCATCGTCCACTCAGTTACCTCCTCCTCTGTCTGATGGTTTGCCACGACTCAGTTTAGCTGCTGCTTCTGATGCTAAAAAAATTAAGAGACTAGCCTTTTCGGGTCCTTTAATAGGCAAGCCATCAAATAACAAGCCCGCCCCAGTTGAAAACCCTCAGTTGTTTTCAGGACCTCTCTTACGAAATCCAATACCACAACCTTTGTCATCATCACCAAAAGTGTCCCCAGCTGCTTCCCCTACTTTTATTTCCTCACCTAAAATAAATGAGCTTCATGAGCTTCCTAGGCCTCCTATTAGTTCGACATTTAAGTCCTCAAGACCTTCAGGTTTAATTGGTCACTCAGCTCCCTTGGTATCCAAAAGTCAAGGACAATCTGCTGCAACTAAAACTGTTGTAAGGAGTACAGCATCTCCATTGCCAATGCCTCCTCCCCAAACCATCACACGCAGTTTCTCCATTCCGTACAGGAGGGCTATGGAGACAGAGACCTTATTTCCCGAGCCAAAACCTTTGGAAACCGTTCGATCTGCTGAAATGGTATTAGACACATCTTCACCTCCCTTGTCACCACTTACCTTATCTAACAACCGGAGTCAAACATCAACAGGTTCAGAGAATGTTCCTGCAGTTAAAGGTAATAAATCCATTTGCCGTTAATTATCCTCCATGTCTGAAAGTTAACTTTCCTAATTTCTTAAGATGTCTCGTGAATTAGGTTTTACACGAATTGTGAATATTCAGGTAAACCTCAACATCTGGGGTATTAGATTGAAGCATGGGGTGGCTGATCGTGTAGTTAGATGAATATGAGAAGTGGCATTAGTTTCGGTTTAGATTGGTTAGGAGTTCATGACCATCCCAACCATGGATGCACGGGGCATCTGGATATCTGATTCTGAAAAGATGTTACGTGCACTATTACTAGATTCAATGACTTTTATGTCTTTAATGCAAGTTGTGACAATGATAAATGGTATTACGATAAATGTTTACAAGTAGATAATATCCATGTTCCTTTACACTTATAAATGATAGTATTTGTTTTTGAGTTTTTTTACCCTGCCTATCCATACATGGATTCGAATGATGAGATATTCAGTAATTGTCATTAATTTGCACCTAGCTAAAAGTATAGCATGAGACAACAGTAAAAGTCAATACACTATATCTTTCTATGACATCATCATTGTCCGACCTCGATACACAGATTTAGAGAGAATTTTGATTTGGATATTCTTTTCCCTCTTTACTAACTATTTAAGATGAAAATCAATTGAGATGGATATTGACATAACGAGGGCAGGAATGAGACCCATTTGAGACCACTGTAGAGTAAGAAAAGAGACCAGAGCACATTTAATAATCGATGCAGGGTTGGTTGAGGTTGAGAAGATTTTTCATTTTTGAGGTGGTCATGGGCAATGCATATGAGGAATTCATTTAAATCATAACTGTTGAGACCCATTCTGAGTTGAGTTAGAACTAAGAATTAGGTTGAGTTGTGGGTAAAAGCTGAAACAAATCAACCAACAAGAGTGCTTCTTAATCATGTGGTACACAAACTCGGAATACTAGAGAAGAAAAGCAAGATAGTTGTTAGATTTGCCTTCTGTTTCTGAGTATGTCTGTCCTGTTTTCCAACATTGATGTATTTATTTGCAACAGGTGCAGATTGAGGATACATTTTGTGGATATATTATAGCTGTTGATTGCAGAGAAAACGGTCGGGGCCGAAAGGTAGTTGTTTCCAACCAGCATCGAGTACAGGTCTTATGTTGTAAATAATTCCCCATCAATTCTGTTCTCGTTTCATGGTGACCGTTTGGCACGTAATTAATTAAATAATTGCCATTGTGTTTATCATGCGACGAGTTTTGTATCTCCTCAAGCAATTAATGGAAAAAGAAAAGGAAAAAAAAGAACCACCCCCCAGTAAAGAAACAAAATCCCCCCAGAGAATAACAAAAATGATTTTCCCTTCCAATTTTGTACCCTTTAGTTTATATTTGCTAGGTTAAGAAATCAATGCTCCTACAAAATGTTGAATGTATTATGACTTTCTTCTTTTATTCATGGATCAAGTAACCTTTCTTTCTTCAATTGATATGGGAAGATTGTGTGTAAAAATTCCTCTTAGATGCCACTTTTGTTTACAGTTAGTCTGTATTGCTAGTATTTTAGTTGTATATGAGTTTATGGATTTGAGGTGTCTGTATTAATTAGATTTGAATTGTGACATCAAATTTACACGTAAGCTTCTTTTTATTCCCTTATCATATACTTCTCTTACAAACTATACACGTCTTGGTTACATAAATATAGGATATGTTCAGAACGACTTTCCAAGCCCTTATATAAGGCTTAAAACGGTATTTCAAACATCGATCGTCTCATTCCAAACAAACTCTTAGACTTTTGAAACCTACTTCGGAAGTTGTCTACTCTTGCAAATTACAAATTTGGAAAGGTTTAACTCCCTTTTTATCATCCAACCTAAATAACAAGGTAATTTGAAGCAAACATCTTCCCCAATGAATCAAATTATGCATTCATTTGATAGATTGTGGTAAGTGGTTAAGAGAGTTCTGCTCTCTATCTAATAGAAGTTAGATAATTTTGGGTATGTTTAAGTTGGTTTGTTCTGATCTAATAAAGAATGGTTTCATTATACTTTTTTCTTTCTTTAGCTAGAATTTGTGCTATGTTTTGAATATCGTTCAACATCTGTCTGGATTATTTAAAAAGCAAAGCTAACCAAAATGACCTCCCAATAGTTTACATAACAACATTTTAAGCGATACTATTTTTACAAAATGCATAAACTCTTTCTCCTTTTAACTGAGGTACATTAAGTTCAAAACATCAGCAGGTTCCTCCATTTTCATATCTCACAAATCCCATTAGTTCTGGCCCTTCCAATCTTGGGTTGTTCTTGAAACTGCATAAGTCGAAAATCAAACAAACATCTATATCGAAGATAGATCATCGTAATAACAAATCAGTTTGATCGTTCACCTTTCTTCCGAGAACTTGGAGAAGGAGCCTGATGTTGGGATCGTCCCACACAGATCGTTATCCGATACATCACTGTGGAGATGGAGTTGTTAGATCATCACTAGCTATTATGAAGATATGAATGAAAAACAAAACAATGTGGAAAAATTTAATGTACTCACATGATTTTTAGGTTGCCAAGTTTGGTGAGTTGCCTTGGTATTCTTCCACTGAGCCTATTCCCATTCAATCTCCTGTGGTTTCACATGATTCAATCGTTCGATTTTAATCAAACGGTCCACAAATAACAAAATAAATATTGGTTTCTAGACTTTCAACTTCATGTCTAATCAATCACAATTTTAACACTTAATATGCCACCAAATGTTATAACCTACCCAAATTCAACACGCCACATAATTCTATAAAAAAATTGTGCGAGTACATCTAAATAGATGAAATTAACTATAAAATTTGGAGAGTGGTCAGGTCCCTAACTTTAAGTGGTTGGAGTAGATTATTATATCTTCTCCAATTATAATGGCCTACAATTAACTACAACGTTATGTCTACACCCAAATCATAAACTATTATAATTCATAGACTATAATAACCAATTTAATGTCTCGAACACTCAGTTAGAAGATACCGTAATAGTTATTGAATTTATTTAGAATAGTTGAGAAATTAGAAAGACATTAATGAAAGAGAAGACTAACAGGAAGTTGAGATTGAGGAGGTTTTTGAGAGAAGAAGGAATAGGGCCAGTGAGGTTGTTGTGGTAGAGATCTAAACTGATGAGGCTTTTCAACCGTCCGATCTCCTTTGGAATTGGACCCTCCAATTCATTCATGTACAATTCCCTACAACAACCAATCCAACATTAAAGTTTGCAATAAATTAAGTTTGGAAAAACCCACCAAAAGTCCCAAATTTCACCTTCATTCATTATTATAATGATCCCTTAAAAATAGTTGGTTCATGGACTTGGGAATTGAAGTTGCTGACTCTTTCTTAAATCAAACCAAATCAATTCTTAAATTTACTCCTTCGAACATAGTTAAGTTGATAAGACATGATCACTTACAAATATTGAAGGTGTTCGAGATTCCCCAACTCGGGAACTAAGTTACCCGATAGCTTCGCATTTCCAAGATCACTGCATGAGAAAAAGACATATATTACAAGAGCTTGAACACAAACCGAATGCACAGCAGTTAAAGTGAAGAAGGTGATTACAGGCGAGTAACGTGGTTAGCGGAGTCGCAAGTGACATGGAACCAAGTACAAGGGTCAACAAGAGTTGGATCCCAACTTTGCAAGACATTGTTTGGATCCTTCACCGATCTCCTCAAGGCATATAGAGCATCCCCTTCAGAGTTGGATGTTATGGGAACAAACAAATTTGAGAGGAGAAAAAGAAGAAGAAGAAGAAGAGGGAAGGAGGTTTGCATTGTGAAGGAGATTGGAAGAAAAAGATTGAATTTTTAAATGTAAAATATAAATTTAAGAGAGAGAGAGAGAGAAATAAGGGAATGGGAAAATGGAAAAGGGGGTTTTGAAGAATTTATAGAGCCCATAAAAGGGGAAGAGAGGATGGTGGTGTTAGTGTTATGTTGTTGTATTCTGCTCTCTGTACCAATCTTCACATCTTGTTTTTGTTGCATATTTTGTAATTGGTACCACCAAAAAGTGTACAACTCCATAGATTCTCTCTCTCTCTCAAAATATATTTTAAGGAATAAAATAAAATTGTTTGTAAATTTTGAGTTTAGTTTATGTTCCGTCCCTAAAATGTTAGCATTTTTAGTTTCTACAATTGAGATTTGAGTTTTGTTTTAATTTTGTTCTTAAATTTTAAGATTTACACATTTGACTTTAAATTTTCGCTAAATACCCACTTTCATTATTTTGAGTTAATATTTATAAAATTAATTTTAAAACGTCACTTGAAAATTACTTTTAATTAATTAATAGACATTGGTGTCAGAGATAGAGGTGGCTATTTAATTTTTTTTTAAAAAAATCAAGGTTGAAATTGTAAAACTTGACATCTATGGATCAAATCGAAAAAAAAACTCAAATCTCAAAAGTAAAATTTTAGGTAAATGAATGTAAAGGTGGAGAGGATGGATAAATTCCAAATTCAGTATTACAAAGAAATATTAATGAAAAAGTGTGTTCCAATTCCAAGTTGCAAATGGACAAATTAGGGAATTAAATTTGAAATGAAGGGTATATGGTGGGAAAACAAAATTTGGTAAAGGGGTATCTTTGTAAATTGTGGTCCTTTCATTACAATGTGACAATACCTATCTCTATGTCCTACTTTTTCCTACCCACCTATTTCCTTTTCTTTTCATTCATTTCATTTAAAACCATTAAAAAATGAACTGATTAATTAATTTTAAAATTATTAAAAGTATAAAAACTAAAATTAATCAATTAAAATAAACTTTATAGATATATAATATTAAAATTGTAAGAAAATGAATTACCATGCAGTAAATATAATCATCTATGCAATGAATTATATGTTAATATGATGCTAAATTAACTAATTAAATGTAAAATTAATATCTTTTTTTTTCTCTCTCTCTCTATTATCTTAACAAAATGTCAAAGAATAACTTTTATTTTTGAAACATCATTTATTTAAGATATTTATTTTGAAAATAAAAAGAAATAAAAAATAAATGAAAAGCACTTTGGAAGAAGAAGGGTGAGGGGTACGAAGAATCCCATACTTCAAAAATCTTTTGAAATCTATTGGCCCAAAATTAGGGTTCATCAGACTGACAACCACTGACATTTCTTTATTCATTTTCTTCTATTTTCCCCCCTCAATAATTATTATTAAAAAAGCAGAAAACTTTAGGAATAACATTAAAATTATATTTATTTATTTATTTTATAAGAAATAAAAGTTTGACCTATTAAAAAGAATATGATTTTTGTTTTTGTTTTTGCTTTTGATTTGGTTCACCAAAAAAAGCACGAGTGGGCATAATCCTATAGTTTTATATAATCGATGGAATTTTCGAATAATAATGTTTCTCTTTGATATTCGTGGCCTGTCAGAACCCAATTTCAATTATTTTTAATTTCATTTTCCAACTTTATGAGGAATATTTATCTACACTAAAATTAAAATTAAAATTAAAATTAAAAATAAATAATGATATATAAATAAATTAGATGGGATTAATTAGTAGAGAAATGACAATATGGAAGTTCTATTACCATTAAACTCAAAAACTCCTAGTTTAAAACATATTGTTTAAGATATTATTGTTCGTGGTTGATGCACAATATCATTCATCATAAATAGATTTGCAAAAATGAGAGTATGTATATATAAGGTTGAGTTTGATTATGCTAATTAGCTTGTGGTCAACGGATTTGAATCCTTCAAAAGTATTAGACCCATCACCATTCTCATCTTTCGTATGGTTTGTCGAGTTTTAGGGTTTGACCTAACTTTTGTCTAGACAACAAGCTATAACATAGTTTTAAATAACTTTGTCAGGAAGCACATCATATTTATGGTAATTTTGATTTTTGTAACTAGTCAACATCTAAAAAATTTGAAATTATTATTCAATGTAAAAATTAAAACATAGTATTGTAGGTTACATTTGGAGGTATCTTTGATTAGAAAAAGGTTGTTTTTTAGGTATCTAAATTAAACCCTAAACCCTAAATTTTGTTTGACATTAGATTAAAAAAGGAAAATCCATAGATATGGAATATATATTTGTAGTAAAGTCAACTAAAACCAAATAATTAAAATACTTGACTTTCACATAAATTCTTTTAGAGGCAAAAAAAATCTACATTTATTGTTCTTAGACCACACAAAAGGAAAATAAAGCTTTCTTTTCCCTTTTACACATATAGGTAAATTATGAAGGTTAAAATTTTAGAAGATTTATACATCTATTTTCTAAACTTAAATAGAAAATAAGTAAAATCTCAATTTAACTTCTAATTAAGTTGGTTACTAAACTTTAAATTGACGGCTTCTATTTGATCTCAATACAACTATTAACATATTATTACACAAGATTGACATGACATACTTATATAATAAATTTGAACTAAGTCAATATGATATGATATGTACATACACACTAATACAAACATAGTTCAACTGACATAAAATATATGTTATCCGAGAAAGAGATGGGTCTCCAGAGTAAGAGGTGTGAAAAAAGGAAAGTTTGCATGTGAGACTCTTCTTTTGATGCCTAATGCTTTCTTCATATCTCTATTGATCACCAACAAGAAGGGGACCCTCCACCTCTCTTATTAGTTTTGACTTTCCATCTTCATCAAACATTAAAAACCCAAATCAAAAGTTGATAAATAATTTTGTTTAGGTTTTTGCTTTGAAAATAAATAAACATTTAATAAGATACCAAAATAAAAAGGTGAGGATCATAACTAATCTAAATATATATATATATATATATATATATATATATATTATAAAAGAGTGGTATGTTGACAAGGATTTCCAATGTTGTGAATAATATATCTAAATAATTTTTATTTTAATTAGAAAAACAAAAATAGAGAAATGTTGTTAATAAAAGATAAAAATAAAAATAAAATAAAAAGAATGGGTAGTAAATAATAATGATTGGAATGATGAAGTGGAAGCATTTGAAAATATGAGGTTAATGATGATAAACATATGTCCTTAAAAGAAGTGATTTGACTAAGCATCACCCAATGGATATTAATAATCATAACTTTTGTTTTCCCTCCATTTTCTATTCAATTATTTGTTTTTAAAAAAAAAATTGTTCATTTTCTCCCCTTCTTCTAATGTTTCACATATTTTTTCATGAGATTTCAGACAGACATTTAATATTTCTGTTTGTTTCATATAATTTTACTTTTTAAAATCTCAGATATTATTATCAGGGAATTTTAAAACCCACATGCCATGAATTTTTTAATACCCTGAAAAAATATGAGATTTTTATGTCTTGGAGATAAATAGTTAAGTAATTGTTTGAATTTTTTTTTTTTTACAAATTATTGAATTGAACACAAATATTTAACTTTTAGACATTAAGTATCATGCACATCCAAACTCAACCATTAATTATCCCAGACATTTAAAACTTAGGTATTCAAATCTCTGACATTTAATACATATATCCATGAAACAATAACTGCGATCCAAACCACATCTTAAGAATTAAAAGCAAAGACTATAAGTCATAATTTCTCTGACCTTTGACCTATTTAAAGATACGACATTTTTATTTAGAGATCTCTATATCTTACTTTTTTTTTTTCTTTTAGCCTCAATATTCTAATACATCAAATATACAGATTTAGAGATGACTAATTCTCCTATGAAACCTAGATGGAAAATCTTTGTTTCAAACGTGAATGTGGATGGAGAATGCATTCATTATTTTCAAACTCAATCATGTGCTCGAACTTGACCCATTTATCAATAAAGGTAAATCAAAGATTAAAGCTTCTAAAAGTTACTCTCTTTTTTTGGAATAAAATAAAAACAAAAAACAAATTATGCACATACATAAACATATATTCTATATAAAAAAAAATACAATTACAAACTTTTCAACCTTATGATATTTTTAAACAAAATAATGAGTGTAGAGTGATGAAAATTAAACTCGAAATTAATATTACAAATTTATGTCATTTGCACACATGGGTGAAAAGCATAAGAATATTTATTTACCATAAGGTTAAAAAGTAAAAACAATGATGAAAATGGAGCAGCTAGTTCATGTTGAATGTTGATGGTAAAAGGTAAACTTCTAATTCACCTTTTCTTATTCCCATTTTTATTTTTTATTTTATCTATTTTAAAATTGCCTTTTAAAAGCTTCTTCTAAAAGTGTGGACATCATTTCTAATAAATATATCTAATAATTTTGACCCTCTTTTCCACTTGCTAAATCAATCATCACCCTAAATTCTCAAATTACAAATTAAATATGAAAAAAAAAATATTTTGTTTTTAGAAAACAGAAAACAAAAAACAAAAAACAAAGTTAGTTACCAAACATATATATATATATTTTTTTTAATAAACAAAATTAAAAAACAGAAAAAACAAAAATTGAAATGGTCGTGAGAATCTTATTTATCTATTTAATTTTCATTGATATCAAATTCTGAGATGAAATGACATATTCTACTACTTTATGAAGTGTTCAACCAGAAACAGGACATTTGTACCTATACACATAATAATAATTATTATTATTATTAAAATTATTATTTATTATACAAAATCCATGAAATAGAGTTTTTGGGATTCAAATACAAATAATCCCACATTTTATCTCAAGGTTTGACATTTTGTTCATCTTCCTTCAACTTTAAATTTGAGCTAGTGGGTCTTGTATTATTGTTGTCACTGCCAACTCTGCAGTTCATAACCAACATCAGTTTTTCAATTCCTTTTTTTTTTTTTTTAACTGAATTAAGAAAAATTTTATGTTCATATTAAGTTACCAGATCAATTTGTATATTTACCTGATGAATTAGTTGGGCGAACCTTCCCGGTAAACGAATTTAGCGAAACATTCCTGAAAATTTACACTGTTAGACTCACGGTATATATTAGTTACGTCTACGTCTAAGGAAAGAGAGATAGTAGTTTTATTATTTAGAGAGAAAATGTCAAAAGGGGCATCTTGTATCGTTGTTAATGAGTTTATATATAACGTATATTTCTCTGAATCTAAAAGCAAAAAAACGTAAATAACAACTTAGGATTACAACAAAAGACTCCCGTGTTTAGTCATGACAGAAAGCCAAGTATTCGAACTGCTATAAGTTGTCGAGCTATTTACAAATATTTTGGCCCACAAGTGAGAAGAGTGTTAAAGTGCGAATATAATTATATTTGATTTATTGAAGAAAGTAAATGAGAAGCAAACTCACAGAAGCTGAAGATTGGCAAACTCAACCAGTTGTAGAACAGTGAAAGGGATGTTACCACTAAGATTGTTATTGTCTAATCTCCTGTAAAACATATAATAAGTTAAGTTGATCAACATTAGAGAAGTAGTTCAGTTAAATTTCAAACTTAATTAGGAGAATACAAAAACTTACAATCTCTTCAAAGATGTCAAAGCCCCAAATGATGCTGGAATCATTCCACTAAAACTGTTGCCTTGTGCTTCACTATATATATATATATATATATATATATATCAAAGAAATTAAAATTAAAGGCATATAATTACATAAAAACCTAAGAAAATGACCATTATTTAAAGAACTTACAAGAATAACAAAGAGCTCAAATGTCCCAACGAAGATGGTAAAGGCCCAGAGAAGTTGTTATTGTACAGAAACAAACTTTTCAAATTGGTTAATCTCCCTATCTCCCTTGGAATTGAACCACTCAAATTATTGTCATATACCATCCTGCAAATTCCCGATCTTAGCATAATCTCGTCCGTTGTGTCATATCGAACTATTGAAAAACTTGACGAATTTCGAAGGAAAATCTTACAAATATTGAAGTTTTTTTAAGTTTGCAAGTTCGGGAATAAGCGGTCCGGAGAGATTAGCATTGCCAAGATCCCTTCAAACAGAAAATAAGAAGTATGATTAAGTATTATTTATACGATACCCTATTAGCTTAAACTTTCGAGAGACAAAAATTGTCTTACACTCTGACGACAAAGTTATTACTGTCGCATGTGATGTGGAACCAAGTGCATGGGTTTACAAGAGTGGGGTCCCAACTTTGAAGAACATTGCTTGGATCAACCAGTTGAGCTTTCCATGCAGCAAGAGCATCCCCTATAAGATCAATCAAATTAAGAATTTTTTCATTTTTTTTTTCTCATATACTAAGAAATTCCTGTTGTTGTGTGGTTTTGTGTTATACCTTCTGAGTTAGAGAGGATTGAAGCAATGAATGAAGCAAAGGAGAGGAAGAAGACTAAATGTTTGGAAGTGGTCATGGGGTTGGAAGTTAAATATCAGAAAGGATTTGATAATTTTTGGATTCAAATCTCTTTTTTCTTCTTTTAGGTGATTGTTGGGTTTCTTTTTATATGGATTTTGTTAAGTCATGGTAGGTTTGATTGAACAAGATATGGAAGAGATAGTAAGTTGGAAGCTATTATGCAAGAAATGGTCTAACCTTTGAGTGAGTCAAACTGATCATTACAAAGGAAAAATGTTATAATTTAATGAAAAATTTGGAGGTATTTGACTTAGAGGTTAATGATATGTTTGTAAGTTTCCTTGGTCAAATCAATAAGTATTGAATTTTATTCCGATCCATTCAAAAGCTTAAGCTAGTGGGGAGGGTAAATTTAGTGTAATAACTAACAAATTTTATGTAGAAAACTCTCAAAATATGAGGTAAACATATAATTAAACAAAATGCAACACCCACAAAAGTTAAAAAGACAATGATATAGAAAACAACCAAACTCATTCAAAAGACCCCTAATAATTTACACAAAGTCAACAAAGAGGAAGATCAACTAACACGAATCACTTCAATGGAGGCCCCAAGCTAACGTATTAGAACCATAGAGAAACACATCATATCAAATAACCTGACAAATACTTGGGAAAGGTGCAAAGTAACACCATGGACATGAATGTTATGTTCCATTCAAAGATAATAAATAACAACACACCAGACTACTCTCCAAACTTTTTTCTGCAAGCGATGATCAATCTCTGTTCAAACTTTGTTTGTGTCCTACTAAGAGATTTTATGGAAGCAACAACCCCACGACAAAACTCCCCAAAATAGCTCGACTATAGGGTTCAATAAGAAAATAAATGATCTCAAGACTCAACTCACACTATTGCGAAGAATACACACATTCGGGATCTCAGAATAGCTCTCTAGCACAACCCATAAACTTCTATACTCCAACATCCCAAATATAGTACTGCTTCACCTAGCAACCCATAAGGAACCAAATTGAATAAGGATAAGCACAAAAACTTCCAACAACAACATTTGAATTATAAACAAAAATTTTCAAAAACCAAAATAAAGTTCTTTTCAAAAAACCATTTTGTTTTTTGCTTGGATATATTAAGCATCTAAACTATACTTTCACATCTGAATTTTTATATTGTATAGTTTATTTTCTATTGATATTTTCAAAAACCAAATCAAGTGATTTTAGAAAACTTACTTTTTATTTTTAGATTTTGAAAACCATGACAAGAAATTTGGGAGAAAATATGTGTTTTTTAAAAACAGAAAACTAAACACAAAAAGACCATTTGAGGCAAAGACTATCTAAAATTATAATGACTGCCTCTTATTATAGTAAAAACTATTTAAAAATCTCCAATTAACTACCGTAATCATTATTTTAAAACTTCTTACTTGCTACAGTTTTTACTATTTTACATTTATCAATTTTTTTTTATTTTTTGCTACAATGTTTATTATTTTCTTATCAAACAAAATAGTTTCTACACCAAATACATACTATTATAATCCAAACTAAAATAATTTATATCTCAAACACAAATTATTATAACAAAATTATAATAACATGAGATTAAAATAACTCACTCATTGTCTCAAAAGCTTGCGAAATGGTTATCAAACAATACCTTATTTTTCAATATTTTACTCCGATTTAAAAACATTTATAAAATAAAACAAAGTAAGAAAAGTATAGTTGATAACCATTTTCTATCAACAATCAAACCTTTGTTCTTCCAATATTCAAATCATTTACAGATGGTCAAATGCCAACTTATATATATATAGATATTGTGGAAGAGGAAAATAAACTTTGCATTAATTTAATTAGGTATTCTCTTGAGGCCTACAAAATTTGAAATTTGACTGTTTCAATAAACACTTTTCTGAAAGATTAAACAATAAATTACAAATTAATTTATTGCGAGATATCTAGAAGAACATTGTTGTATTCGTTGGGTATACTTCTTCGTTGAATTTTGTGGCAAATTAAATTAAATAATATTAAATGCTTTGATTTCACTCAAAAATAATATAATTTTTTTATTTACATTCTGGTCGGTTGCAGCTAATTTCTTCCAGCTACTTGCTAATTAATTTACCATTAACGCAAAACTATATATTATATGTTCTTTCCTTTGATGTAAACGTCAATTTAAATGATTGATATAAACATTTTTAATAAACTAATCTAATTGATTAACAATATAAAACATATAAAGGAGAGTGTCATTATTGAGTCAACCATCTTATAATTTAAGATAGGAAAATGCATTATTCTTCCTAATTTTTTCTTTTCTTTATTACAATTGTTTATATTTGTATGCTTTCTGTGAAGGGGGCGTTCAAACTTCAAATTCAGAAAAAAAAATCAACAAAAAAACCAAAAGTACGTACTAAACGAAACTGAAATTACGAACCAAAATATGTTATTTTAACATTTTTTTTTTACTTTTGAAAAAGTTATTTTAATAAATTTTATTCCTAACTCATAATTTTTAATGTGTGTGTGTGTTGGTGATATTTTGGTTGTGTATTTGTAGGTTGAAAAAGAGGACAAAAAGTGAATTGTCATCTCTACGGTGACTCATTGAAAAGATTCTCTGAAAATAGAAGTTGGGGGGGGGGGGGGGTTGCTTTCTTCTCAGGATTTACCAAAAGAAGATTTTAAACC
>JBBPDJ010000003.1:16740016-16795278 GCA_037974625.1 Cucumis cinereus
CCCCCCCCCCCCCCCCCCCCCCCCCCCCCCCCCCCCCCCCCCCCCCCCCCCCCCCCCCCCCCCCCCCCACCCATCCACGATCAACCAACCAAATACATGTTTCAACAAACGAAATCCAAAAATTCAATACCCAAAGACTGGACCTGAATTTCACAATTCAATTAACAATAAACAAAGGGATACACACCCATGGGACAAAAAAGGAAAAGACAATTAACAGAATAATCAGACACAGAATTTGAAAATCAGATCAAAAGAAGGTAGATATTGGGCAAGAGAGAAGGTAAAAGAGGCACCTGATTGTGGTGAGGCCGGAATTTCCACAATAAACACAGTAGAAAGGAGCAGGAGTGTCGCGGTACATGGTTTGTTGAATAGGAACCCCCTGAGGATCGCCAAAAATGGCGTTGGGAGGGATCTGACCGGCCTGATAGGGGTTGTTGCCGACATAGAGTGGAACTCCGACGACCGGCTCGGGGTTCTTGGACATTTTCGGTGGGTAAGCTTCGTATCTCGCTCTCTCTCTCTCTCTCTGTATGCTCGCAATTGAGAAAGATATTGGAATGGAAGTCAATGAAAATTGGTTGAAGCACTTGAGAGAAAACGGAATTCAAATTATAATTACAAAGTCAAAACACGAAATTTTTCGTCGATATATTATTTAAAAAGAAATATATATTCTTAGTTGTGATTGGTTTACACTGACCCCACACGGAAATACACCCAAATATATATATATATATATATTAATGGAGTGTTATATATATTTAAACATATTAAGAACTACTTTCTTATTTAATGGAATACTGTATATTTAAAGACAGCGTGTGTGGCAAGCACTACATTTGTGTTTAGATTTTTCTTTTGTAGTTCACATTTTTTTCTTCTTCAACAAATTTATTGTTGTTACGTAACTGGCATTTTTTAGTTTCTTCCATTTTTTTTATAAGAGATGTCTTCACGTTTAAGAGCTTTTTTACGATAATATAGGTTAAAAGATTGGAAGGGGGATAGGAAGTCCACATTTTAATGTTTTTTTGTTTGTTTGTTTTTGTTCGAAAGCATTTAATATGAATACAATGTGATGGTACAAAAGGAGACGAGATGAGACACATAACAGCATATTAAAACAGTCCATAACAAAATTTTATGTTTTTACCAAATTTTCATTCTCCCAACATTTATATACAATAAGAACACAATACACCACAGACATACACACACAAAAGGATAAATATTTGAAAAAAAATAGCAAATCTTAACCAGTCAACTAGTAAAATGTTTTAAAATGTCAACTCCGTCATTTAGTGACTGTCATTGATAGAAGCTATTACTAATACATGTTATCAATTATAGCACATTTCTTAAATTGACAACTATCAGTGATGACTGCTATCATTAATTGTTTTCAATTTTGAAAAATCGAGAAGAAACCTTTGAAATGATATATGGACTTGGACTGTTTAGTTCTTTACTAATTTTTGTGCTATATATGCAATTATTTTAATCATGTGCTATATATTCTTTTCTTTCTTTTTTTTTTTGTTATGCTTAAATGTCATTTGTACAATTTGTCCTATAAAATAATACAACTAAAAGCTAAAAACTAAACATTGAATTGACTTTGAATGAAGAATAAAAATTTATCTGAAAGGAATTTTAAATACGACAACGTAATTATAACAATTTTAAAATCACTGTCTAACCTGCAAAAAATACTAAATTTAGTGTCCAATATTTTGTATATCTTTTTCAACGTAGAATGTTTGGATCGTATATTGGTTATGGAGAGGGTAAAGAAAAAGGAGCAATGAAAAAAGTGAAATGGTAGGGGGAGAAATAGGATCTAACCACTACTACTACTACTACTATATCCATATGTTTGGTGGGAGATGAGAGTAGGTGAGTAAATAAAAAAGATTCTTATCAATAAAGTCATTATATATATATATATATATATATATATATAAACTTCAAAGATTCTTTCCGACACTCTTTTGTCCAAAACTACCAATCAACCCTGCCTCAATTTGTAGGTTTTTTTTTTTTTAATCTTTTATCTTTTTCTAAAAAAGAAAAATTATTAGAAAATGTTAAATCAATCGACCAAACTTTTGCTCTTCGGTCATCTTAAACATTTACTAAATCAATTATAATCCGTTTGATGGCAATATGGTTGAAAAACTGACTCCAACCAACTTAGTAAATGATATCGGATTGTTTACTCATACTCTAGAAAAAGTGTGTATGTCCACTAAGTCAGTAACCTTTCAAGTTTAGGTTTAATATGAGTATTTATATTTGGATTGATTTAATAAAATAGAAATCATTAATGTATTTTTTGATTATTTTCAAATAAAATGTTAATTGATAAAATTATAGATTTGAAATAATGTTTAAGAAATGAATAATAAAAAATAAATAGAATAAAAAAAAAAGAAGTGAAGAAAATGAGAGGGTTTAATGGAAAGAGAGAAAAATAAAGAGAGGTGGGGGAGTGGCAGAAGGGCACAGGGAATATTAGTGCAGAAACAGGGAGAAGCTCATGGTGTCAGATACCTTTATTGTACCAAACTTTTTTCTCATCCAAAAATATTAAAAATTAAAAAAAAATTAAAAAAAAAAAAAAAAACTTTACTTATTAATAATAATAATAGATTCCACCAATTTCCCATAATTTCTCTTTTGCCCCTCTTCTTTACCTTTTTGTGTATATTTCCACACAAAAGCTTGGCTTTAAGTAATAGAAAGATAAAATGATCATTATTATTTGGAGCGGTAATTAATTAATAAAATAAAATAAAATAGCGAAAGAAAAGAGGAGGAGATGTCGAGCAAAACTCCAGCATTCGTTTGGGTAATGAACAGATCACTCGGCCCAAAACCCTAAAACAATTTTTTATTTCTTTTTTTTTTTTAAGAATAAATAAACAACTATTTCTCCTTCAACCCGACGTCTGGGTTTAAACAGGCGCGTGGGGGGCTGCTCTAATTTGTTCTCATGACTCCCACGTGTCACTCACACGCTTTTTACAGTTCCGAATATATGGGCCCCACCCGAGATATTCTCAACAACTCCCACGCGCGCCTTCACCCCCCCCCCCCTTTTTTCCCTCTTTTTCTTTTAATAATTTATTTGTTTATTTTAATCATCTCGACGACGATAACACACACATTCTTTCCCTTCTTATTCTCATTCTTTCTTCCATTTCATCTCTTCTTCTTCTTCTTCTTCTTCTTCTTCTTCGATATGAAATCTCCCGATATGGCGGCGGTTACTGATTCTCTTGAGCAATCTTTCCGTAACTTCTCCCTCAACCACCGTCTATCCTCCGCCGCCCCCTCCTCCGCCGGAGTCCGGAGATCACCGTCTTCGTTTTCTTCCTCCTCCTCCTCCTCCGACGACGAACCTCATCTTCCTCTTCATCAACATAATCGCTTCGACACAATCTTGGAGCTCAACTCTCACATCTCCCTCCCTCCTTTCTGGGAGCAATGCCTCGATTTGAAGGTCAGTATCCACCATTACCGACTACCTTTCTCCTTTTCTTACCTTTCTTCCACTTCTTCCTCTCTCCTTTTGATGTTCTTTGTCTTTTTCTCTCTTGATCCATCTTCCAATTCCTTCGTTTTTTCCTTTTTTTTTTTTTCTTTTTTGTTTTTCCTCTTCTTAACCTAACTTCATTTATTGCCAAAGGTCACATATGGCAGATCTTTGCAAATTCTGTTGTCTTGTACTTTTGATTATTAATTTCTTTTTTATGATTGTTTCAGATGGAGCTTTCGTTTCCTTCTTTAATTAATGCGTTTCTGTATTCATAAATTTGTCTTGATGATTAATGTTTTCCTTTTTCCATACATACTTCATCCATAGGATTCGGATTCCAAACCCTAGAATTAATTTATTTCCTATTTCCTTTTATCGTCCGCCATTTTTTTCACTTCTCTTTTCCTACAAACAAACTTTTCTGGATTTTCGATTCCATTTTCTTTCTGTTTTTCTCTTTACCTTTTGTTTTGATTTTAATTTTCTCCTCGGGAACATTGAAATTAACTTTTCGATTCATTTTCGTTTGGATTTCTAGACAGGGGAAGTTTACTATAGAAACTGCCGAACCGGAATGAAGGTAAAGGAAGATCCGAGGACAGCCGTAGCACACAGCCGAGATTTATACTCGGAAGACGACGGGGAGGACGGTGATGAGAGTTCGTCGGACGGTGGAAGTGAGGAGTCGTGTTCTTCGTCGTCGTACGGTGGTAGTAGACAGCAATATCCGGCGGAAAACGTGGAGGATGTACTGGTGGTAGCAGGATGCAAGAGATGCTTCATGTATTTCATGGTGCCAAAACAGGTTGAAGATTGTCCGAAATGCAGCAGCAGTCGTCTTGTTCATTTCGATCGCTCCGACGAGAGTAATGGGTTCCCATGAACCACATTTTTTTTTTAATTTGAGAAAAGAAGAAATCAAAAATCAAACTGTATTCGGGTTAATTGATCTGACAAAATCATTGATTCTTTTTCTTTGGATTAATTTGGTGAGCAAAAGGCTAATGGGGTTTAATTTCTTAATTAGCTCTATAACTCTATGTCGATTTGTTCGTGTGTGTTGTTATTGATATGGAGATAATAATTTTAGGAAAAAAATAGAAATGAAAAGAATCTGAGGAACTGCCATGGATGTATGAGAAAAGGAAGAAGATGGAGAGGGTATGAATGGGATGGTCAACGACTCAAAGGAAGAAGAAGGAATAATATTTTGCTCGTGAAGACAGCGACTTGTTGCTTTCATTATTCCACAACCCACACTGATTGAATCGTACGCAATTATTATTATTATTATTATTATTATTATTATTATTATTATTATTATTATTATTATTATTATTATTTTAAAAACGGAAATTTCAATCCATTTAGTAATTTTTTTATATGAATAATTATGGGATTATGTAATTTAAATGGGATAACCTTACCCGTAATAAATGTTTTAAAATGCACTCTTAGATTAATATAATATACTCTAACCTCTCTCATCTAACTTTTTTACTTTGTTTTTTTATTTTTTTATTCAACATTTTATTATTATTATTATTAACATTTTATTAACATTGCACTCTTAGATTATTATTATTGTTCGGTGATCTAATATTTTTGATTGATGGATAAGAATTCAATTATTAATATTTAATTAATTTTAATAACAAGGTCCAAATTTAGGCGTGGAATAAGTGTTTTTATAGGATTACATCTTTTTAATAATATAAAAATGCATATTTACATATTATTATTCATTGTTGAAAAGGGATATCTTTATAAGATCTCAGACTTCATATATAATTTAGATCTCATAAGAAGATAACAGTGAATATTTGTTTTGGATTTATTTGTAATCAACATACAAATCTTGAATCTTAAAAATTAAAAAAAAAAAAAACAATAAAATCCAAAGAAAAGTCAAAATACTTAAGTTTCAAAATTAGAAAGTTATAACAAATCATTATCATTCCTCACTAACAATTACAAAGCTTTGAAATCTTTGTTACTCTATATTTTTAAGTATTTATTTTATTTTTTTTTATAAAAAAAGTATGTTACTTGAGTTCTAATGTGGATGTGCAAGTTTGATTATCAAAAATTGGATTAAGCCAAAGTTGCTTTGGTTAGCATTTTCTATTAATTAAGTAGTTGCTAATTAATTTTCACCATATTAATTTTTTTAAAAAAAATTATTAGATGGGCCCATTGTCAGTTTTTTATATGACAAAATCTAAGAAGTTAATAGTGATTAGCTCGAAATGTAAAATGTAAACATAATTTCAAAAGTTTATCTTTCGTAGGATATATTTTCGGTAAATGTTCTATTTTTATAAGAAATTTATTAGAAATAGAATCTATCGTTAATATATTTTTGTTATATTTACAATTTTAAAAAAAAAATATTAATGTACACTTAATTATTAGCCTAAAGTTTAAAAATATTATTCATGCAGGTGATTTAATTTTGTATGATGCAAGTAACACATCAAATGGGTTGGGTCAAGAAAATGAAATTGGACTATATATGCGGTGGAAGCCCACATGAAATTCCATTTTACTATCTCCAATAAAAACAAAATATACTGTTTTTTAAAAGCAAACAAACTGATTAGTATGATAAGTTCGTACATATAAGTATACCAAACAAATACAATTTTTAGCTACAACAACTCATCCCATGAGTGCTCGTTCATTTCTACTCATCTTGCCACGATTAATATGACTTTGTAGCTCGTTCTAGTTTACTTGCAATATCAAAATACACAGAGTAATGTCTGACATTTACTTAGAACTTATACAATATCGCCAATATCTACATAGGTGTAGTTCCTAAGAATGTCAATTAGCTCGACTCAATTATTACCCTTTTGATGATATGGGGCCAATTCGCATACGCCGATCTAATACTTGAGGTCTTAACTTTCTTTTTAAGGACACACAAACTTTCAACTTGTCCTTGAACATGGACCCGGGTCGGTGGCCCTAGGTGTTGCCTTATGCTATCCTCAACCCTCTTCTGGATATTTTGTTGTATTTAATATGCTTTAAATTAGGTGATGGAAGAATTCCAACTATATAGCAACTTCCATAACCAATTTCCATAGCTTCTTCTTGAGTTACCACAAACTTATTAATATAGTCGTTGACTTTTTTTATTATTATTATTATTCCCATTTTTTATTGGACAGGTTATATCATGTTTGGTTTGGTGCCAACTGCCAACCTATCATCCAAAGTCAGCCCTTAACATTTCATTTTTCCAATAACAAACTAACATCATTCATAAATCATAATCAAGTTTTTTTTTTTTTTTTTTTCAATATTATCTTAATGTTATGTGAGGTAGAAATTTGAAGATAGGAATGTTTGGTTGAGTATTAATATTATATATTAAGATGTTTCATGACAAAACCCAATCTTGGATCCTATTTTATAGAGTTCTCAAGTTTTAGCATTAAAAAATCCACAAGATATGAAACATGTTTGAATCATCAAAATTACAAAACAAGTTGTTAGATAATGGGCCATAAAAAACTTTAAGTTTAAGATATGTAACCCACCCTATTCATATTCTTACCTTCTCTAATCCATTATGTTTCTTCAACTCAAATACAATATACCATCATAACCAATTAACTTATATTTAGATTGATATAATAAACCATTAAAGCTAGCTTTAATTAAATATTTGGACTTAGAGTGACAAATAGAGTTAACTTCGTTTCATGGAATAGAAGGCAAAAAAGTGGTAGTTTACAAATATAACATTCAAACTAAAAGTATTGACAGATATAACACAATGCAAAATAATTTGTAGATATATCAAAATTTAAACCTAGCTCTTTTAGTCTATCACTAACAAATTTTTCTACATTTGTTAAATTTTCATAATATTGCTATACACTTAATTATTAGCCTTAAAATGATATACGTGGATTTAAAAAATTAAATTTAAAAACACAAGAGTTTTGGAAGGGATGGGTTTTGTGGGTAGGGGTAAAAAAGAAATTTACTTGAATAGTTACTTTTGGGCCGAGCCCATCCACGTAGTTCAGTCAGCCCATTAATTTAAATGCAACGGCTTCTTCTTTTTTTTTTTTTTTTTCATTTTTAATTTCTTTGAAGCAAAGGAGAACATAAGAACAAACCAACCCTACATTAAATTACAATTTAACTTTCTCATCTAAGATGATGGAAAGAATTACTATATGAAAAAACACATTTTCATATTAAAGACAACCTAAAAAGCATGTCAAAGTTGCAATATCATAACCTATTTCGCTTAAAAGAGTGGTTGTCAGCATTATTGTCGTCGTTATTATTTAGAATTTGGTTAAGAATTCAAGTGTTTAGTTAGAAAAGATGAAAATTACGAGTGAAAATGTGAAGAATTAATACCTTTGAAATCAAATAAATCATATTATTTGACTTGGTTTCCAATAAATTGTATAATATTCTAGATATGTCTAAATAAATTTGTCATGCTCTTATATGATCATATTGATATTTTATTTTAACGAGTGAAAAGTTTTCCTTGACCCAATGAATTACTTAGGATCTAATATTTATTTGAATATGAAACCCATATATTTAATTTAATATTAGATTAATTAGCTACCTTTCCAAGACCCTTAATCCAAAGATTATCCATTGGAAAGTAGAATTTGGTTTTTGTTGCTTTGATTGGTGGGCTCATATATATTATATTTCATTGATTATTAAAACATTTTTATTCTCACTTGTTGAATTGAACAAAAATTGGAAGAAAAGTTATTAATTCAACTATATGGTGGTCCAATGCTTAGATGAATAAACAATGGACCAAATTCTTTTTGTCTAATAAACAAGTAGTTGAAGAGATGGTGGGTGGTGGAAGGCAAAGAAGATGGTGGTCAAATAAAGGCTACATGATTAATGGAGAAGATGAAATCAAACTTTATTGGAGAAAAATTTTATTCAATGTCATTATGGTCATCTTAATATATATAATATGATTTGATTTTAGGATCAAATCATAGTTTATAAAACCTACACATGCATTAAATGTATTAAAAAATATTTAATGTATTGCAACCTCCTTACATAATTTAGTACATTAAACCTTTTCAATATTTCTTTAGTTGTTTTCTTGATCGAGAGTTCAAAAAGTGAATCGTTAGGTTTGAGGGTCCATCAAAGTAGAAAATTGGAACGGTTAAGGATGTTTGCTTGTTTAGATCCCCACAAACCAACAAAGATCGTCATTTCAACAAAATATTGTAAGAGTAATTATAGAATTTGATGGATTTTTGCAAGATATTGTAAGAATAATTGTCTCACATCTAAAAAAATTTAAGAAAAATAATGGGTTTCAAGCACTTTAAGTCTTGGTCAGTGCCAAGTTTTATAATACTTTGAGAAAATATTGTTGTCATTGAGGTCGAAAAGAGAAATACTATAATAATAATACTATACATAAAAAATACTCTTCAATTGTACACACAGACAGATTTAGTATAAATTCACGGGGACTCGAGCCCCCTCAATTTTATACCCTCTATATAATATCATACGATAACCTAATAGTAAAACTGTCTTTAAGTTCTCTCTAAACATAGATTCAAGCCCTATTGTTTACTTTATTTTTATTAAAATATAAAGCCTTGATCACCTAAAATTTTGAATCGGCTGACATAATAGGATTATTGGTCTAATTGGAGGAAATATAAATAGGGTAAGAAAGGCATAAATAATAAAACCACGTGATCGGCGGATTAATTTATGGTTTAATTTAATTTAATTTTTGAGCGTTTAAAACCAAAATACCATATTTTCCACCGAAAGCACTGCACGACTGTGGGCCCTTCAACCTACTTACCCTAATCATATAGTAATACTTTATTTATTACTTCTTACTATTATCAAATTTCACATTTATTGACCTCTCCATTTTATCTTTGTTTAAAACTTTTCATTTAAGTCCTTATAATTTGATCCAATTGCATACATAGTGTCTCCACTTTTTAAAATTATAGGCTAAAAACATGTATTAATTTTGTCAATTTTTCAAAAGTATTCATTCATGTGCATTCAAAACCAACTATCATAGAAAGGTAATTTTTTTAAAAAAAAATAAAAATTATATTTTTAAAATTGAGAGTAAAGAGTAAAGTTCACTCTATGTTTTTTATTATTTAACCTAATTTATAATGATTTTAGAGATGGTAGAATTTAATTAAACAAATGATGGTGACTAAATTGGGACCCTAATTGAAACTTAATTATATATGTTTATATCATAATTATTCAATTCAACGCCTTTCATCCCAATAGGTAGAAGCCGTCAATTCTGATTTTTCCAAAGCCTTTTTTTTTTTAGGGACATCGTTTTAGAATAGTCCTAATTAATAATAATAAATACAAACAACACATGCTTCAAATAACACTGCTAACAATTGACTTCAAAAGTCTAAGAGAATGAATTAATAATAATAATAATCAAATATAGTATTCCATTTTTTCCAAAGAATCAAAATTCCACAACAATTCTTGTTCTTCAAATCCCAAATAGAAGCCATAAAAAGTTGGAATTAAATAACAATAAATTTTTTTTTTAAAAAAAAAAAGTCAGGTAGCATTTTAAATTAGAAATAAAATAACAAGTGATTATCAATCAAAGTCCAACTCTCTACCCCCAGTACCACTAAGTTGGTGTAACATTATGTGGCCTATGGGCCTATGGCTATACAAAGGAAGTCCAAAGGGCATAAAAATAAGATCATATATATGTATGTATATAATATATATATCCTTCTGAATATTTTTTTCTTAACTAGAAGCAAAAGAGAGATTTATCTGTGTCAGAAAACGCGTAATGTTGATTTGATCTTCGCCATCTAACTTAGGTGGGGGCAGGGGAATGCATATGGTGAAGCCGTAGTCAACCTGTACACAACAATCTAAAATGTTAAAACCCATCTTATAACCTTTCCTAAAATACAATACAATACAATACAACCAACTCTTTTCTCTTATTTTTTATTTTCTTTTAATATTGCTTTCCTTTCTTGAAAAGCCACAATCTGTTGTTTTACTTCATTAAAATAAATATATATATATATATATATATAAATAAAGCAAATGTTGTAAAGTCGAACAAGTTGGCAAGGTAAAACAAAAAAATAACCGACTAAACAATTATTATACCCATTTAATCTTTTGATTTGGGGTGATGAGATGAGAAGGAAGGAGGAAGTTTCATGGAATTGAGTTGAATTTTGTAAATGGAATCTTTTTAGGTTCACATGTTTAAAAAAAAGGGGAAGCTTTGTTTGGCTAAGCTCCTAAACTCGTAAAACTCCACCGTCCCACCCACTCCCCTAGAAAGTCTTTTCTATTCTTTTCAAAATTTGGACTTCTCTTCGTATTCTAAATATCACTATTTATTTCTTCTCTCTAATTACTTTTATATTCCAAACGTTTTTTAAATGCTCAACTCAATTCTAACCTATTTAAATAATTTTCCAAACACACAACCTAACTTTTTCCCCACTATTTCTCCTCCCTAACCTCCAATCCCAACCCACCCCTCCTCCTCCCCATTATTCAACATTTTAATTCTTTTCTATAAAAAGCACATAATTCACATTATTCAAATTCTAACTTTATAAATAGAAAAATAAATTAATTAAAACTAAATATAGTAAACTCATACACTGCTCCTCGCACAATAAATTAAAATATTGTATTTAAAAAAGAAACATGTTCCAATATTTTGTCATTCACCACAAACCAATTAAATAACTTTTTTTTTTCCTTTTCTATAATTATTATCATTTAATTTTGTTTTTGAGAAAAAAAAAATTAATGAATTATTACAAATCGAAAGCATCCATCGTTGTTTTCAATATATCTGCCTAAACTACCAAAGAATAAAAGTAAATTCAATTAAATTTTAAAATTAAAAAATATTAATATAAAAAAACTTTTCTAAATTTCTAATGTAAATACGAAAAAGAAAGAGAATACACAAATAAATTGGAATATAATGAAGTTAATTTTCTGGGAATATGAATCATTACCTCTCCTTACGCTTCTCTAAGAATCTCTGAAGCGACTTCTTCCTTGCAATTGGAAGATCTGCCGAGAAAACACGACAAATTAGCAGATATGGCAGATAAATTATGAAAATAGTTAAAAGTAAATATAAACGAATATAAAATAAAATCAGTTCAGTGCAGGTCGGTGGACGTTTAATCACCTCCGTCAAGAGATGCAAGCAATTGTTGCTGGTGGTCGGTAGATGGAATTGCAACCGTAGGATTGGCTTCCGCTTTTCCTTCCGCAACAAGTTTCAGAATGTTCTCGGCCTAAAACAAAATTTCCATACCACAAAAGAATTAAAGCGATTGCGATTTGTTCGATGATAAAATCAGTTACAAAAACTGATGGACAAAGTCGTGTACGTAACAAGAAAATAAATCCAGAGTGTTGAAGCAAACCTTATCACGAGGAACGTCAAAAACGGCGACAGTTCCGTTGTAAAAGATAGTCATCTGAGATGTATGTTGAAGCGATTCAGAAGCATTTGGCCTGAAAAACAAACAAAAAACAGAAGCGAAAACGATGCATAATTCCGAGGAAATTCGAAACAGATTTACGAAGATGATCAGTTAAGTAGAAGTTTAAATTAATTAATTCTGAAATTATATTACCTGAAGAGAGGTGTATAGAGAGGCAAAGGCGAGAGGACGTTGTGGTTTGCAGTAGCCTTGGGAGTCGGAGGCAGAGAAATGGAGGCAGAGCCGATGACAGATTTGAGAAGCTGGGGATTGATCTTAGAAATGGCGCTGTGAATGCCTGGAAAGAGAGAAAGAGAGAATTAATAAGAAGATGAAAAAGCATAAAAAGTGATAGAGATGATGAAGGAGAGAAGAGATCAGGAGATGAGACCTCGAAAACTTCTCTTGCGGTGAAGGAGAGAGTGAAACTGAGACTTGGAGGAAGCCTCCTTCTCGAGACCGAAGAAATCAAGCTCAACAGTTGCCCTAGCCATGGCGGGAATGGAGGAGAGTGAGGATTGAGGAAGAAGAAGAAGAAGAAGAAGAGGGAATTTAATTAGTTTTTTAGTTTGGGGAAAAAGAGTTTTAAAGAGAGAGGGAATATTAAAGGATTAAATAAAGAAATTATTTATAAAAATAAAAAAAAAAAAAAAAAAAAAAAAAGTAGAAAGTAAAAAAATGGTAAATGAAAGGGCACGAGGTACATGGGAAGACCGCTTTAATGCGACACGTCTTCCACGAGGCCTTAACTTAACAAACAACAATAAATATAAATAAATTAAAAAAAAAAAAAAAAAAAAAACTCGTGTCGCGGTCCCACCCCTTTCCTCCCGCCTCCCTGCCCTCCTCCTTCCTTCACCATTTCCGCCGTTTCTTTTTTTCCGTTACCGTTTAACTATATCTCTTCTCATTTATTTTGTTTAATAATTAATATTACCTAAACATTTTATACGTATTTTTTCTTCTTCTTAAAGAGACCCGCACACGAAGTATATGACAAACACAACCACCGACTCTCCACCACACCCTTCATACCAATAATGCTTCTTCCTCAACTTTCCATTTTCCTCCAATATTTTTATACATTTCTTTTTTTTAAATATAATTTTAAAACATTTATAAATTTGATAAAAGTTGTGAATTTTTTTTAGGATTTAGGGTATATACTCATTCAAAGTATTAGCATAGGTAGCAACATTGTTAGATTGTTAGGTACTTCACATTTTTAAAACAAACAGTTTCTAATTTCATTTGTAAGAAAATAAGATGAAAATACAAATATTTCTTTTTTATTTATCTTTTAAAAATAAATGTAGAATTAATATTGACGTGATTATTATTGTTGTTGTTATTATTTATCAAACCAAGCTCAATTGACATATAACATGTGTGAGTAACCTAAATTTGGTCAAGAATATAAGCTTAACCATGACATGTTTAATTAGAATTGACAAATACATATGTTATGGCAAAAATTATATTGTTTTAATTTAAAATTAATGAAATATTTTGTTAAATTACATATTTGTTCTGTTTTATGTATAATCTAAAACTTACACGAGTTGAAGAGAAGTTTGTGCAGAATCTCATTTTTCTTTCACAGAAAATTGCTGCACTAAAATATTTATTATTTTAATAGATTAAAATACATTAGTTAATTATAATAAATCAAGTAATTATTTAATATTAATTTTTATATTAAAAAAATGCGTAAGATGAAATCGAACTTGCAAATATTAACTATTATACATATTAACATGTTGAACATTTCAAATTCTGATATTTTATACCGGACTATTAGGAAAAGTAAAGTAAAGTAAAGTAAAAAAAAAAACACGTGGTCAAACCTGTCTATTGATTTTTTTATTATTTTATATATATTTTAAAGAAATGTTAGGGACATTGAATTAGAAAGTATAAAATAAATAAATAAATAAGAAAAAAAATGGAGAGAGACGGTTGCGATTTGGCATGAGAGTAGGAAGGTTGGTTGAACTTTGAAGATGCAATTTGCGAATTAGTCAGTCTCACGTTTACTTTCGTTTTCCAGCTGTACGGAACGGGAACCATTTTTCACCACCAACCCTTTTTTTTCTTTTTTCTTTTTTTTTTTTTGTTGAATAGTCTTCAATTTAATCACGTGCGTTAATTACTGTTCAACCTTATTTTTCTCTCCCTATCAATTTTTTTTTTCTTTTTTATAAATATATACTTTAGCCTTCTACCCATTTATATTCAAATTATTAATGAAAGAAATATATAGATACGATTGTTTTAGTTATCTATTGGGTATAATTAAAGTGAATATTGATGCAACACACATACAAAACCTACATATAGGACAAATTTTACTCTCAAAAGTATTTAACATAAGCAAGAATGACGTAACTAGATCGCAGTGGAAGACAGAACTATTGGATAGTTACATTTATTATTATAATTTTATTTCATTGAATTTTGAAATATAATATTTATTTTTGTTATTGTAAACAAAATTAATTTGAAAATCATTTTAAAAAAAAGTTTTATATGTTAACTTTTTAAAATACTAATTTAAAGTTGTTTTGGACAAAGATTATCTAATACTATAATAACTACACCATTGCTATAACAAACACTATTTTGTAGTTTCTAATTAATTATAGTTAGCATTATTTTAAAACTCTTTATTAGTTGTTGTAGTTTTTTTATTTTACATTCATCGATTTTTTTTTCTCAAATTAAATTAGTTTATACCTCAAAAACATATTATTATAATTCAAACTAAAATAATCTAAACTGAATTATAATAATCAACACGTCATTTTGATTTTTACTCTAGGTTGTCTAAAATACACTTTTCTTATTTTAAAATTTTGTAAAAGAATCTTTTTCCCAAGTCCCACGAATCACAATGTTACTGAACTTTGTCATTTTAGAACAAACTTTTCTATAAATGATAGCGATTAGAGGTGAACTATAAAACTATTGGTCTTTAACACGTGCATATATGTGAATTGTTAGGTTTGGCTTCTCTAAGACCAATAGCACTTGAACTATACATATAGACAAAATAAAAATATGATTATATGGACCATAAACAATATTTATTACTTAATTTTAAAACAATACAAGATTAGCAAGATTGTACATTCCTAAAATGGCATTCCATTCAGTGCCTGGGAGATTGCTCTAAATAACCCTAGATCCTAAATCTTAAATTTTGCAACTTTTGCAACCATAACTTCAAGCTTATGAAATTGCTTCTAATATCAAATTTGTTATATATAATTTTTGACTTACAAGAAAGATCCAGAGAATTCCATTTGGATCCACAACTTTCCCGTTGGAGACATGATTCACGAGATAAATTGTTAAATCAGTTTTTTGAATTTTGCTAAATTTATTTTTAAACAGATTAAAAATAATAATAATAAATGAGTTTTGATGTGTTGTCGTGTCGGCAGGGACACGGGGATTGGGTGAGTTCCATAATTGGAAGAATATTGGGCCGGATAATTGGGCCCATTGGCATAATTCTGGCCTTTTATTTTCCCTCAGGTGACTTGGCGATCAAGGAACACGTGACTTAATCGTTGTTCTCCAATCACATTCCTCCACGCATGCGCTTCCTCCTATCCAAGTTGGTTGGTTGCTGACAGAGCACGTCCAAATCGTGACGGTCCGATTACGTGATCTTTGTCAACCAATCACGTTTCTCCGCGTGGGTCCCATCCCACCGATGTGCACTTGCACTTCCTTATTACTTACTTCCAGGGTACACCAACTTTGTTTGTCTCACTTTTTCGAGTATTTGTTGAGATGATTTAATTATAATTCTCTTTTTAAAAGTACTTTATTGATAATTTAGTATTTTGATTTCACATTTGTAAAAAGATTTTGATTTTAGAAAAAATCGTATATCTAATGATTTTTATTATTAATTTTAGAATCAACGAAATACTGAAAAAGGCATTACTTATGTAAGAAAAAAAATGTGGTAAAGAGAGGAACAATTAGAAGTGGAATATAAAAATTTTGAAGATAAAAAAGAGACCTAATATAAAATTTTAAGGGAGGAAAAGATGTTAGAGACGGAAAGGGACAAAAACTTTAAAAGTAAGGAGAAAAAAAAACAATAATTCATGGCGTTAAAAATATGCAATTTTATTCTATTTAAGTCAGGATTGTTCCTGATTTTATGATGTTATTTGACTATGTTATAGGTTTTGAGCGATTCGAAAGTAGAATTTAGTGTTGACATCATTTTGAAACTTAATTGAACAAATACGGAGTCAAGTGCATCGACTCGAACAAATGCTAAAGAAAAAAAAAAGACAATTTGGCTTATGTCTTGAAGCGCCCATGTGCAGGCGCTGCAAGACATAATGGATGGAGTACATCAAAGCCTACGACGCCACGACCACCTTAGAGTGTTGCGGCACTTTGAAACTGTCTCGCGCGCCGACGTCCGTCAGCACCGCGTCAACATATCGTTTTTTTATATAAAAAATTGTTTATGTCGTTAGGTCAATCCCATCTTTGATTCCAGTCGATCTACACGAGTTTCCTCCCTATTTTTTGATCTCTTTCAGTCTATTTTAATTTTCGAACATATCCTTATCATCCGACATGTGGATGATAGCTATCTAGCTTGGGTTGTTTAGGATTTCCCTTAATTCTATGTATTCAAGATGTTTGAACTAAATTATGTAGTTGATGTTTTTCAATTCTTTATATAATGATTACTATTCATATAGTGGGCTCTTGGGCATGTATGATGTTTGCTTGATTCTGATGTACTTTCTCTTGAAGCAATAGGTTAGATTAACTTATTAGCAAATTTGTGTGTACAATGTTCTAATCAACTTAGGATTGAAGCATCGAATGATTAGCTATATACACATGAAAGTTAATTGTTCACCCTAAATAGTTCTTGATATTAATGCAATTGATAGTAAGTTGAATTTTGTATGCTTCTCATCGTTCAATTAGTACCAATTAGTTGTTTAGCACAATTCAATTGGCTTTTCCAATTGAATTGGTTAGGCGTAATCGATCTAGAAATTTAGTAATGATAAAAGCATGATCGAATGCATCGAAGAGAACATTCGGTAGACCCAAGCTAAATTCTTATGATATAAAATTTTCACAATTATTTTCGTTGCGATTGAAAACATCAACCCCTCTCCTCTCAGTTACCTAGGTTGGAAAACTATTTTGTTTGAGAAATTAACGAGCTTCATGAGTTCGACTCAAACTTACCACTAATAGTAGTATTTGATGTGTGATTTGGTAATACATTTAACATGGATTTGGACGATAAAATCCATCGATCAATAATGAAAGAAGTTAATATTCAAATGTAAAGAAATAAAGGTAATATCCAAGAAACTTTTATAAAGATAAGCTTAAGAAAAGGAAATACAAGAAATTTGTGTTAAATAGATTAAGACTTAATTTAGGATTGATATAGCTTTTAAAATAATTATTCAAAATTAGACTTCTTAGAGATAAAGAACAACATGAAGTAAATTAATGTGTTTGTAAATTTGGGTTTGAAAGCTAAAAAAGTAAGTTACTAGATTATTGTGATCATTAGCCATGATCAATTGGTTATATATTACTTAGTAAATGAGTGTTAAATGGTCCTATTGTTAAGATATATAATAACTAGTATAGAGATATTATTAAACTTCTTACTTTTTATAATTTATAATTTTAAATAATTGTTTAAAATGACATGTGATAAGATGAGAGTATGTATTATACAAATATTTTAACATAAAAATTGTATATAAATTAATTAATAGCAGTTTATATTAACTTAATATTTAGAGAATAACCATAGCTAATTCTATACATTATACGCATATTTACAATAATTTAGCATATTTAAATTGACGTAAATATCAGGTCTAAATATCGATTGACTTTAATTTTAAATGCGATTGTTATAGGTACGGCAACAAGTATTGCTGTGGAAGGACATGGCGATAAAAAGACATGGACTTCCACGTGGACGCCCAGATAGAGTTGGACATTTGAATCGGGCCGAATATCACCACTTAATGACATGTGGGCTTAATAATGAGTCTCGTCATCTGGATGAGACTTCGAAATTGATGTTTGTTTTTATATTTTTTTTTATTTATTTTTAAGAAATTAATTATTCAATGTTAATTTGTGACATTTTATTCAATTTTTGCTAATACCATCAAGTATTGAAATTAAGTGGGACGAAAAATTTTACATTATTTATGTATTTAAATTTGGTGATGGAATTAGCAAAAATATAAATGGAGGATAAAATTTCGATATTGTCCCATTAAATTTAGGGTTTAATTTGTTGAAACTAAAAGTTGGTGGTGGAAATTAAAACAATCTGAAAAGTTTGGGAGTGGATATTAAAACTTTCTTAATCATATGAGTTTCTAAGATATAAATGATAAAATTTAAGTATTTAATTTTATAAGGGAATATGATAAAGCGACTAAATTGTTAGATGATTTAGGGTTTATGATTTAGAGTTTAATAGTTTAATTATCCTTTACTAATATATCTTATATTTTTATTGTTTAGTTTCAACATGTTAAAAATAAATTATAATTGAATAGAAGTTTCAATATTTTTTTAACGTTATTAAAATTAAATTTAAAAGTTCACTTCATAATTGCTAATTAATTAATTAATTAATAAACATCAATGCCAATGATTAAAAAGTTGAGTATTTAATATTGAAATTTTGTTGTTAAACGTATATATCATGAAATTTAAGAATTAAATTGAAAGAAAACAAAAATCGTTGTTAATAAAAGATTAACATAGACTACATTGAAATTGTAGTTACATATCTGAAAATATAGTTAATGAGATGTAATTTAGAAAAGTTAATACTACAAGATAACGTTTATGGTTGTTTACCCAAATATATAATGGACATCAATTATAAGTTACACCATTTTTCATTATATTTAATCATGTAATCTAATTAGTGTTAGGATACGCGGTATTTTTGCTACTATTACAAAGTACATGGAAATTGCACCATATTTTTTTCCCCTTACACCATTTATCATTTTATCTTATATTATGTTTCATTTTCACCTCTCCCTAACTCCCCCCTCTATTTTTTCAAAAGGCCAAATTATACAAAATGTCTCTAAATTTTAAATATTGGATAAAAATATTCATAAATTATATAAAAAATATTAATACTACTAATATATAAATAGAAACTGTTAGCATAAACACCTGTATTTGTAGTTAAAGTAAAAAGATTAAGGTATAGATGAGATTGTTGGGGGAAATAAAGATGGAAGTTGTGTTTTATTATTATTATTATTATTACAATAAAAAAGGAAAGAGAATAATTTAAAACAGTAGGGAGGGGGTAATTGAAAGTGAATAATGACAAAAAAGAGCTTAGGGAGAGGAATAAATAAATTAATAAAATAATATAGTTAAAAACGCAGCGCCTTTGCGTTGTTTTATTTTCTTGGAATTATTAAACTAACTTAATCATTACAAAAAATATATATATAATTATTTATTTATTTATAAAAAATAAAAAAATAAAAAAAGTAGAGAAAGAAGAAGATGAAGAGGAAGTACGTGCAGGGGCCCACTGGGAGAGACCCCCCCATGAAGTCCGGCTTTGCACGCGCAGTCAGGTTCCCTCCCTGGGTCCCACTTCCCGCGCACGTCCATGCAAATTCCACCCCCCACCGGGTCCCACTTTCCACGCACGTCCATTAAAATTTAAAATCAACTTCCAACTTTCGCATTTCTCTTATATTTACCCTCTCTCTCTATTTTCATGCATTATCATACAATTAAACACACAATATTGTTTTTTCTATTTTTTTTAATTATTACTTTAATTCGTGAAACAAAATAATAATAATAATAATAATAATAATAATAATAATAATAATAATAATAATTCATTTCATTCCAACATCTAAACCACTTAACTTTCCACCTCATAACTAAAACATCACCGATGTACATGTACATAAATTAATTAATGAGAGTAAAATAGGAATATTAAAAGGACAAAATTAGACTATTTTCAAATATATCAAAATCAATAATAAAAAATAATAATAGATATTAATTTGGATTTTTAGCCTTTGCTTTTGAAAAGTTTATGCTTACTTTTTTTTACATAGCTTAGTGTTGATATTAAAATTCATAAATAGAGTCAGTTCCACAATTTAACTACATCACAAGATTACTAATAACCTACATTGTAATATATATTAAATAATTAATGTGGAAGGTATATATATATATATATATATATATATATATATATATTTGAATAAGTAGAGATAGTTGAAAAAGTGATTAATGGTTTATTGATTGATTAGAATGATGATACTTAAAAAGGGAGAATTTGGATGTGAAAAAGTGTTTTGTGATTATATGATTTTAACACTCATGAGTCCATGTCGGTTGTTTGTCATTCTCAATTTCTTTTATTTTTCAACCATTTTTACTTTTATTTTTCTTCTATTTATATATAATGTATGGATGATAAGAATAATCCTTTTGTTTAATTTGGTGCTTTTGATGCATAAATTATACAAATCATCACACACTACTTAATTGTTTGCATAATTATTTGATTTGAGTTCAACTATATTTATTTTGATGTTATAAAAACTTTTATTTAAAACTATAAAAGTTTAATATTAAAATAATTTAGGAAATAAACGTATATATTAAAGTTTTTTATTATTATTATTATTATTATTTTAAAGGGTTTATGTGTTGTTTTGATATGTTCGAATTGAATGAAATTGTTTGGTTTTTTATGAGGGGTGGGTATTGGTTAGTGTAGTTGTATGAAATTCTTGACTTGTCCCCAATAATTGAAAGAGAAGAAATCAAATAAAGTTCATAATACTTTTTCCTCTCTGCACATAAGATAAAAGCGATATATATATATATATATACACACACACACACACACACACACAAGGAGGCAGCCTGGGGAGAAGGGGAAAAAGAGTGGAAATTAGAAAAAAAAAAAGGAAAGAAATTTCAAAATTTTAGAGAGGATAATGGTGAGTGGGGAGACAAGGGAATATTTAGGGTTTGTTGACATGCAGAGATATAAAAAAATTAAAATTAAAATTAATAATAATAATAATAACAATCCATCAATCCATTACCATTTCATTTATTTCTGCAATTCATTATTATAAACTTTCCTTTTTTTCTTTTTCAATTTTCCAAAAACCAAGTTGACAACCCTATGCTCAACTCCTACTTACCTATGTTCTATGTTTAAACATATAGTACTCTTACTTTACTTAATTATAACTCTAAACTTTATATCATCGACTTGGATAAAGAGGGAAAGTTCAACAATGAGATATATAGCTTTTATCGTCTAATAGGGTTAAAATAATTTCTTTTAAATAATAGACGAACTATAGAAGGGAGTTAACACACTCTTAACACCTTCATTATATTCGAACATCGAAACCATTCATTTCTAAAAAAGAAGTATGAAACAAAAGGGTAGACAATAGTTCGAGAGAAAAAGTACAATTAAAGAGAACGTAAAGAAAAGACATATAACATGTAATCTAATCCATGGTTACATTGGATAATCTTTGTTTTGATTGAATAGAGATTATGTTTGTTTGAGCATTGGATTGTTAATGTGATGGGATTTAAATATGAAAAAATGATTCTAAAAACAGTGGTTGGCTTATATTGGAAGGCAACAAAGCGATTTTTATGAGAAAGTCGGAACCCTTTTGCCTTTGTAATCATTTCTCCCACACCCCACTACGCAACAGATCAAAAACCCTATCAACTTGATATACAAATATATATTTAATTATATATATTCTTGTTCATAACAAATAATGTTTGTATATATATATATATATATATATAATTTGAAAATTGAAAGAGAAAGTAAAAAGCAAAAAGAAAACAAAAACTGAATCTTAGCTTTGGGTCTAAGACTTGTCTCGATCAGAAGATTGTGTGTTTTTTTTCCTTTTTTTGTTGGTGGGCCTTTATGACCCAAATACACTGTTCATCTCCCATTTTCATATATTATTTCCCCACATTATAGTTTTTAAATCCTAATTTCAATAGGATCAAAATGGGTTGGTGTTGGTGGGTGGGTTTTTTTTTTTTTTTTTCAATTATAAACTATGAATTATAAAAACTTTGCCATAAGTTCAGAAAGTAATTAAGGGAAAACCTAATTTGTGATAATGAAGGAAATTTTTGTTTGAATTTATATATTACATAATAGTTGTTTTCATGTACTTTCTACAAAATTGTAATCATGTCAAAATAAAACGTGATTCGAACATAGTTCGATTAGTTAGATTAGTATGTGTTGGTGTCTAAAAGGTTAGATGGAGTTTGAATTAGTAGATAGATGTTTCTCAACGTGTCATCTCGTAACGATGTCTTCTTTTGAGTTCACATAATTCTTAGGCCGTGTTTTAAACAAAATGTCACATTAAAGATATCAAAATTAGAAAAGAGTTATGGATGAATCACGTGATTGATTCCACTAGCAACAATAGTAAAAAAAAACTCAAACTCGTTCATCAATAACTGAAATTCAACACTAAAAGACATTCAAAATGAGACAAAAAGAAAAAGGTTAAATAGAATAACTGAATAAGAAAATTGTCCCTTTTCAAATGTGGCATTAGGGATAAAGGAGGCCGAGGACGATCAGAGGTTGGGTAAGCCAAGAGAAAAGATATAGACATTTTGTATGAGCCAATGTTTTAAGTTTGTTGGTATTTTTTTTTTTTTTTAATATGCTACCTCATTTACTAACATAAGATTCAAAATTAGGTTTGTTCGTGTCTTGAATTCTGTTGTATTTTGAATTTGTGATATTTTGAAAATACTAAATATCTAGTTGAGATATATCGATATATTTGTCTTTATTTCTTCGTCTGTAACTTGTTAATACAAAAGAAATTAAAAAAGAAAAAATGTGGAAATGGAAAAGTGAGTAGTGGAGGGTAAAAAGTGAAAGAAGAAAGGTGGAATAATGAAAGGAAAGAAAAAGAGATAGGAGAGAGTAGGGATTTGACCAAAGAGTGTTCAGAAGTTAAAAAGGCCTATAAACACTACAAACCCAATGCCCAATGCTTTCAATATTAATACATTTATATATATATATATTATATACATTATATATATTCTATCAAAACCCTAAAACCCTAAAACCCTTTCTTCTTCTGACAACCCTCTGTACCCCATATTCCCATGCCCTCATTTTGTATTTCTGTAAATTAAATCAAATTTTCATATATATATATATATATATATATATATAGTTTCAGTTCCACCACATGCATGCACTGACATGCACACTCATTATATCCACACACACACATTTCTTCATTTCATGCATACATACACCCTACTCTCTCTCTCTCTCTCTCTCTCTCTCACTTCCAATTTATTTCTATTTTTATTTTTATTTCAATATTTTATTTTACTCTAATACTTTTAAATTGCTTCCATTTCAGTTTTTCTACATTTAACTCTCCAATTTCTCTTTCTATTTTAAATAAGTCATAAATTTATGCTCAATTTCAGTTTGTTGTTATTTTTCTTTTATAAAAAATGGCTATGTATAACAATTTTACAATAAATTTTTAAAATTAAGATATTTTTTAAAATATAGAATTAAAATGGGACAAGTAAAAATATATAGTATAAAATCATACAAAACATGAAAGTATTGGAACCAAAAATGATATTTTAGGTTTTGACTTAAGCTTTATTGCTTATAATCATTATTTGATTGAAGTATCATTTTGATCTTTAATGTTTGTTCCTTTTTAACTTCTTTACTTTTGATGGTCTAATTTTAGGTTCGATGCTTTTAATAAATCTTAATTAATTTAGTTTTTTAAAGTTAATTTTGATATAGCTGGTTAAATAATGATAATAATTTTCATACTAAAAAAATACACGTGAATATATTTTTAAAATTACAGTAAAAAGGTGTCAGTGGATAAAAAAAAAAGTTTAAAATCATTAATAAACTAACAATTTAGACTAAATTTAAAATTTATTAAAAAAAAAAATGTCAAAACTGAATATGAACTAAAATTGAATCAATTTTAAAATATAAGGATGAATATGATATTTAAAACTCATTATTTAATTACTTGTAATATGAATGTCACTCGTAATTAACCACCATTGGATTTATGTTTAACATTAATTTCGTTTTGAATTATTCCTTCATGATTGTAATTTCTAACCTTTTATCTATTTCTTAATCAAATCGATTTTTTTTTTCTTTGGGTGGATAGTATCATTAGTTTCCACATAACACAAAAAGAAACCAAACCCAGTTCCTTTTTTTTTATTTATTTATTTATTTTTTATTTTTTTACTTTATCAAGTAATTCTCTCTTTTTAAAAAAGAATAAAAATCTTCATCTTTATTATTATTTTTGTCCCATTATTAAAACAACATGATGTGCAATGCGGCTAAAATGTCAACTACAACCATGGGAGAAAAATGATTAAATAGGTACGATATTATTTGGTCATATTCATCTTTAAAGTTCATCATATTTAATCGTCTATTTTGTGATGCAACGTGTAGTGTGTTTGAGCATCTTTCTAGCACAATCCTAAGCAACCATTGATGTGGTGCTTAGAAATTAAGGTGAAATTAAGTCATCATGGTTTTCCAAGAGTGATTTTTAATCTTCAAAAGGTTTGATATACGTAATCTCAAGTTTCTAATGTGTTTTTTATTTCTCTTTTCCTATACTTTTTTTTCTTACAATATGTTGGATGGAAAGACCGAACCTCTAACCTCGAGATTACATTAGGTCTTTTATCTTATTACTATTTGTGACATTTACGTTATATAAACTTACTACTTGGTTGAGGAGAGAGGTTATAATACATTTTCTCTCAAAATATGCATTATTACTAGGCACTATTTCTGGAAAACTTTTAAGATATACTTAAATTTGTATGCTATAGCTTCAACTTTAGTTGGGTGCAATCATATCAACACTAATGCACCAAATTCCATCAGAACTCGATAATCAAACGTGTTTGGACAAAAAAAGTAGTATTACGTTGGAGGTTAATTGAAAAGTTCTCGTGTTACGCCTTCGTTTTTATTTTTATTCTCTTAGGGTTGGAAGCTGTTTGGATTAAGTTGGTTTCTAAAAGTTGGTTTTTATTTTATTTTATGTTGCTTTCTTTGAGTACTTTCTTACAAATCACCTACCTTTTAGAGAAAAAGAGTAAAGTTGCGTTGTTCCTTCCAAAATAATCTTATGAACTTCTGAATGATGATATTAATTATGCATGCATGATATTATTAACTTTTACAAATTACAATATTTTATAACCTTTACAAAGTATATATTTTTCTAAAAATAATAATTAAAATGTATATAATGACATTAAATATATAAAACAAAATGTTTCTATGGACCTATTTAGTTGGACTAGAATTTTTTTTTTTAATAAATTTATTTCTATAAAAATTGTTTAAAATACACTAATGGTTTTCAAATACTTCAATTTTTTTAAAAAAAGATAATTTATTTTCAAAATTAAACACTTAAAATGATAAACCAAAAATACACTTTAAATAATTCTAGAAATTAATAGAAATTCAAAGTTTTTATGGACTAAATAAAAAATAAAGAGTATATAGGAAAAAACACCCACACAAAAACATAACATGTTGGAGTTAGTTGAATGTAAAGGAGGGTGTATATATGGTGTGGGAATAAGTATGATGATGGAATTGATGATGACATGATGATGATATCAAAGAAAAAATTAGATTTATTTTATTTTATTGGTGGGGTTTATTTAAAAATTAAAAATTAAAAATATATGGTATGAAGTGGGGAAAAGAAGTTAAAGAGAGGGAAAGGTTAGTAGGGATTAGGGTAGATTTCTATAATGGGAACATTCCTATATTCAAATACCCTTTTTTTTTTCTTATTTAATTTTCTTTTTTCTTACAATAATAATAATAATAATAATTTTGGTTTTCTTTTTTATCTTTCTTAGTACGACAAGAACATATATAATATCAAATTGGGATGCCCCATCTTCATTACATTACAACATCGGATTCTGTCTGTCTTCTTTAGATTCCATTTCATGCAAGTTCTTCATCACGTATTCAACACAACATTTATACACCTTCCAATATGTCATTTTACGTGTCACTAATGTCCAAAACGACAAATGATAGTCTTAAATATCTCAACTGAGTTGACACATTCACAACACTTTCATTATACATATACCATATAGACCCAAAAGGCAAGAGTTGAGTACAAGCAAAGTGCTAGAGATGAACTCAATACAACTGAAATGAAAAAGAAAAGTTTTTCAATCCTTAGATTTTATATTAAATTTAACTTCACCTAATAGCTTAAGTTTTTAGGTTAATTGTTTATTTAAGATGGTGTCATAACGGTGTGGTTCTAGGATGTCTTGTGTTCGAACCTTTACGTTGTTGTTTCTTCCTCAATTAATATTCATTTTCACTTGTTACACCTTCCTAATTAGCGTTTGGATCGTTCTTCTGATCTTCTATCGATTGAAATAGAAATATCATAATTAAAATGTGTATAGTGATATTGTTTTTATCATTTTTTTCTCCAAATAATTGATGTCCCAAAGTTTTTGAGTTTGATTTAATTCAAAATTATGGGCATTCTGTAAAATAGAAGAGGGATAATAGTAGAACAGTTGCAAATGCAAATAGAGAAGGAGATGAGTATGAGGTGGGTGAATAGCATTTTTAATGTGGTTGTTGCTACATTACGATATCTTAATTAGATAAATACATTTATGATACTTTCATCGTAAACGTCGTATGGTACGAGTAGTTGAGAAGTACAGATAAAAGAAAAAGAGAGTGTAAACAGTGAAAGGATGAACCACATAGATTCAAATATGTGAAATAGAAATAGGAAGTGGGTGTAAGATTAAAATAGTATAGAAAGCAAATGAAAAGCAAGAAAGGAAGTCTTCATATTCCCCAAATAATGATGTTCTTTCTTTAATTCTCTTTATGTTGTTTCAATTTCTAGAGAGACAGAGAGATGAAATAATAATAATAATAATAATAATAATAATAATAATAATAATAATAATAATAATAATAATAATAATAATAATTTGAAGTTTTTATGTGTTGGAAAGAACATGGTCAGCTTTTTTCAGGATGATAGCACAAACTCAACACATAACCACACAACCATTTCTCTACTCTTTCACTAAACCATGTCTTATTTTATTAAAAAGAAAATTAGGTTCTTGGTCTTCTATTTGTAAATTTCAAAATGTTACATCTTTTTTCTTTTTAGGTTTTTAATTTTGTTTTTAAGATTCTAAAATTTTACATTTTTATCTATGAGATTTTAAGTTTTTGTTTCGATTTAGTTCATATATATTTTTAAATTTACAATTATAACTACGAATTTTCACCTACGTCACCTTATGTATTAATCTATATTAATTAATTTAAAAGCGTTCTAATTAATTAAGTTTTACCATTTTTTCTCTACTGTTGAAATTAATTTAAAATTCACTTTATAACTATTTTGAATCAATGACCATAAGTAAATAAAAGTGTAAAAAATACTGAAACAAGTCTTAAATAATGTAAAATTCTAATATTTTGAAACTCAATGATACAAATTTTATAAAACCAACTAGACTCAAATGTTAAGAATTTAAAAAAATGCAATCTAAGTATAGTATAAGGAATCAAAATATTTACGAATTCTAACAAAATTTTAGATTTTGTCAATGATAAATATTGATCGATATTCATAGAATTCTATCGATATTTATCAGTACATTGATAGATATTGAAGAAAGTCTATTAGTGTCTATCAGTATCTATCGTTGATACAATCTAAAATTTTGCTATATTTATAAATATTTTTAGCAGTTTTATCATTTACACTAATTTTTCAATTAAAAATGAGTTTATTTATTTTCGTAACCTCATATTATTATTTAAATACTGCTATTACGTTCAAAATTTGCAACCATTTTCAATCAAAACTTATGTAACATTGTTTATATTTATATATATATAAATATAAAAAGGTATAGAGTGGAGTGGCACATGGTTAATTTGGGTACGTACCCATGCCTATTTATTTAAATAAAATAATAATAAAAAAAAAAGAAAAAAAGAAAAAAAGAAAAAAGAAAAAGGCCACGCCAGCCTCCATGGCTGATGCTTCCCATCCCATATGTCCTTTTGTATGTTTCGATTCTCGGATCGAGGACGAAACACCATCATCATCATTCTCCTTTTTTTAATTTTTTTTTTTAAATTAAATTAAAATTTGATTAATTTAATTTCATTAATAATTACCTATTTATTATTATTATTATTCATCTTCTCCTTCTCTGCTTCTCTTCTTTCTTCTTCTTTACTACTTCTTTTTTTTTTATATATATATATATATATATATATATTAATATTAATAATATTCTCCCAGTGGATTCCATTCCCTTCTCTCTATCTCATTATGCTCTTCCACTTTTCATAATCTCTATATTTTTAATTCCTCTCTCCAACTCCCTCTTCCCCAAAACACCTCTCTTTTGAATTCTTAATATATACATATCTATATCTATATATCTATATATAAACACTTGATGATCAATGACAAGTTTTGTACAACTTTAGTTCAAAATATTAAGTAGTAACTAAACAATGGTTGAGATTTAAATTATCTAGTTAAGTATATGTGTTTTGTTGTTATGAAAGTTTATTTTTAATTAAATACGTGTCCATGTGGTTGATCCTAATTAGGTTGATGTATTATCGTGCAACGATGTCAAACTATATGATTTTACTATTTAAAACCTCATATCGTGTTAATTTTGAGTGAATCGATATAGAAATTAACGTGGTTTACTAAGGTTTAATACCACATCCAAAAACAAGTGGAGGAAAAAGAAATAATTCATATTACATACTATAGATGTACTTGTTGGATTAGAGAGTTTATATAATGTATCTCTCTAAATTTTAGAATCATGAACGTAAATAGGTAAATGAAATCAACAAACTTAATATATTTGGAGCAACATATTCATATTACATGTATTTTTTGAAAAGTAAGTAATTAATATAACACTGATGAAGTAGAATGCATGGATGAATACCAATTATAGAAAGTTTTGGAAAGTATAATGGGTTGTTAGGACATAGAACCCTAAAAAGATAAGGGAAGGGGATGGAATAATTAATGAGTATGTGATTGGAAATTAATTATATGAGAGAGTTAAATTTAAGGGGTGGAGAGGAGGGTGTGTGTGTGGGATTGCTTTTTCCCCAATTCCCCAAACTAAAAATTGTGGGATAATGAAAAGGACCTTTTTTGTGATATTGTAAAACAAAGAGCCTTTTTGGTCATTTTGTCCTCGGACACATGCCCTTAAAAAGTTCCTTCCCTTATTTTTTTACCCCCCCCCCCCCCCTACTTCTCCATTATTCTCTTTGCTTCACATTTCTCTCACATTTAATTTCCTCTCCATAAAGTCAAATTTCCCCCCTCTTCCTATTTATCTATTTATTATTATTATTGTCATGAGAATAAAAATGAATATATATATATATATATATATATTATTTTAATTTGAAATTTATAGGTGTGTTTGTTTGTATGTCTTAAGTCTCTCAAACTCACAAGCTTCCAAACAAAGAGAATTAATGGAAAGTGAGATTTGCAAGATTTATTCTCCTCTTTCTTGTCCTCTCATCTCATATATTTTTGTCCACCATCACACATCAAAACCAATTACCAAAACCCTTTTTCTTTCTAGTCAATGCTCCTCTCTTCTCTCTTCATTCCCAATATTATTCTCTAATTCCTCTCATATTATATAATATATATACACAATATATGTATTATATATATATATATATATATATAAAGTCCCTTCCCTCTCAATATGGCTGCTATTTGCTTTGAGATCCACCTGGTTACATGAACCACAAATGGTTCCTCCTACTTATGCTCCTCCTCCCCCTTCCTTTCCTTTTAATCTCTTCTCTCCAAGTTTTCCTCTCATGAGTCATTTTGAGGGTTTCCATAATAATAACAATACCAACAATAATTCTCATCATCATCATCAACATCATCTCTTTCCTCTTCAAGATCATGATTCAGCAACAACCAACCAAAACTCTTCTACTTCTAAAGATCTAACTCTTCATGACTCCGCCGCTGTCGCCGATAAGGGTTGGCTTCGACTTAGCGTTGGTGCTACCACCCCTGACGTCGTCGCCCACCATCATCAACAACCACCAGGGTTTCGCTTTGGCTTGACCGAGCTTGATTTATTACCCTCCGATGGGGTTTCGAAATCGAATGAGTCGTCGTTGGGGGTCGCTGGAAATTTTTCTCCGACTCCGGCGTTGGTTTTTCCTCCACCGCCGCCACCAGAGCTTAATTGGACGTTTAGACCTATTTCATCTCATAACTCTTCTTCTTCTAATTGTTCTTCTTCTTTTATTCCTTTTGGTCCTTACTTTTCAACTCCCTTTCAACTCCACCCTGGACTTGATTTAGTCGCTGCCACCGCCGCCGCCGGATCTAGCTCCGATGCCGTTAGGGTTATCGACCCTCCTCGCCGCCCTCACTCCGGGATTTGGTTTTCTCTTCAACCTTTGGAATTAAACCAGTAAGAAAACTCAATATCTTCTTTTCATATTTTGTCACAATCCGTATTTCATTTTAGTTACAATCTACCAATAAAGATCTTCAATTTTTCTCTGCCGTTTACTTATTTTATTTATAAAGTTAATTTGCTGATTCTTTCTTTCTATTTTTGGTTTGATTTTTGCAATGCAGAGGAAAACAACCAGTGCTGCCTCACAGATCCAGCTACTTGAGAATCAAGTATTGATTTTTTTTTTCCCTTTTACCTTACTTAAAATTGGATATTTGTCAATTAACAAAATTAGCATATGGGTTTTATTTGCAAATGCTTGTTTTTGAAAATTTGAGTGTAATTTTACTTGAATTAAGTATAACTCATAATTAATTTTGATATTTTTTTGAAGGGATGGAAAGATGACAGTTCGATTACTAATCAAGTACTTGATGAAAAAGCTCAGATTGGATAATGAATTAGAGGTATTTACAAAATTTAACTTACTTTGCTGAAATTTCTCAATTTTTTTTCCTTTTTGTTCATTTCTTATTCATAAATCAAACTTAAACAACATGAAAGTAACATCACAACCAATATATAAATTTATTAAGAGGGTTTTCTTTTACATTACATTACAATTTAGAAAAACACAGCAAAAAAATTTGAACTTTTTGTAGTATTAATTTTAGAAATATATGGGTGTGATTGAGATGAAAAGCTTTTGTCTTGTCGATATCTAGGGAATTGGGTCTTTTTTTTTTTCCTCTAAAATTTGGGGCACAAGCTTTCATGTCTGGTTCGTTATGGACTTTACTTTTTTTTTTTTTTTAATTTTTCTCTAGTAACTTGAAAAAAAAATGGTATAAAGTAAACAAATTCAATTAAAAATGATGGGATTAAATTTTAAAAAAACAAATACACTAACCAACAACCGCTCCCTTTCCCAAAACCTAGAAAAAAAACGAGTATATAAAAAAAACAACCTAAAATTATAATTTAATTATAAACTTAATAAAACTTGGAAGAAGGGTTGCTATTTTTCTATTTTAAGTATGAAACCAACTTCCTTGGTTATTTCATAGCTGTTCCTCAACTGTATTTAGCGAACAACCAAAGCAACAACCTTAAAGAAATCGAAAAGACAAAAAAAAAAAAAAAAATACACAAAGTAATAAGTTATCAGCCAAAACTGTTTTAACTCATGAAATAAGTTGTAAAAAATACTCAAATGCCTAGAAATAGATGTAGCTAAGTTTATATATAGAGTTTAAAGATTGCAATATTATTCAAATCTAATAATTTTAGCTATGATCTTTATATACACATGAATTATTTCATATCATTTAAATTTCTTCTTAATTAGAAAAATTAAATGTTATGCATATGTTGATTGATGAACGAAGGTTATTATATAGTTTAGTATATGAATGATTTTAAATGGGCAATGAAAAAATTTGTTGCATTATATTGCTTCTTATTTACACTTGATGATGAAATACCCACTATTATATGTCTTCTTCCCTAATAATTGCATTGCCCTAAAAGTTTTCTTCCTACGCATTATAATTTTATTTATTTTTTATTTTTTATTTTTTCATTATTTGTGCCTAAAGTTACCTTAGTTTCGCACGAACGCAAGTATTTTCTCTTTAAACATATCACTTATCATATATTTCAAATTTATTTCCACATTCATTTGATCTTTATCAAAATAGCATGCAATTCAAGGGAGCCTTTTTTGCTTTTATTATTATTTTTTCCCTTTTTTTTTTTCATTTGCAATCCATGCATTATGAGTTTGATTTCTTTTGTGTTTTAAAAGAGGAAAAAAAGGGTTCTTAAATCATATCTTGTGAGGAACTCCTCAATTCTTCTTTTTCTAGTCTAGTGACTTCTTGATTTGTGATGATTGTTTTTTTTTTTTCTTCTAGTTTCTAAAACTTAGTTTGGATTTTGAAAATCCCAGTAATAAGTTCATTATAAAACATAAAAAGTTGTTGTTGTAGATGTTCAATTATAAACCTAACTTAAAAAAGACAAATGGTTTATCAAACTATATCTTAATTGTTGAGGATTAGTTTACTATAAGGTGATTGATGTTTTGAACTTTTGAAGGTGATATTTGTAATCCTAATTAAAGAGAGAATTATATTTATAATTTAGAAAAAACATGCATGCATGACCATATGATGTAATGCGTATATATATATATACACACACACATGTTTAATTTATTCCCCATGATAATAATGATGCTTGAATTGAGGTTTGTTCTTAAATGGGTAATTTAAAAAAGCATCAGACCAAAATTGAGACAAACTTTGAGCTAATATCTTATATATTGTGTATATATATATAAAGACTAGTATTTCTTTTTAATTAATTCAAATATCATCCAATCATATCACAAAGAAAACTAAATAAGTTTCTGTTGTATGAAATTTTATATATTATATACATTCATTCTTTGGACATGGCTACTATATCCTTGAGATAATAATATCTGAGCATAGAAAATAATGAAGCAAGGATCATTACATTTGTCTTTATCAACAAAATTAAATTTCTTAATTATTATGTGTATGTTGAAGCTAAGCCAGCTGTCCTTAGTTTCATTAAAAATGAATACACACATGTGTGATTATTTAGGATATATGTGACATACTCAGACATTCCATTTGATTAAACTACTCATAAACTTGTATGTAAACATTATTATTGTTTAATTAAGAGTCAACTCCAATTATTGATTTATTAATAATGCATATAGTTTTTTTTTTTTTTTGGTCCTATTGCATGCTCTTCATGTCATGAACAGACAGCTATTGGATTGCCTTATTCTATTCCTAGAGAGAAAGAGAGAGATAGAAGACTTAGGATGGTTGACTAATTAGGATTAAATCACATTCTTAATTCTCAACAAACAATAAAAAAATGCAAAAGAAAACTTAAGTCCACTGCTTAAGGTGTGGCATTTTTATAATTCCTCCCCATAAACTTTAGGTTAAAATGTGTAAATTAAAACAAATAAATCCTATTGAATAAGTTAAACTTCACCCGTTTTACTACATAATACACCCAAATCTAAACTTAAATTTAGACCTCAATTGGTTAATGACCAAGAAGTCAGAATGTATGAAACAAGACAAAATACACTTTGGACATAACCACGAGTAGACTTATATTAATCACTTAGTAAACTCTGATTATTTGTTTTTTTTTTAAGGATCATTATTATGATTCATTTTGAATTGGTTTATTTATGTTGTGTTTAATTAGGTAAGAATAATAATGCAATTGATTAGTTCGTTGGGGTTTGTTATTATTGGTGTGTAGAGCAGCCTAGGTTTTTTAATTAGATAAGAGATTGATAGTTTATGTTTCTTATTAATTATATATTGAAATAAACAATGGATATATATATATATATATATATATGTTTATATTGGTATATATTTTAGGTAAGAATTAATAATATATAATAAACTTTGGCTGATTCCTTAGTATTTTTTTTATATTATTATTTTATATTTCTACGTGCCAACTACGTATTTCCCATAAAGATTGGACAGCATATGCATGGAAAATGCTCATGGTGTTTTTTTTTGTTGGAAAAATACAAATTATCGATTTAAATCGAGGAAAAAGAAAAGAAAAGGTGGTGGTGAAGTAGAAGGGAAGGGAAGGGATGAGATGAGATGAAAGATCGTCATCGTAGGGCCAGGAAAGTCCCACGTGGACAATTTTCTATATGTTATTACCTACAACCTTCCACACATGACTATTCCTCATTTTCTTACGTCATGCTTTCGTCTCTCCCACCTCACCATCTTCTTCTTCTTTCCATTTCCATTTTTTGCATTTGTTTCCTTCAAAAGTTTCCATCAAAACCTTTCTCTCTCTTGTGTTTTTTTCATCTAACCAATAAAATTGGAGAGAGATAATGATAATAATAATAATAATAATAATAATAATAATAATAATAGAATGGAATGATTCATGGGTCGTTGAAAATAAACATGAGGAATAATATTATATATCATATTATAAAAAAAAACACATATACACACAATAATTAAGGAGGAGAAAAGTTTAGGGTTGGATTTATTTATAAATTTTAAATTTTTGAAGGAAAAAAAAAGGCGAAGAAGAGGAATATTTGAGGAATTAGGAATGTGAAAGAGACATGCATGAGCATGAGATGAAGATTTTGATAATACGAAGTGGGGAATGGGCGCAATATATTGAGGTTGGTGGGTCCTTTTATTCATTAGGGTTTCGGGCAGCCTCTCCTTTTCCTTCTGTGCTGCCCCGGGCAGGAGCAGTATCGTCCTTACCAACTCATCAACTCAGCCCTAGCCATTCTAGTTGGAACATGTTTTTAAGAAGTTAGGCCGATTTTGCGGTTTCAATAATAGACAATATTGAAGTTTGCACGTTCATGGAGTACTTTAATTTTTTTATCTTTTGCAACTTTTTACATTTATCGAGTACTTTTTTCTTACGGTTATACGCCTCAAATACAAACTTACTAACTCTCTAACATATTAACTCCAGACTTATTAACTCTTCGTTGTAAACCGTATGATCCATTTTAGAAAGTTGTTCTAAACAAACTCTTATCATGAGTCGTTTAATTTTTTGAGTTTTGAGAATTTAGATGATTATTTATGGGTTTTTTTCTTTTTTCAGATTGAGATGAGATGTAGAGGGGAAAAGCTTGAAGGTTGCTTGACAATGCAGCATATTAGAGATAAAATTTGGTGCCCTAAAGACTCAGCTCTTACAACTTTGCTTCCAAATTCCTCAACTATTGATCACATTATGGTTCTTCACTATGCCATTATTCCTCCAACCCCTAATTCTCCTAATTCTCCTTCTTAGCTTAATTAATTCTTATAATATATAATCCAATTATCATCATAATATTATATCATTATTATTTCTCTAACTAATCTAAATATTTAATCTATTTTTCTCACATCCAAATATATCCCTACCTAAGATGGTTTTTCTGACTTTGATTAATTTACATTGTATTGTTTAATTTACCTCCCACACTATCCCTTTCCTAGTTTAGGAATTAAATTGATCATATCACATCTGCACCTTTTCATCTTAATTGTAATTATCGTTTTCTCATCTATAATCCAAACTTATCTTTCCTCTAATTTAATTGTAATGCCTTTGCTTTTGATTTTTCATTTACTTAGGGTTTCGTTTTCTGTATGAATAGAGTGGGGAGATTTGTACCTCTGACATAAAAAGAAAAGAAATATAGATTGTATATCAATTATTGTTGAGCTAGTGTTATGCTTTTGGATGTTAATAAATTCTATAGCTCGCTCCAACCTTGCACGATTTGGGTTTGGTTGGATTCAAATAAATAAATTCATTCATGACTTTGGTTGGTTCATGGACTCATCTAAAATAAACCGAACCAACTAGAACTTGATTGTTATCAAATTTAGAAGTGTGTTTTTTTAATTACGATACAATTGTATATGCATATAGCTGTTTTTATTTCTGCTATATCATAGTTAATAAGAGTCTATGGACACTGATACACTTCGAGAGTTGTGTTAAGTTTGTGTGATGTCATTGAATAGTTAACTTGCTCGATATTTACAATGGTGAGTTGATGAATAAATAGACACGTACAAACTCAACAAGGGAAATAGCTGAATAGGAAAAATACTGGAGAGGAAAATACAAACTAAGAAAGAATAACTCGTCATAAATTACGCTAATAAGTTGTATCTAAGTTTTGTTATATATACATAAGTATGCTAATTGAGCTAAGTTGTTATTGGTTACTAAATTCTTCTCAGTTAGAGTAGAGTAGACCTTTTTTTTTTTCGTTACCATTGTAATGTTGGATGAACTGGGGAATTTTAAGTGCTTTTGAACGATTAACATAAAGAACAACTTGTAAATTTCAAATTGAAATATCATGATATATCAAATTAAAACTTGAACATGACTTGAATGATTGCGATATGCACAAGCCAAAAACAAATTTATTGGCTCTATTAAAATCATTATCTTATTTTGAAAATATTATAAAGAAATATAGTCTACAGGAAAGTTTTAAACATTTAAATGTTATGTCAAGTAAAAAGTAGAGCAATTTTGTAAAATGCAACGATGAAATGATAAAGCTTGTATTTAAAATATATTTTTAAGTGTTTAATTTAAAAAAATAAGTTATTTTAGACAAAAAATCAAGTGGTTAACAATTCTTCAAAATAACTTTTAAAATGTAATTTTAACAATTTTATCAAAATAGTTTATGTAAAAATTATTTTAAAAAATATTTTTTCTTAAATCAATCCAAACCCAAAGCCGCTCGAAATTTAAATTTATACAACGAAGGGAATAGGGAGGGAGGAGAATGGTGGGTGAACTGATGAGAAGAAATGGAAAAGATTGGGCCAAGCCCAAAGAAATTAGTGGACCAAAGGAATCCAACATTTGCTTGGGCTTGTTGTCTCTCTATTTGTGGGCTAAAACTATTGAAGAATAGCCCATATTTAATTTTTCTTTTTTGATAAATATTCCCAACTACAAATAAAACATTATAAGGTCTAATATTTCATAAATATTAAGTAATGTCAAAATTTACAAATTTTGTGTGAATCTATATGGATTTATCATTGATATTAAAATAACCAAACAAATCTCCCGACACAACCATTTGACATTTTCTAAAATGAATAAAAAATAAAAATGAAAAAGATTGTCCACAACCCTCTAATTTGAGAATTATCCCTTCACCCCTCCATTCTCCCCCCTAAAATCACCACAAAAATTAAATTATGTATGATATATATATAAAGTGCTTAAAAATAAAAATACAGTTTCTATTAATCATGGTAATACGTCATTGGTTAGGTTATTATTATATTAAATTTGCCCAAAAAGTGAAAACCCCAATTTTAAGGAGTGGTTATGATCCTAACACACACATCTATGATATGAAATAAATAATTGTTATTTAAAAATGGTAGGTAGTCAAAAATTTAGGTGCACTAATTAATATAAAATTAATTATCATAGTTTAATAAATTAAATACTTTATGTTGGATAAATGTCGGTGACATTGTCGCAAATACATTGATAAATGCCGACCTAGCCATTGACCATTACATCGTCAATACATTAAATCATCTTTGAAATTAAATGACACGTCATCATAATGCTTTTTATTTTTTTTATATCTTATTTTCAAGCTTTCCTATTTATGTTACGTGTTAAAATATTCTCTATTTAAATACTAATTTTCTTATTGTAGTGTTACTGAAAAATCTATTTTTATATTTAAAGTTACTTTTAGTTATTAAACATTCGTAAAAGTATCAATTTAGTCTTTTTACTATAATATATAAGGATTTAGTATGAGTACGAGATTCAAATTTGTAATAATTTAATCTCAAATCTCTTTAACACGTATCAATTTAGTCATGATACCTTACAACTTATAATAATCCAGTTCTTTGTGTAAAAAATAGTATAACACTTATACAATTTTGTACCTAATTCGAGTGACAAACTAAGAAAGAGGTTTCTTCCTAAATTATAAACACTAAATCATTATACAAGATAATTGACAGTTAAGTTTGATGAGCTTTTTCTTACATAAAATCCAATCAAACGTTATAAGTTTGAAACCACAAATACTAACTTGATACGCAAGAGACTAGTTTGTTACAAAACTTAAAGTACGAGGATTAAATTGTTATATGGTATAGTTAATATTATCTAACGAAAAACGAGAGGAATAAGCAAGATGAAAGAATAAGAATCAAGAGGAAGGATCGAGATCTCGTGGGAGTGTTAGACCCTATATCTTATTTTGGGATCGAAGGTACTTTCTTACGTGGTTGGTGTCAAAGAAGACCATTTTCATTAGTTTATTTAAAATTGGATCAATTTTTAATCGAGCCTTCAAAATAGGTAATCCATACAATATTTCCGAAAATTATTTGCAATCCAACATAAACTAAAATAATCGAAACTATCGAGAATGATTGAAGGAAGGATTATCAAAGACCAGGGCTGTACATAATTTTTGGATTGGGTCGGGTTGGATCACCAAAATGTTTTTTTCTAAACTATTTTTTCATTTTTTTTCACTAAAAGTTTAATTTTTTTAGAGGAAAAAAATGTAATATTTACGTAAATGACTTAAATATATTACTATCAGTTTTTTAAAAAATTATAATCAAACAAACAACAAGCATTTTATATAAAATTCAAGCGTTTACATTAAACTTAAGTTCATGTAAAATCCAAGTTTATATTCAAATTCATTTAAAATAGGATTAAAAAACATTATATGCAAAGTAGCTCATATTAAAATTCATTCGATGATGATGATAATAACAACAACAACAACAATAAATTTGGGTTGAATCAATTACTAAATCCTATAACCAAATCCAACCCTAAACCCTAAACAACAATAATAAATTCGGGTTGTCTCAATTACCAAATCCTATACCCAAATCCAACCCGAAAATATATTTTTTTAAAATTTTTGTAACCCAATTCAACACAACTCAAAATAAAATGTAACCCAACTCAACCTTACGCTTTGGATTGAGTAATTCGAGTTGGGGTTATCGAAGTTTTTTAACACTCTTATCCAAGACTATGATAAGCACATATTGCTACCATAAATATTATTTTGTACTCATCAATTATCCACAATTAACATTATTTAAAAAACTCATTTGCTACAGTATTTATTAAAGTAAAACTATATGGATATCAAACACATAATATAATAACCCAAACTAAAATAATTTAGATTTCAAATACAAATTACTATTATCCAACTATAGTGATTTAGAACGATAGGAATCAACGTACCTTAAATTTAAATAATTGCACATTTTTATTTACTACCTTCTCTTAATAATAATTTTTTTCAAAAGTTTTTAAAAAGGGGTAATTGGAATTGGGCCATGAGTAAAGAGTTTGATGTTGAGGCCCATAGTGAAAGTGAGACTACAAATACATGGCACCTGAGGGCTGACTGATGACGCCTTAAAGAAAAAAAGAAAAAAAGAAAAAATAAACATTATATTTTAATATATAATATATGTAGTGGCGCACGGCAAATGCGATTATGAGCACGCCATTTAAGCTTTACCGGATCGCTGACGTGTATGGCTGGATTTCATTCACACCGCATTCTCTTAGATTCCGCCCCTTTCCTTTAATTTTTTTTAAAAATTATTATTATTATTATTTAATTATCATTTATATTATTTTCCCTCTTTATTTATTTCTCTTTTTCCCCTTACTCTACTCTCTTCTTCGTATCTTCTACTTCCGTTCCCCTCCATAATTCTCAATCGAACTCCATTCATCTTCTTTCTCAATTTACAGATCTCATTCCTTTTTCTTATTTTTAATTCAATCAAATCTGCTTTATATAGATCCGAATTCGTTTTCTTTCTTCTAATTGGATCCGATTGTAAGAAGAACTGAAGAAGAAGAAGAAAGAACGAAAGAAAGAAACTTGCGATTTCCAATCAAGTTGAATTTAATTTTTTAATGTCCTGTGTGTAATTTCGTTTCGCGATAGATCGGTTTGTTTTAAGATTTTCTTTTGTGAACAACGTAAATACTATTTATGGTAGTTTTTGGATCTGATTTGAACAATTTGTCGAAATTTTTCAAGAAACCCTAGGGTGGTGGGTGTTAATGGGGAAAGACGAGCTTCTTAAAATTGAAGACGTTGAAGAAGGGGAAATCTCTGATACAGCTTCAGTTGAGGAGATCAGTGAAGAGGATTTTAATAAGCTCGATTCTTCTGCTACTCCTAAGCTGGTTGTACCCTCTAAAGATTCCAATCGGGAAACTAGAGTTTGGACCATGAGTGATTTGTATAAGAATTATCCTGCCATGCGTCATGGTTACGCTTCTGGTTTGTATAATCTCGCTTGGGCACAGGCAGTTCAGAATAAGCCTTTGAATGATATTTTTGTTATGGAGGCTGACCTCGATGAGAAATCCAAGCGTTCTTCTTCCTCTCCTTTTGGGAATGCTAACGATGATGGTAGTAATACTACGAAGGAAGAGGATAGAGTTGTGATTGATGATAGTGGGGACGAAATGAATTGTGACAATGCCAATGGGGAGAAAGAGGAAGGTGAATTGGAGGAAGGTGAAATTGATTTGGATACGGAGTTTGTCGAAGAGGTTGCTGACTCTAAAGCAATGTTGTCCGATAGTCGTGACATGGATTTTGATGGTCTGGAGTTTGATTTGGAGAACAAGGAATTGGACGAACAACTGAAATTTATTCAGAAAACATTGGATGGTGTTACAATCGACGCCGCCCAGAAGTAAGTGAACCGATCTAATTGAGTTTTGGATGGATGGGTTGATGGAAAATTGACAATCTGATTTCTTTCTTGTAGATCCTTTCAGGAAGTGTGCTCCCAACTACATAGTTCTATAGAAACGTTTGTGGAATTGCTCCAGGGAAAGGTAGTACCCAGAAAGGATGCGCTTATTCAACGATTATATGCTGGTCTTCGTTTAATCAATTCTGTAAGGCACCCCAAGAATCTCGCGCCCTCTTTTGTTTGGCCAATAAGTTTCCTTTTGCTGGGAAATCTTATTTAACGTATATTAATGAACTCTGGGGACGTTACATTTTCATCTCAGGTGTTTTGCTCCATGAACCTCAACGAAAAGGAGGAGCATAAGGAACATTTGTCAAGGTTTTTACTCATCATAGCCCGTACTTGCTCCATTCCATCTGGAGATCTAGTCTGTTTGTTTAGTATCTAACGACTATGTGATGTTGGTGTTGTTCATAGGTTGCTTTCTTATGTAAAAAATTGCGATCCTCCTCTCTTTTCTCCTGAGCAGATAAAATCGGTACAGTATACCGTCCTCTCTTTCCTTTTTGTAACGATGTTGGTATCTTATGAAGGAGTTTTTTATATGTTCTTGCTAAAGCCTGACTATTTTGTACAGGTAGAGGTCAAAATGCCATGTACAGATTCGCTCGACCAGTTGCCCAGCATGAGAGGCAGTGCTAAAGAGATTGAGATTCATATACCTAATGGGGTGAAAGATAAGGATTTCTATTCTGCGTATACAAATGCTAGTTCACATTTAACTCCTTCAAATAAGTTGGCTTCGGATTCCACACCTTTTGGGGTTACTGGAAAAAATAACCTAAATATCTTATCAGAGGGATTGCAATCTGGGGTATCTAGTATAAAGGGTAGAGGCCCCCTACTCCCACTCTTAGACCTTCACAAGGATCATGATGCAGACAGTCTTCCATCACCCACCAGAGAAGCTCCTACTATTTTTTCTGTCCAAAAATCAGGGAATGCCCCGACAAAGATGGCATTTTCTGTAGATGGATCTAGGTCGCATCCTTATGAAACTGATGCCCTTAAAGCTGTTTCGACCTATCAACAGAAGTTTGGCCGAAGTTCCTTTTCAATGGCTGATAGACTTCCTAGTCCAACTCCTTCAGAAGAATATGATGGGGGTGGTGATATTGGTGGGGAGGTTTCTAGTTCTTCCATTATCAGAAGTTTAAAGTCTTCAAATGCTTCTAAACCAGGTCAAAAGGTGTCAAATTCCGCTTCTAATGTATCCGCAGGTCTTTTCCCTAACATGGATAGTTCCAGCACTAGAGTACTGATTAGTCCTCTAAATGTTGCTCCTCCAAGCTCCGTGTCTAATCCAACAGTAAAGCCTTTAGCGAAAAGCAGGGACCCTAGGCTACGAATTGTCAATTCTGATGCAAGTGCTATGGATCTTAATCCACGCACAATGACCTCAGTGCAGAGTTCTACTATTTTGGAATCTGCTGCAACCCTACACTTGAGAAAGCAAAAGTTGGATGGGGAGCCTAATACAGATGGCCCTGAAATGAAAAGGCTGAGGATTGGATCTCAGAATCTTGCAGTAGCTGCAAGTGATGTGAGAGCTGTATCTGGAAGTGGTGGCTGGTTAGAAGATACGATGCCATCAGGGCCCAGACCTTTTAATAGGAATCAGATGGAGATTGCTGAAGGAAATGCAACTGAAAAAATCAATCTTACAAACAATTCTGGTTCTGGAAATGAGTGCACACCTACTATCAACAATAGCAATGATGCTTCCTTGCCCTCACTGTTGAAAGATATTGTTGTCAACCCAACCATGCTCCTCAATTTACTTAAAATGAGCCAACAGCAGCAATTAGCTGCAGATTTGAAATTGAAGTCAAGTGAACCCGAAAAGAATGCAGTTTGTCCTACAAGCTTAAATCCTTGTCAAGGATCTAGTCCACTAATAAATGCTCCTGCTGCGACGTCCGAAATTTTGCAGCAATCAGCGGGAACACCAAGTGCATCACCAGTGGTTGCAGTGGTGAGTGATTGTTGATTATTTCATAACACTCAAAGTTATGCACAATATTTCCCTTTGCTTATCGTATGCATATCTGTCAATTTGTGCGGCTTTGCCTCTTCCCATGTGCATTATAATGTTTCTCATTGCTTGTCTCCTTGAAAAGAGGTTGCCTCCCAATTAATTTGGTAATTTCAAGTACACAAGTAATTGGTTTACCTTGCTTTTAATCTGACTCAAGAGTTCAACAAATGACAATTTGAGTACTTTGTTCTGACATGATCCAAGTTTTTTTTTCAAATGGCCGAAAGTGGACCCCCCCCCCACACACACACACGTTTCTGGCTTGTCTCTATGCTGTTGAAGCATTTGTGACATTGTTTTTTGTGCAGTGCAGTAACTTATTCTAGATTGATATTGTGTTTGTTTTAAATCTTGCACGGGTTTCATCATTTTCAGGGTCGACAAGATGATTTGGGAAAAGTTCGTATGAAACCTCGTGACCCTCGCCGTGTCCTCCATGGTAATTCTCTTCAGAAGGTTGGGAGCTTGGGAAACGATCAGTTAAAAGGCGTTGTACCAACTACTGCAAATACCGAAGGAAGTCGGGACATACCAAATGGCCATAAACAAGAAGGCCAGGGAGATTCGAAATTAGCTTCGACACAAACATTACTGCCTGATATTGGCAGACAGTTCACAAACAATCTGAAAAATATTGCTGATATTATGTCTGTTCCCACGCCACCAACTTCTTCACAGAATTCATCATCAAAGCCTGTAGGGTCAAACTCTATGGACAGCAAACCTGTGACAACTGCTTCCCAAGCAGTAGATATGGCTGCACCTTCTCGTTCGCAGGGTGCATGGGGAGATCTCGAGCATCTATTTGATAGCTATGATGACAAGCAAAAAGCTGCTATCCAAAGAGAGAGGGCAAGACGAATAGAAGAGCAGAAAAAAATGTTTGCTGCACGCAAACTCTGCCTTGTCTTGGATCTAGATCACACACTTCTGAATTCTGCTAAGGTTATTTTTTGGATAACTAAAACTGATTTCACTCTCAACTTGGACTTTCAATTTCATGACTTGGTATGATATTGTTCTAGTTTGTGGAGGTAGATCCAGTGCATGATGAAATTTTGAGAAAGAAAGAGGAACAGGATCGTGAGAAGGCGCAGAGACATCTTTTTCGATTTCCTCATATGGGAATGTGGACAAAACTACGCCCAGGGGTTTGGAACTTCTTGGAAAAGGTTGGTTGAAGGGTTTATATAATTTTATTTCCCCTTCAAGTTGTAACTGGATAATTGTTGACTGGATACTTTGGTGCTTGTGTTCTCTTCTGCATTTTAGGCCAGCGAACTCTATGAACTGCATCTGTACACAATGGGAAACAAGTTATATGCAACAGAGATGGCAAAAGTGCTGGATCCAAAAGGGGTTCTGTTTGCTGGGCGAGTTATTTCTCGAGGTGATGATGGAGACCCGTTGGATGGTGATGACAGGGTACCCAAGAGTAAGGATCTTGAAGGTGTTTTGGGCATGGAGTCTGGTGTTGTTATAATAGATGATTCCATCAGGGTGTGGCCACACAACAAAATGAACTTGATTGTTGTAGAAAGGCAAGCATATCATCCATTCCTCTAAACTAGAAGATGTTTTTTAGTGTTTGATCACCTTACAAATTTGGGATCTCATGAATTTGTTTGTTCTGGCTTTCAATGCAGGTATACTTACTTTCCATGTAGTAGGCGCCAGTTTGGGCTTCTCGGTCCTTCTCTTCTAGAGATTGATCACGATGAGAGACCTGAAGATGGTACTTTGGCGTCTTCACTGGGGGTAAACTCTGTTTCTCCTCTTGTTCAGCATAATGCAATGAATTAGTTTAGTTTCCTCATCATCTTGAATCTTGGTCCTTTAGGTTATCCAGAGAATCCACCAAAGTTTTTTCTCCAATCCTGAATTAGATCAAGTAGATGTTAGAACTATCTTGTCGGCCGAGCAACAAAAGATTTTGGCTGGTTGCCGTATAGTGTTTAGCAGGGTTTTTCCGGTTGGTGAAGCAAATCCTCATCTCCATCCCCTGTGGCAAACAGCTGAACAGTTTGGCGCCCAGTGCACCAACCAGATTGATGAACAGGTTACCCACGTTGTTGCAAATTCTCTTGGGACTGATAAGGTAGCGTGACACTCTCTTTAACTATGGATTGCGTTCTATTACACTTGGGAATTCCTTATTCCAGTTACTTATCCAATTTCTAATCGTATTTGGTGAGGAAATGTTTGTTGAAAACTCTTAGTTCACCTGTTTATTAGTTAAAAGTTTGCAGGTAGTTTGAGGATAAAGTGTCATTGCACTCGGGGTGTATGATACATTATATACTTTGATTTTAGTGTACTAATGGAACCTATGCGCTGTGTTGATGTTTCTGGTTGCAATTGTTTTGGACAGGTGAATTGGGCTCTCTCCACTGGCAGATTCGTGGTTCATCCTGGGTGGTGAGATTCTTGTTCAAAGTTTCCCATTCTCGTGCCTTTATATTTTAGGGGTGTGAAGTTCAGAGTTATATTTTTTTTGGGTTAACCTTTTTGAGCAATGCACAGGGTGGAAGCATCAGCTCTGCTTTACCGGAGGGCAACTGAGCAGGACTTTGCCATAAAACCATAACCCGATAGACCCACCCACCCACCAGAAATCTTAAAACACACCTTTTGCCAAATTAAAACTGAAAGATTTAAACTCAAGATGATATAACACGGAGAAGAAATTCAACACAACAAGGTGACTTTATACCCGGGTTTAGTTTTAGGCAAAGCCTAAGACTATTAAGAGAGAGAGAGAGAGAGACATTGTTAAGTCCCGATTTAACACGCCCTACAACAAGATGGTGTCGAAAGCAGCCCAAGAGAGATTGCACTGAAATTCTGTCCCTCATCTTTTTACCTGGGAGAGAGACTTTGATAGATTTGAAATAATCAACGGGTCAATGATGAAGGGAGTAGGAGGAGAGTAATAGAGAGAGTGAGATAGAAAAGGAAAGGAATTTGGGAAAATTGTGAGTTCTCACATACGGTTCCAATTTTCACTGGCGGGGCCTCTTTACATTTTTATTTTGCTTTAGCTTTCAATTTTTTCTGGTCTGGAATGGCGTGAGAGAACAATTATAGATTTTACTCTTTAATTCGTCCCGACCAATTCGAATGAGACAGGGAAGGAGTGCAAATGCAAGACTGGACTTATGATTTCGGGGTGGCAGATTTGTATGTGTTTTTTAGCTATAATAAGTCGGAAGGAGGAAATAAGGAGTTCGGTCCGAAGATTTGAGTGAGGACTTAGTAAGTAGGACAAGGGCAAAAGGCTTCCTTCTGATCACTTAAATGAGATTAACAATACTTGCAAATGGACCGATTTTCTTATTCATTTTTAAATAGTTGTGATCATTTTTTTCAACAAAAGAAATTATAAATTTGTTTAACCAAAATTTAAATTTTTTTGGGAAAAGTAGTTTTCCAAGATTTAAATTGATATGAAGCTCCTTGTTAATTATTTAATAAAAATAAATAATAAAAAAACAAAGAATCGGTTAATTTTATTCAATATAAAGAACATCACCTACTCTTTATTATATTTATTATTATTTATCTTGGAGTAAAGGGTGTAATTTTGAATAGTTTTCTTGTGGGATTTTGAAATGTGAATTTTCAAGAGGTTAGGTGTAGTGTAGTCATGGTCACCCTTCCCATTCCAAGATTAATTTGCACTTGTTGGTTCCAATAACTAGGAACCAATCCTTGATAGTTATAATACATTATAGAGTAATTTTGAATCAGTTAAATATCAAAACCAATATTGATGACATACAAATGTGTTTTAAAAGAATAAACATAACATCGATTTTAAATGAATTACAATTATGTTTTTGGAGTGATTTTTGAAATGGAAGTTCTAGGATATGGTTTTTGGTATACAAAGGAACCAGGGAGGTGGGAGAGGAGAGACTAAGTTGTCCTCCCTGATGTTGGAAAGATTAGAAAGTAGATACTCATTACTATGATTTTTTTTATTAGTGTTTAGACCAGCTTGACACAACATATTTAGTTATTGAGATTATGACATCTAGGTCAATCTGATTTAAATTTAAAAAGTTTTTAAAAATATAAAAATGAAGAGTTTAGAGTTTGGAACAATGAGTTGGTTATAATTGTTTCTACTTTAGGTGTAGATTACTTTAGTTTGAATTATAATAGTATGCATTTGAGCGGTAAATTATTTTAGTTTGAAAATTAAATAAAAAATGAAATTAAATAATAAACACTATAGTAAATAAATAAAAAATAACGAAGGTGAAATAGTAAATATTGTAGCAAGTTTGGATTTTAAAATAGGGTTTACAATAGCTAATTGAAGAGTATAAAATAATATTTAATATAAGCATATACGGTTATCTATGTCCTAAATAGAGAGAGTTCAAATTTTACACTTATACAACTTAAATTTATATTTAATAAATCAATTAATTAAAAATAAATGTAAAATTATTTTTGGAGTTTAGCGATCCAATAAACATATAACTATTTACAAGTTCAATGATTAAACTCGTATTCTAACTCATATTTTGAAAATATTAGTGTTATATATATTTTAATAATATTTTAAAAATATTATTGTAAATTTTTACTTAATTAGCAGGAAAACAAACTTTCGAACAATTTTAGTGATGTGACCTCTCAAAAATATGATTTGACTAGAAAAAACTTTTCTTAAAAAAAACTCAATTATACTCGAATTTAAAAATAAATCAACATTTTGAAAAGAGAACAGCTACAATATTTTTAACTTTAATACAAACTTTATATGTACAACATACTCTTGTTGATGACATATTAGACTCACATTCTGTCTCATATTAACTTGTTTATCTACAATATAAGTGTATCTATCGACATTTTTACATATTTATAATTTTGACACTATTACAAGAGGTAAATCAACACTTTTATTAAATCATAAAATTATCGATGAATCATGCATAGTAAAAAAACAACCAAATAAGGTTGCTGACGTCAATATAATATAATAAGGATTGCGATATTCAACCATACCTGCTTTAAGGAAAACAAAATAATGAGCCTTCCCATCATGGATGTTTAAGAGTCAAGAGTCTTTAGGATTAGGAGGCCTACTTTAGTGATCCCTCATTAATTAGTGTACAAATGTGTATTTATTAATTTTAATATTTTTCCAAAAAAATGTCCATCAATTTTAGAATTTTTGTCAATATTTTATCAACATTTTTTAACTCATAGATAAAGCGTTGATACTTTGGTTAAAAAATATCAATTTTAACATTTTTTGTCCATATTTTATAAACATTTCTCCCAACATATAATTATTATATGTTGGGAGAAATAATAAAAAAAAACACCTTAACTTTAAATAATACTCATAATTTTTATTAAAAAAAATAGTTTAAAATGACCCTTGTCGTGGATACTTTGGTTAAAAAATATCATTAAACCTTCTTCGTTTTAAAAAATATTCGTGATTTTTAAAAGTTGCAATAATATTTTTAGCCTTTAAAAAAAAGTTTAAAAATACTCTTGATTGGTATAGTGATGATTTTATGGAAATTATCTTTGAGTTTGGGAAATAATCAATTTTAAAATAAATTCTTTTCATACACGTACTTTTATTTTTCTCCTAATTGTCCAATATTTATACTATTTTTATTAACAAAAATTTCAAGTTACACCATAAAATCACACGATAATCTCAAAATCTCCCTTTAGAACTCGCCAAAATGTAAATAGCGAAAAGAACGTACTTGGCTATATTGACACACTTGAATACTAATGCACAATCGTGTTAAAATGTTCAAATCTTAAGATTCCTTGGTATATTTATTATTTTCTTTTTGCTTGTTATAAATTATTATAACTTGTTTTTTGAAAAGCCAAACAACTAACAATAATGAGAGTACGAGAATAAGTAATCGAGAGAAAATAGGTTTAAGTGATATGTATAGACATCGAATATGATAAACACATTTTAAAATATTTTAAGATATAAATATTGATGTAATTTTTAAAAAATATTTAAAGATATTTTTACGACGAGAAATTAACAATTTGTTTTTTCAAATAAATTTGTATCCTCCCAATCATCTCTTGAATGAATGCAAAAGCAAAATATTTGACCAATAAGTTTCAAAACATTAATATATTAAGTTTGTAAAAAAATATAATATTAATTTTTTTTAAAAAAAAGACCATGTTTTGAGTTCAAATACTTCACATGCCTAATCTTTTGTTTTTGTTTTTATTTATTTATTATTATTTAAACAAAGATGCTGGTCTTATAAATTTGGTAAAGTATCACAACATATAATGACAAAAAAGAAGAGAGGACATTTTCTATATGAATCATGTCAAAGAAGCCATCATATTAGAACATCACTTAACTTTTAATTAAATTGATTTCAATTAGAATTTAATAAGTAAAATCTATAAGTACCTTTTATTTCATCCATTAAAAAACAAAATTATGACAATACCAATTATAAATTCACATTAAAATTTTAATGTTAAGAGGCTATCCATCCTTTTTACAATAAATATAACACTTATTTATTTACTTAATAAAACCCATTAACTCATTAATTGCTTCTAATAACTTTAGTTTTTTTTTAAAATCTATTTGAACACAAACTAACAAATCGAGAGACTATACACTTGGATCTTTCCACCTTAACCAAACTCAATATCTACAAATTTATTTATTGAAGAGTTTTTTTAGGAATAATAATTAAAAAAAATATTTACATTTCACGATAAAAAATCACTAAATGACAAAAGTTTACTACATTTAATTTTTCCACGAATGTAAATATTTTGTTCAATTTTTCATTTGTTTGACAATTTCTGCAACATATACGGTAGTTAAAGAATTTAAATTATTAAAAATATTATGATTTATTTTTAAATATAATAAAATGAAAAAACAATATTTATAAAATATACAATGATATTTTAATATATTTTATAAATATTTTGGTTTATTTTATTGTATTTAAAAATAAATATTTCTTAAAAAAAAAAAAAACTACAAATGTATCTACGTATTCTTTTTAATTTTTGAATAAAGAAAATGAGAAAATGAGAAAATGTGCGGCGGCTGTTGTCTTCTCATTTTCCAAAGCAGGATCCAACCATCCAAAAACTGCTTCCGCTTCTCTTGCGATTATTCTTCTTCACTCCCTAATTACGTCACTTCCAAGAACTCACAATTCTTCTTCTTCTTCTTCACATCTCTCCGATCTCCTTCACGGAGCTGCTTCTACTGTACATGGACGTGAAACGGACTGAGAGTCCCATTTATGGTCGCCAATGGAGCAGCGAATCAGGCAGCACTGGTGCTCCTGCATCGCCGGCAATGTCGCCGGCCCGCGCCCACCACTCTCGATCCTCCTCCGTCTCTGGAATTTCCAACATTAAGCGCACACAGAACTTCGCTGCAAAAGCTGCAGCTCAGCGCCTAGCGCAGGTCATGGCTTCTCAGACCGCCGACGACGACGACGACGATCAGGATGATTTAGGATTTCGTTATAGTGCTCCTCCTCCTATTTCCTTGTCTAGGAACGTTAATAATGGTAGTAGACTTGCTGTTCCTTCTGCGAAAACCACTAGATCTCCTTCCCCTGGGGTAAGTTAAATGCGTTATACTGGAGTCTGATTGAGCACACTAGTTTGTTTTTCTACTTCTTTATTTTGCTTCTTTGAACATTGCCTTCTGCTCTCTGTTTCCAGCTCTTTTTTTTTTAACAAGTAGATCTGCTTGGTGTAAATGTTGGTTATATCTGTTTTGAGAAACTTAGTTTGGAATTCCCTTTTTTAACAATACAGATTTGTGGATCCTTCCGTTCAACAAATTGAATGTCTTGTTGCGTTAAATTAGCAGGTCTTAGTAATAAATGCTCATCCGGTGTTTTACTCTCCATTTGCTCTAGAACTGCAATTGTTAGTATTTTGGGAATAAGGTCACAGCTTAGCTGATTTCTGACGATTAACCGAATTTTCCTTTTGCGTATTTTAATTAGTTAGCCCGGAACTTCTTAGAGGACACTCCATCAGTGCGTTCCACTTCCACGGGAAGATCATCAATTTCTCACCATTCACTTCCAGTAGCTCCACCTAAAACAACACTGAGGACGGCAACTTCTATGCCACCTCTAGATCCACCAACTCAAAGAGATAAAAGGTAAGTCATTTTGGACTACGAGTAGATTAGAAGATCGTATTGGTGGTTTTGACTGTATGAAGTGTATGCTAAGTAACTTATCTGGTTTTAATCCCTGTCTATATTTGGCAGATTTGACCTTTATAGTCTTCTCAGTTTTATATTGGTATTCTTAGTTTGGAATTAAAACTGAGTTCAAGCAAGTAGAATAATGAAGTGGTGATTTGGGATTTCGAACAAGTTCTATTCTTGCTACCTTCTGTTTTGGCTGTAAAATTGCTCACTGGCTCCAAAAGAAAAATAAAATTAAAAAAGAGATGGAAAGAATAGAAATGGACCTTTAAGATTTCTCTGGTTTCCTCAATATATAGGAAAAGAAATATTATTTCTTTCTGGTTGTTGCTTGAAAGTCTCCTGTATATCCCAAGTTTTTGGCTAGTTTGATTATCCTTATTCAAGTCAATGATTTGTTAATCTGAGATAAGATTAAGTGAAGAGTAGGGTAGAAACTTAAAATCTTGTTTTCCCTCTTACATTAATGGCTTCCACATCTCTGGACATGTAACGTATATTTTTCATATGCTGTTTATTCCTGGTATCAGCTGATGAGAGTTAGATAATTTTGTGTATGATAACCATTAGAGTATAGAATAGAAGTATCATGCATCATTTTATGACTTGGTGATTGGTAAATGGAATACTGCAGATTCTCATCAGATACAGTGCGTTTTGATACTAAAGATTCAGGAAATCAGCGAGAAGCATCTGCCCTTCGCGATGAAGTACGTCCATCACATTATTGTTTCATAACTGAAATGATTTGATTGACTGACTGTCAGTATGTACGTCAAAAAGCCTTTTTCCAGTCCCCAAGTACTTAGTTTTCAATTCTCTGTGCTGTAGCTTGATATTCTACAAGAGGAGAATGAGAACATTCTTGAGAAGGTGCCATGATTTTTCATTTTTTCTTTCTATTTCACTGGTTTTGAGCATTTTATTAAATATCTTTGTGCTTAAATGTGCATTTGAGAATTGTTTACAGCTCAGGCTCGAGGAAGAGAGATGTAAAGAAGCAGAAACAAGAGTTAGGGAACTTGAGAAGCAGGTAATGGATGTATCATTTCAATATAATTTTCATTACTTGTGTTTGTCTTTTTCTTTGCCATGGAAATTCTTTTCTTCGCAGCAATTCGGATGTATAGTGTACTTTAAATATTTTGTCATGTGGAGAGAATAAAAGGAGTATACAGATCCTAGGACAAATAAAAAGTTTAGAGGAAGAATGGTTGCGTTAGAAAATGAATAAAAGGAATATTGGGTTAAAATGCCCCCAGCTCTGCTCGATAGGATAATTGATAAATATGGCCATCTTGATTCCGTTTAAGAACACTGCTGGCTGTAGAATCCACAAGAAAACATGTGTTGAGTTTAGATTAGTGAATAAACTGGAATGAAAGGACTAAATGGACAAAAAGAAAAAAACAAGAAAACGGAAAAGGAAATTGGACAATGTACTTCATTGATGTTCAACGAAGGGTGAGTTTGAGAGACGTGTGACCAATAGAGCCTAAGTGTAGGTCTTTGAAATAGTCTTTATATTTTGAATTATTTACTTTTGTCTTTACTGTTTGCTTTGATGATCGGATTTTGGTCTGCAAATTTAATTTCACTTTTGCACCTCAGTGACAAAATACATGCAACTGATATGTGTTCCTAAGTTATCAGGTTGCTGCTCTGGGAGAAGGTGTTTCTTTAGAAGCTAAACTTTTGAGCAGGTCAATGCAAATTTAAGTTAATTTCATTTGACTATTTTCCCTCCTGATCTGTATAAAACGAGGTCTGTGCTATTAATAATGTAGGAAGGAAGCTGCATTACGTCAGAGAGAGGTATTGACAGCATCAGATGTGTAAGATTTATGATCGTGAACATAGGGAAGCTTAGCTCTAACCGTTGAATTATTTAATGCATTGCAGTTGTTAGGATGCACATTTTTTTTTCAAAGCTGCCTTGTTAGAATTCTAAAGATTAAATGGTTGATTTAGATATTATTTGTAGAATGATGGAAGTTATATCTATATATGATCATTGGTTCCTATGCATGAAACAACAAATACAAAAGGACTATATCTGATTATACTTTTGATTTCACAGGCTGCACTTAAAGAAGCAAAACAATCAAAGGGCGGGGGGGACAAGGAAATTGAATCCCTCAAATCTGAAGTTAAGGTTATATTCCTTGCAGCCTTATGATGTCCAGAATATTAAACTTATTTATCTTTTGCAGATTTAATGTAATGCTATCTCTTATTTCTAACTTGAATTAGAAAGCAAAAGAAGAGACTACGAGTGTTGTTCAACACCTTCATGGAGTTGAGCATGATGTGAAAGCCCTTCGATCTATGACACAAAGAATGATTTTGACTCAGAAAGAGATGGTCTGTACTTGCTTTACTTAAACTTAAAGTAGCTTGTTACGTCAGTTTGCATTTAGAGAGGAAGAATTCATCATTTCTTATTTCAGGAAGAAGTTGTTCTTAAAAGGTGTTGGCTTGCTCGCTACTGGGGCCTGGCTGCAAAATATGGTAAATCAGTTGGCATGCCTCTTTCATTTGTTACTTTGAATTCTACGTAGTTTTCTCCTCTTTCTCGTAACCCTACCAACCCGGATTATCCAACCCAAACCGTAGTTGCAAAATTTTTAAAAAAATATATTTCGGGTTGGGTTGGGTTATAGGATTTAGAAACCGGATCAACCCGACCCGACCCAATATTATTATTATTATTATTAATATATATATATATATATATATATATATTGAATGATTTTGAACTTAGATTTTAGATGAACTTAGGTTTCATATATTTGAAGGTAAACACTTAAGATTTTACATAAAATTTTTGTGGTTTGTTTGATTATAAATTTTTTAAAAATTGGCCTAACATTTTTAAGTCATTTATGTAAATATGATATTTTGTTCACTGCAAAAATTCATTTTTTAGTGAAAAAGAATGAAAAATAGTCTAAATTACGAAAGAAAAAGAAAAAACAACCCGGTGACCCAACACTGAAATTATGGGTTGGGTTGACCCTTGCAAATTAAACCGATTCAATTTTTGCCAACCCGAGGACCTCAGGTTGGTCCATAATTGGCCCAACTCGACTTATGTACATCCATAAGTTGAATCTAGCGGAAATAAAATGTTGCTTGTTTTTTGCATTATATAAACCTGTGGTCGGATCACGGAAAATTTTAATCATTTGGAAAACTTTACTTGGACATCTATCATGTATGAACTACTTTAGAACCTCAGCCTCTCAGTATGTGCGAACCTTTTTACTTGTCTTTTCATTTGGCCAATAGCTTTTTGCAGTTATTTAATCCTGCTTGTTGCTTTGCCATATCTATTTTCGTGCTTTGCAGGCATTTGTATGGATATTGCTGTGACCAAGTATGAACACTGGTCATCTTTAGCACCACTGCCATTTGAAATTGTTATTTCTGCGGGGCAAAAGGCTAAGGAGGAATTTTCTCAAAAAGGCTAGTTCCTTTTTGGTGCTTAAGTATAGTTATTGATTTTCCTGCCACTGCCACTGCCATCCAAATCAATGTCATATTAACCCTTCCCGTAATGCCATTTACATTTACCAGGAGACCTGGATCCTGAGAGCAGGAGCAACCTTGTTCCTGATATAAGTGATCTCACCGGAGAAGGAAATATTGAAAGCATGCTATCTGTTGAAATGGGATTGAAAGAACTTACTTCCTTGAAGGTTTCTTTCTGATACATTACTCTCTCTCTCTCTCTCTCTCTCTCTCTCTCTCTCTTTTTTTTTTTTGGGGGGGGGGGGGGGGGGGGGGAAAGTTGGGGACTTTTCGCCCCCAACCCAAA
>JBBPDJ010000003.1:16795288-16812431 GCA_037974625.1 Cucumis cinereus
CCCCCCCCCCCCCCCCCCCCCCCCCCCCCCCCCCCCCCCCCCCCCCCCCCCCCCCCCCCCACCTTGGGAACTTTGATCATCAAATATAAGTCTGTTCTATTATTTTTCTTTCTTTTCTAAATTATGGTATTTGTGGTCATCTTGCTATTTCCAATTTCTGTTAAAATTAAGTTTTAGCTTGCTTTGCAAAACAAAAGGTGGAGGAGGCTATTGTGCTTGCTCTGGCCCAACTGAGGCGTCCAAATTCTGCACGACAATCTCTCTCAGGTGTGAATTGTTTATATGAACTCGATGTGTCAGTTACAGTTTTTTGAGTAGTTTTGTCTTTTTACTTGTTGATATTGAGTTCTTCGTCTTTTTTCTCACCGTTGCTATGCTGAAACTGAAAGTAATCAATTTTTGTGAACTTTTGTCATGAACATAAATTTTCCTGCATTCAAGCCATAAATAATTTTAGATTTCTACAGGTGTCTATAGATAGGTTATTTAATGTGAAACGTGGGTAGTGTTATTGTTTTAGTGAAAGCTTTTTTAGATCTTTGAATTTGTATAATAACATAGAAGAGTTCTTATAGAAAAAAAAGTATAACATCAAAGAGTTATGCTATAGCCGATTCCTCCGGAGATGCATGAGTTAACAACGTTAGAGTACTGATTCTAGCACTTGGTACTGTACTATCTTTTGCTGAATACGTTCCAAATCATTTTAATGTTGCAGATGTGAAATCGCCAGTTGATCCTAAGTTCATGGAGGCATTTGGTATGTCGTTTTTGTTGCCAGCCACTTCTCGATAGTTCTCAATTTTGAAAGTGATAGAGCTTGCTAAACTTTCTCATTGAATTGCGCTTAATGTTTTATGCTGCATTGTTCAATTTTGATGCATGAAGCAGTAGTTGTGCATTTACTGAAGCTTTTTATATACTCTTCATCACTTTAATACACGGTCTCTGTTCTATTTCAGAATTGAGCCCAGAGGAATCTGAAGATGTTCTTTTCAAAGAGGTCCTTCCATTTTCCCCTGATTTGTTCTCTTTTGTGTAATCTAATTTGCTGTTGCATGAGATAAAGTTGGTATTTTTTAATGGTTAGTACATTGCCATTGCTGTTAAGTTCTCTTTCTTAGCACACCAAAATACTAAAACGCTCTTCATAGAATATATCCACATGCTTCCTGTCCGTTAACAAGAGCAACTCGCTTTGGTCTTTGTCTGGTCATGGGACCTTTCTTTAGACGTTCTCAGTTCTTTTTTGCAAGCCTTATCTACTGGATGAAAGGAAAATACCTTCCGTCAGGCCGCTAATATTCTGGCTTTCTTGTCACTCAGAACGATGTAACTATTATGTTTCTGACATTTAATGTAGTTGATGGTTGTAGTGAATTTTTGAGGTGCCATTAGAATTTTCTATATTTGATATTAGGAAGACAAGGATAATTACTTCACCATCTCTTCTTTTGAAGAAACAAACTTTCATGGAAAACAAAACAAAACAAAACAAAAAACACTCTCACCCTTCACCCTTGCCGGCAAGGTCTCGGATTTTAACTGGCCAATGCTTTTAGTATTTGACACTGCCAGGGTCTGATCATAGAAACCCAAAATCAATATTGTTGGTAGTCCTCTGGAATCCGAAACAGTAGGCTTGGTCTAGTCCCTGGAGAAATGTGGTTGTTCCAAATAATCTTTGTTAAGCAACCTTCGTACAACCCTATGTTGAAACCTCCTGGTGGTAAACGAATGGAACTCCATGAACTTATGCTACGTTTCCGCTGTGCTACTAATAACTGAATAAAAAGTGGGATTGTGTGATCAAAATAATTTCCAAATTTTTCTCTTAAATTTCTATACTGCATGCTTTATGTCATAAACAATTTGATTATACATGTGAAAATGTGAGATATTCTTGGTTTCCAGGCATGGCTTACATATTTTTGGAGAAGAGCCAAAGCTCATGGTATTGAAGAGGATATTGCAAAAGAACGACTTCAGTTCTGGATTAGTCGCAGTGCTCACTCTCCTTCATCACACGATGCTGTCGATGGTAAGTTTTCAAAAGCTCGATGACTTGACTTTGCTGGGATAGACTTATATCATATTCTTGATCTCCTTTCATTTTCTTACCTCCCTCATCCTTTTTTTTTCCTCTTTGTGTGTGCGAACGCCAATTTTCAGTTGAACAAGGCCTCATAGAGCTTAGGAAGTTGGGAATTGAGCGTAGAATGTGGGAAGCATCACGCAAAGAGAGCGCTTGAACTCGAGACATAGTCTTAGGTAATGTGGCGCTCCAATTCCAACAACGCTGGCCAAAAGTTTGGTGCCTTCATTTTCCTATAGTGGCCATTGGGGGGTTGGGGCTAGCTTTCCGGGAGGCATGTCCTCCAATCATGTTCAATATATGTTGATTCTATATATGTTGATGTACCTTCTTTCTCCTAATATATACAAACCACTTGGTGGTTTTTTACAAGCTCTATCATAGGAACATAGCTCAGCTTACACACACCATCGATTCACTAGTAATTATTGCTGGAATGTTTCCTCTGTTTGAAGTGGTGGAATCTGTTCGAATTTCTTATGACTACATCCGGACCCACCTCCAAGGAGACCTCTTTAGCAAACTCAAGGCAGGCTTCGTATGCTCTGAGGTTCTTGAAAACCAGGATGGGAGCTTTTCATGGCAAGGATATAAGCTCATACGCAATGGCAAGTCTCTCACTATTAACCACAAGTCGTTCTTTTCTACCTGGACAACCACATGCCTAATCCTCTTCTGTTAGAAGTGCGGTTTCGGCATACTTACCTTTGATTCTTAATTCCAGTTTTGAGTATATCTGTTCTGTTTGAGGATGGTGTCGATCACCTTTTATGAATTTAACAGCAATCCAACTGCAGCTGAGTTCCTTCTTCAAGTTCTTCTCACCCATTGCCTTTCTTACATTGAGTTGCTTCTCTCCATATCCCAAATACAACAAACAAAGCAAACATTGTTACATTACTGGTTGTGTCCATTGGGTTTCAGCTACAACCTTCCCAGATCATTGCATCGGTATTGACCGTCTTCACAATACTCGTAGAATCCAAATTCTTCCTGCCTTACTAATTCGGTTTTTAAAATTAATTCAGCATACTAATTTGGTTTTTAAAATTAAATATCCAAGATTATTTGAAACATTGGACAATTCAAAATATACTCAAAACTGGAAACATTTTGAAAAATATGACTAAATAAAAATCATACTCAAAACCACAAACGTATTTTCTCCGAAGATAATTGAAATGAGTAACATTTTTGAAATAATAAAGAATTGTAAATATCAATTAAGGATAGATTTTATCATTTAATTTAATTACGGATATTTAAGACGTGACTGCTATACTTATTTGCAACTATTCTCCTAATACTTACAGTCCGTTCTTTCATGGGTTTGGGGCCGTAAATCGTAAGGAGATGTGGACCGAACCAAATCTGTGTTTCTTCCACGAAGTTTGTGAAAGCTTTCTCAGCCTTAGCCATGGCTTCTCCGGTCTGACCATCTTCACATTCGCTTCAGCTGTATGCATTTTGGCTGTTGTTTATGATATTCGATCAGCTAGAAGATGGAAAAGTTCTTCTCGGTGCAGCAAATCCACACTCACTGCGAATCTTCCCACTCAATCAAGCTTGTTTCAGGGCCTCCTTCCTGGTACTGACTCACATCTCCTCTCTCGTTTCTTCTTCATTTCATTGACTTCATTCTAATTTCCCTCAAAATTTGCAGTGGAAAAACCTCCTTGCTTTTTCAGTTCGCTTTTAATTTGGGTCTGGAGGGCAATGTTACCTTCATCTGCAACCGTCGCAAATTAGAAAACAAACCTCCATATCTTTCTCAGGCATCTTTCTCATTTTTTCTGTTTCTGTCTCTTTCATTGGTGGTTATATTGAATAGCATAGAATGTTGTACATTTTCTGAATCCTGGTGTTCATTGGGGTTAACATTCAGGGAGTTGATCCAACATCCGAAACCTTTCAGCGTATACAAATGAAGTCGGTGATCGTTTCATTCCTGTACTAATTGGGTTGCCATATTTGATGATTGAGTACTTCTGCCTTCCTTTAGTTGCTTTACTTGAACCTGTATTCTCTAATTCTGAACTCCAAGGTATTTGGCGGACGACGATGGAATTAAGAAGTACTTCTCTGCCTTTCACTTACATCGTACATTTCCTGTGGCGGTTGTTATTGATGATTTTGGGGATTTTTTCGATGAAAGGTCCTCAAATTTCCCATTACTTTTTTTTTTATTATCTTTTTATAAGTTTTTCTCTCTTTTTCACTTCACCATCTATTTAACAGGCGATGTCAAGAAAAATATGCTAATCCTCGGGGAAGAGACTTAGCAATGGTTAGAACATTAGCTCTTTGTCACAATGCCGTGAGGCTAGCAAAGTAGGTTTGCATATATCAGGACTTTCTGCGTATAAATTGATCTCTTAGATTACATCTACACCCTTTTCTTTGCTGCTTATAACTCGGAAGATTTTTCAGTCAATGTAGGCCTTGCCAGCTTGTGTTGTCTGATACGCACCATGGAGAGTCCCCGAGGTTGATTTTCATTTATAAGAGATGGGTTCCAACCATTTTCACCATAAGAGGTTAGTTTGAGTTGAGTGACTGCTCAACCTAAATTCAAAGCAGATCCCCTTGTTTTTTGTTATTTGTGTTTTACATGGTCAAGCCAGAAAATACAGACCTACAAGTGGAGCAAACTAATTGTGTGGCCTTCATGATGGTTAACTGATATGCCATTTTGACCTTTTCTTATTGAATGAATTTTGGTTTATGTTGAAGGTGATGGGGCTGGTTGGTTCATCCTGAGAAGTATAAACAATTGTGGAAATGATTGTTGTTTGAAGACTAAAAGAGCAAAGTATTCGATTGCTCTCCAGTTCCTTAGTTTGGAGGAAATTTCTGAAGACAGTGGGGAACAGTGAATATCTTGGCAGGTTGAGCAATTCATTTGTAAGTATGTCTATTGATCTATTCTCTTTAGGACTTCTATGCTATTTTACTGTTGATATACTAGTATTTGTTATTAAAGAACAATCTTCTGATATCCATTTCTGGATTATATAACCTTAGTGTCTATATAAGCTAACTTTTATGATGGGTGATTCATTGTTGTCTGTATATTCTTACTAATCAATCAAGCCTTTAATATGTCAATCTTGAAACAGCTTGAAGTGTTTTCTATTTTCTCACGAAGTGAACAAGCAGTTTTAGTTCTGTTTATGGAAAATTATTGCCTTCCGGATGATCTCAAAGAAAGTTCCCTCTGTTGTTCTACCACCATAGCTTGTGTTTTATCTTAGAAGAGATGGTCTTTATGTTCTTTCAGAATATCGAGTATTGATCAGCATTGAATAACCTTGTAGTCTATTAATCATTTACAAGGATAAGAGAAAGTCGGCAAAGGAGAAAAGAAAATAAAAGAAAACAACTGAAAGTTGACCCTAGGCTCAACTCTTGTTTATATGTAATAGTTTCCATTTTTTCTAGTAAACTCCTTTTTGATACTCTGGATCACAGAATTCACCACCCAAATCATCACAAGCCTCCGCTGGAAAGACTCTGCAGCAATCATTAAAAAACAAGAATATCAATGCCTGTAGAAGTATGAATAGTGTTGTTTCATAGGAAATGAATTAGTAGAGGATGAAAGGTCCAATGGTTTATTGCTTTGAGATCTTACGTCTTGGGACTGTCATATTGTAGATACTCTCTCTCAACTGGCTCTGTAACGCTACTCCCTTTTTTGGCCTCTGATTTTAACTTTACTTCAGGATACATTTCCACATCACAAGCTTCACCTCCAACAGTGTCACAAGCCTCTGCTGGAAAAACACTGCAAAAATAGACACAAAAGAGTAAATGAAGGTCTTAAAATCAGACATATTGTAGGGTAACAACCAGATATAAAATGATTTGGCTTACGAGGACACGGAGCTGTAGTCAACAGTTGAAGGGTCTTGTCCTACTGCACTTGCCTTTGCTTTTAGGGTGGTACGTTGAGTTTGGGAAGTGGGGTGCCTTGGCATGGACCTGGATGGGATTGAGAAGGCCATTGATTTGGCTGTTGGTGGGAGGAGGGAGGATGCTGGAGGTGCTATGGAAAGAGCTGCCTGCAACTGCATGATGAACAGTGGTTTGGTTTGGTCTGCCGCGAAGCTGGTGCTTGGATGTATCTTTAGAGTAGAATTCAGATTTATAAGGTTAAACAGATAAAGTTGGCAAGATATCTCGTGACTGGATAAGGTTTTAGATCAATGATGTATAGATGAAAGCAACCTTTTTTTCCCCTTGAGAAACGAGTGGTTGTGTAGATTTGTTGTTTCTTTATCTCTCATTTCTTGATATTTCTCATGTCACAAACATTCTCCAAGGGAATCCATAGATATGATTTGATTCCGTTAATCTTTGTTAATTTGCTCAAATATCTGAGAACTTGCCTCATTTGAACCATGCTTGTAATGTAGATCATTTACAATTACAATTATAATTCTCTCAAGAATATTTGATTAGTAGTGGTGTCAAGACACTTATCTCTTTTAGGTAGGTTGTTGGCTAGTCAATTTGGTTCCATATTAAAGCTGAAAATCTACTATTAATATCAATCTAAATTCTAAAATCTTAATAATCCGCATCAATTTCAACTTCCATATCAGTTGCAGAGAAGAAACAAAGAAAACTTAAATAAATCAAATTATATTTTATCATGACAAACATTAGAATTTTCATCATGATGTGTTACATAATGATGAAGGCATTGTTAGGGAGATGATAGGTGAGACACATTTTTTGGTCAGAGAATGGATGAGCTGCTCCTATTATGGAGCATGTTTGGTTAAGCTTGGGGTCCCACATAGGAGTATGGATTTTGAGTATAAGGACAAACTCAAATTAATGCCACCCCCTTAAAGGCCTTCCCTTTGCGGTTTGGCCCCTCCCATTTTCTTCTTTCTTGCCATCAACTTTATCTGCAATCAATGTGGCCGGAAAATAAGCTTACAACTGCTTTAAAAGCTCTGTAATTGAGTCAACATCACAAGTAATTCATCGCTACAAGGCCTGTCTTCAGCCAATTCTGATGTGCACACACCCGCAATTCTCAATGCCAACACCATCTCTTCTTCTTCTTCCATTCCTTCTCCTCTAATGCTTTTGTCCAGAGCTTCTCGTGGCTCCACTGATTGCTCAACCCACCTCCCTAAACTTCCCCCACTGCCACTGCCATCTCCTCCATCCGACGACACCTGCTCGGTCTCTATTGGATCTCTACCGGTTAACAGAACTCTTAATATAACCCCAAAGCTGTAAATGTCACTCTTGTCAGTATACCTGTTTCAATATGAACATCACCAAACCATTAAACATGTTTCCCTTTTTTGGATTAAGCTTGTAACTACAAGTTTCTTAGATAGAAAGCAAAGGAGTATGATCATTAATGCAGAGAGAAAAAATTTAGATCAATGGGCCAATAACTTATCAACATTGTAAGCATTAAATCCACTTCTCAGACATTGAATATCGGTTAGAAATGCTTTCATTTTCAAAGACAGCGACTACAGAGCATTACTTAAACAACTTTATGGGGTTTAAGGGGGTTTACCTGGAGTTGTCAAGACACTCGGGAGCAGTGTACAAAGAAGCTGATGTATGAAAATCAGGGATGAGATTCGTTAACCCAAAATCGCCCAATCTTGGTTCGAACTCTGCATCTAGGAGAATGTTTGAAGGCTTCAAATTGCAGTGAAGAATTGGAGGGTTGCATTCAAAATGGAGAAACTGAAGCCCTCTAGCAATCCCAACAGCAATTCGAAGCCGAACTTCCCATTTGAGTTCTAATTGATTCTCTCTCACTTTACTCATTGCATCCTTAAGAGACCCAGTAGGCAAAAAGTCATAAACCAAGCAACAGCTTCTCATTTCACCAACGTAAGCCCTTAAACTCATCACATTCCGATGTTTCAAAGCACCCAGCACCGCCATCTGCTGCTGCATCCGCCGCCGTGCCTCCGTCCTTCCACATTGAATGGGTTCGAGCTTCTTGACCGCCACAGTGAACCCATTTGCGAGAATCGCCTTGTAGCATTTCCCATTTGGGTTGGAACTCGAACCCAAGAAATGAGTTTGGTTCAGCAGAGCTGATTGAAGAGAATCGGCGTCGATTTTGGGGGAAAAGATTAGGGGTCCTTGGAGAAGTGGGGTTCTGTTTAGGAAACGGAGAAGGGTGCGAATGAAGAAAAGAGACAGAAAAGAGGCGGTGAGGCCGGTGAGGACACCTAAGGCGACGCTGAGAAGAATCCTTTGAAAGGCATTGTTGAAATGGGAGGTTTTGGGAAATGGAGGGAAATGAGTTTGAACTCCGGAGGTGGCAGCTGAAAAGAGGGGAAAGGAAAATAGGAAGAGGAAGAGAAGAGTGTGAATGTTGAATGTGAAGAAGGCCATTAAGAGGAAATGGCCATTGAAGGTGAAATTTGTTGCAGAAAGAGAAGAGGAAGAGTAAGGTTGTTTGAATGAAATGGGAGTGTTATAGGGAGAAGAGAAGAGGCAATCTTCATTTTTGTAATCCAAAAGGACAAATTCACGGAGCCCTCAATTTTATTTTTTAAATTATTATTATTATTATTTAAAACAATATATTATTGGTATGCTAAACTCAATTTTTGGCATTTTGCTTTTCGTTTTCAAAATTAAGTTTATAAGTTATGAATCTTATGGTAATTCTACTGCTAATTTTGGGTATGAGTTGAAAATATTGAAAACGAAGTGGTTATAAAAATAAAATTTAAAAAAAAAAACCCTAAAATCCCATTCTTTTACTTAAAATCGATTCGAACCATAATAAGAAAATGGAAGAAAACATGCTTAATTTTCAAAAAAATAAAAACGGAAAACAAAAAAAATAAGGGTTATAAAATAGGGTTTTACTATTTTGTTCTTGATTTTTGAGATTTATGTTTGTTCACTCGTCATTTTTTTACAACGATTTTATTTTTCAAGGTAACCTTTGAATTATCAATCGACCTTAGAAAGAGAAAACAAATTTTTTTTTTTTCTTTTCTTAATACTACTTTCTAATAACCATCTATTTTGAATTTTTTTTCTAAGCATGATATTTAATTTTTAAATTATTGAATAATTTTTTAGAAAGAGAAAAATATCATGTTGATCCCCCTAGGTCAGAGTCTAGTTTTCAAAGATTATTCACTAGGTCTTAGTAGAAACTCATTTAATTACAAATTTTTTAATTGCTATAAATCAATGAATAAACATTAACATCCAATAAGAAAAATGATTATGTAATGAAAAATGAAGACTAAAAGTGCAATTCTTGAAGTCCTGAGTGAAATTCAAACCTAAACCATAAAAATTTGATGTTTTGGAACTTAGGACCAAATGAAATTAAACTCAAAATTAGGAATAAAAGTGTAAATTTTAAAATTTAGAAAGCAAATGGAAACCACACCTAGAATTTAGGAACAGAAAAAAAAATCTTAAAAAAGGGAAAAAAAACATTAGTGTAAATAGTTTCTATAAACTTAATTTATAAAAATAAGAAATTAAAACTCAAATGACTATCATATGGAAGCTGTGTTATTTGTACAAACACTACTAAATTGCTTTTTATTCAAACTTTATAGTTATAATGAATTTTATGGATTCACAAAGTTTTATTGCATGTATTTTAACCTAAAGTTTAATTGTCATCCTTTATTACCTTTTTCTAAACTAATAACTATCATTTATATCACTCAATTAATTAAGACAAGACACGATACCTCATCCATCTTAACACCGTACATTTTTATTACGATAACTATATCTATTTAAAGGTTCGGACACGTGAATATACAAAAGTACATAAAACGTAGAATATATGCAAAAATATGTTTATAGTTAAATTAAAGTATTACGTATTGGAATTATATTACTTAGTCAAAATCAGTTAAATTAGACAAATTAATTTGGTAATCAAACAAAAAAAATTGAAAGATTTGTTGCCTAAACCCCATAGCTCATGAAGATCAGAGGAATTGATTAGAACCTAAAGAATATTTAGAAGCGTGGACGTAAGGTTAAGATGGGTTGATTAAAATTTTAAAACATATATCAATTTGGGTAATCTTTATTTAATACTTAATTAGGATCATTAAATATTAATTGGAATAATATTATTAAGTTAGTTGCTTTCTTTGTTTTATCTTCTGTTGCCTCCACGTGTCCTCTAACATTGGCTCTTCATTTAAATATCTCACCATTTTATTTTTCTTCTTTCCTAATCTATTCTTATGCATATAGTGAGCTTCATTTTTTAATGTCTACATCAAAAATATTAATTACTATGTGAATTACATTTCCTATATTAAACTTTAGGGTAGAAATTATCCATTTCATATTATATCCCTAAATTTTAGAGGTTGTATTGATTTAAAATTCTGAACGGATAATTATATCAGTTTAAATTAAACCTTATAATTATATACATTAATTTCTTAAATTTTTATAAATGAATCAATTTTTAGATTTTTAGATAAAATTTTCTGAAAATCGTGGTGCATTAACTATAATTGTGAAGTTTGAGTAATTGGTATTTGAAGCATGTCAATTTTTATACCACAGGTCAAAATCAAAAGGACAAACTATTTTTCCAAATACATAAACTAGGGTAAAAAAAAGCACTTTGATATTTTTATATAGTTAATGACTTCTATCCAATAATTACTAAATTATATTCGATTATGACTCACATCACTTCCATTTTATTATATGGGTGATTTTTATGGTAATAATAATTTGAGAAAATTATTCTTTTGGTCTCCGAGTTTTGATGAATATGTACATTTAGTCCCTGAATTTTAAATTAGTCATTTTAGTCCCTAAAGTTTTCAAAATAGGTTTAAAAAGTCTCTCTAACAAACAAAATCATTAAATTTAATATTTTTTTTATCTTTCTATTGCTTTTGTCTCCTCTAACTAGTTTGCTCTCCTTCTTCTTCCTTCTTTCTCTCTTCTTCTCTCTCCTATCTCTATTATATATAAACCCTAAACCTTACATATAAATATATGTAGTGAAAATGGAAGAGAAGAAAGAGAGAAAGGATGAAGAAATAAGGAAAGAGAACTAGGAAGAGGATAGAGAAAAATAAAGGTTAAAAAAATCTTAAACTTATTTTTTATATTAAATTTAATGGTTTTTTTTTTTTTTTGTTATGAGAAAACTTTTAAACCTATTTTTGAAAGATTTAAATTACAAATTTAACCTATGAATTTTGAAATCTTCAAAACTACAAAATTTTGTTCCTTTTTTTTTTATTTTTTTTAAAATTGATATATTTACTAGAATGAAATCGAAAATTTATAATTTTATTAAACATAAAATTCAAAATCATACCTTAGTGAGCAATTAAAAGTTATGGAATAAAATAAACACAAATGACTAAACTACAATTTAACCCAAAAATAGATCTACTTAACTAAAATTAAGTATAATAAACTCAATCAATCAAGAAGACTTAACTTACGAGTTGAATTACCAATATCAACATAACTCAAGAGTTAAGACATTTATTTTTTATTTTTATATAAAATTGAAAGTTCGAATCTCCCACTCAAACTAAATGAATTGAAATGACATCTCCCGAACGAGAAAGAGAAAGATTGAATGGTACAATAAAACTGAAGAAAGGAAATGAGATTGGGAAAAACCAAAAATGGAAAAGATGTATTCAGCAATGCATTTTATGAAAATAAATAATAAGATTTACAAATATTGCAATCTGTATAAAAAGTAGAAATATAATAAGAAAAAGGCAGAAAATGTGGTAAAAATATAACTCTTCAGTTTTCTATATCCTTCTTATCTGTGTATGGGGAAACCTATAATTTCTAAACTCTCCACTAATTGGTCATTAAGGCAGTCTTAAACTAGAAAATGGCAGAGAGAAGAGAAAAACCTTCAAATTAATCAATCAATCAATCCTCCTCCATCAATTTCTTCTGCTACCATCTATAATCCTTAATCTGTCTATTTCATTACTTCATGAGAGAAAAATGTTGTTGCTTATGTACATCTACTCATCTCCATTTCACTGCTTTCCTCTACAGCTTATCCGCGATCCGTCCTAGAGCATCTGCCAGCTTGTTAAGAACTGCGACTAAGCCATCGGCGTGATGCTTTCGCTGCTCTCGGTCTAGCTGGAAGTTCATGTTTTGAGCTTCAAGTTGGGCAGTCAGTAGTTTTCCATTCTTTTCAAGGATCCCAATCAATTCATCCTGTAGGATGGTTTCTTCGTCCCCATCTAATTCAACTCGCTTTCGTTTCCTTCCCTCTTGTGACGACGTCGATCCTATCTGGGGATTTGCTGCTGCTTCTTTTTCAATTGTTGTGCCTGTTGACATTGGGTTCAGATTAAGCTACACGCCTCCTCAAATCATCATGAATAGTCTTAACTCATTGACAATAGTATATGGATTTAGAGGACCAAAACAACAGCCATCTCTCTTCATAATGTTGAACTTTTAACATAACAACACCTCTAACAAACAAACCTAATTCTATTAGGTAGAATCTGACATTTTATTATCAAATCAAAACAGCCGAAACCCGGTATATGGTTTGAAGTTCAGAAGACTTCAATCCAAAATTTTGAGCCATGATAATAGTAGCAAACAGACACTATAGCTGTGTGAATAAGGAAATCAACCGAAACTCCATTATCATTACATAAGATGATCAAAAGATACATTGAAACAAAGAGGCTGGCAACGGAAAGAAGAGGGTAAACATTAACATCCACAAACTTACAAACACCCCCCCAAAAAACAGCACTTGGAAGGATTCTGACTGAAAATTTGAAGCCCATAAGATAGAACATAGAGAATCAGCAATCTAAGAAGACAGTGTTTTAACGACTTGATCATTCATCCAAAGACTGAAAAAAGAACTGATCTTTGCAGTTGATGAACATAGGCGTGCATCAAGAACAGAGATTCTTCATTCATTCTATGAATTCAAGATTGAACCATCAAACAGACACAGTTATTATGAAGAAGCATTGTTTTGAGCTTACCTTGGTCAGGACAATCTTGACCAGCAGGTTGGTACAGCTTCTCTGTGAATCAAAGGGAAAGAAATTGAATTGAGAAATAGAAAAGAACTTGAAATCTTCTTCGAGTAATGGGACGAAGGTAGAGACAGAGGCAGTTAAAAGAACATTCGAAGCCGACAAATAATATAAAATGTTTTTTTTTTCAAAGGGGTTGAGAAGAAAAGAATAATTGCCACAAAAAAGCTGCAAGAATCTCAAAACAATCAGAACCCTGATCTTTTGGAAACCACGCACGGTTGTAGAATGAGAATTAAACAAATCAATACAAATTTGAATTGACTCATCTTCACCAATTACCTGATAAAGGCGTCGGAGCAGGAATTCCCCCATCGGCCGTCGGTGGTGGAACATCCTTTCCGGCGACTTCCTTCAAGGGGCTCCGACTAGTTTCATCCTGCTCGAAATCGGAAAACAAACCATCATCAGCCGCGGCAGTTTTAGAACTGTCGAAGACGTGTTCTGGCTCAGCGTCGGGTTTTTCGTCGTGGGAATTGAGAGTGGGAGGTGGAACAGGAATAGGAACAGGAGTAAGGGCAAGAGCAAGAGCAGGGGAAGGCAAAGGACCAGAACCGGAATCCAAAATATCATAAACCTCTCTATCGAAAAACCCTGGCAATTTCCTCTCGCGTCTCAAATCGTTTCTCATAACCCAAAAGGATTCAGTATCTTCCCTAATTTGGGATTCCCACTCCTTGATCTTCTTGAAATCACCAGCCAAATTACTCCATCTCTTCCGACACTGAACCGGACCTCGATTAACTCCATGTCTCTTACAGTAAGAGGAAACCGAAGCCCACTTTGGTTCTACCTGACCGGAACCAAAGGCGAGACTAGCAGCTCGGCCGCCGCGAACCCTTGTCTCTGCAACTTTCTTCCCTTGTATGAGGACGAGAATCTCCTGGCGGGTCCAGCGCGGAAGCCTGGGGGTTTTGCTGCCGTCGTCTCCGCCGTCAGTTGACATCGGCCGGACGTCAACGCCATTAGTGACGCCGTCAACAGGAGTTGGGCCAAGACTAAGCTGCTGCAAGGCCATTTTAAAAACAAAAAAAAAATTAAAAAATAAAAATAAAGAAGGAAGAGCACGTGACTTAATGTAGGAATGGTTTAAGGGAAGGCGTAAACGGGGTTATAAGAGTTCCGTTACGCCGTTTATTTTCAGTTTGTCAGATCATCTCTCCCCCGTAGAGAGAAATAAAATAGAGGCGGAGAGAGAGAGAGAGAGAAGAAAAAGAAGAAAGAGAGAAAAGAGAGAATTAGGAATTAGGAATTAGGAATTAGGAAGGGAAGGTTTTGTTGGGATTTGCCTTTAATGACCTTTCTTATTTTAAATTGGTTTGGTTTTATTTTAAAATATAGAAAATTAAAATTAAATGCCCAATGCTTGTAGATTGCACCTATTGACCCTTAACTGCCTCTTAAGCTTTTCCTAATTACAATTAATTAAATATTTAATAGGGTCATGGAATGGGAATCACTCTTAATTATGAATTATGAATTATGAATTATGAATTTCTTTTTTTAAAAAAATAAAATAAAAATAAATAAAAATCTAATCTTCTTCAAAGACAGCACCTTTCTATATTACTTTCCTAAGGGTGAGGTCATTTTCTATGGGTTTATATGTGATTTTCCTTTTTTACCCATCTAGTCCAACTATTAGGAAAGTAATAAATTAATTATAAAAAAAAAAGAAAAAAAAAAAGAAAAGGAGGGTTTAGTTTAGAATAGAAATGAATATTAATTAATGTAGAAGTTAACAATTAACCCAAAAAAGTGGATGAGCACAAGCAAAGCATGAGAGAAGAGAGGGGGTGGGGTTAGGCTACAACTACAAGTTGAGAAGGGCATCCTAATTCCTAACCCTAAACCCACTAAGTCAAATTTACTTTTTTGCTAATCAACTTCCCTTACACATTAAATCACTTGTCCTAATCTCCCTCTTAGTGCCTAATGTTTGCTTATGTTAATGGATGCTAGGGCCCCCACCCTCCAATAAAGTCACCTTTTTTTTATTTTCTTTTCTTTTAAACAATAAATAAATTATATTTATATCTTTTCTTCTTCTTCTTCTTCTTCTTCTTTTTTTTTTTTGGGTTTTTTTTTTCAAATTTCAATTTCAAAATAATAATAGATGAGGCCACCACTCTCCCTTCCCTACAAGCAACCTAATATCATCCCTAAACAACTCTCCTTTTTTTTTTTCTTTTTTTTTTCTTTTCCTTCTCTCTCCCTATCTAACAAGTCCAACTTATTAAAAACTAAATTATTAGAATTTAAATTCACCATTATTCTATCATTATTGATTAATTCTAACTCATGCATAATTAAATCGTAAAAAATACAAAGAACACACACATATATAGAAAATAGTTTTTTTTTTTGTTTTTTCTTAATTATGATTAGAGAAGTGTAATGGAGAGAATTGTGGTGATTAGTGGAGAGGTTAGTAAGAAGTCGCATTCTCTAAGTGATATTGTGGGGACCGTTGGAAGATGCTATTAGACTAAGTATATATATGGGCCTCTGGTTTACATTTCAAATCCTTTACCCTTCTTCCATTATACTCTATTTCTTTTTTTTTTTCTTTTTTCTTTTTTAATTATTATTATTAACCTTATTCCCTTATTCTTTATTTGTTTAATATATAATGTTTCCAATTTTTTTTAAAAATAAATAAAATAAAATTTGACAAATTTTAATTTTAATTATGTCTTTAGTATTAGTGGATGTTGAAATTAACTAATCATAAAATTACCTGACATCATATTTACGAAGTTGACAATAATTCAAAGATGGAATATTAGGTCGCCTAATACAGAAAGTTTTAATCTTTTCTGCAGAAACAAAACATGAAAGTTTATGGGTAATAGCATTTATAAGTTTATTTTTAAAAAAATAAAAAGACAAAAACAAAAAATCAAATGGTTATTAAATTAGACCTAAATAATAAAATCTTGTATATTTAGTATTTAATTTGAACATAATTCAACTAATTTAAGTATTATATCCGTGCATAATTTGATTGAACGTGGTTTGATCTATAATTCGAGATTGTTAAATTTTAAAAAAAAAAATACCAAAAGAATTATTTTGCCATATTTTAATTTAAACGGCCACACTCAATTAATATCTTTGTTGAATATATTTTAATTTTTTTTTGGATCTCTAGGAAAAAAAATATATCTTCATAAATAACTATTTTGATTTTCCTCATTAATGGTTTTATATTGTAATTCAACGAAATCTTTTACCATTTATTTCTTTTTTGTAATAATAATTTTTTAAAAAAATTGAATACCAAATCCGATAGATATGACATGAAAACAAATCCATTCATAATGACATGCAAAATTTATTTGAAATGAAAAGAAAAATAATTTCCTTTTTAATTTAGAGGCTAAAAAAAACACTAATTAATACAATAATCAAATGGAAATAGAAAAGAAATAATGTGATTTTAGGGCATAAAGTGGGAGCCACAAACATCTATTTAGATATAGTGGAATAATATTATTGTAATTATAACATTGATTACTAGAGGCAATTAGTATGTTAGTGATGTCTCCCATTCGTAAAAGGATTTTGGGACAAACTTTAGTCCTAAAATCTTATAATCTTATAATATAATATATAAAAAGTCCCAATTCTAGAGCTATACATTCAAGAATTTTGATTGTTTTTCTCATGTGACTTTATTTTTATTTTTAAAATATAAATTTAATTCTTTAAATATCATGTGATTTGTTAAAATGTGTATGTATCCGTTATTCACTAAGTTATATATATGTATATGTTACATTGTTTATTTTGGACCTACACTTTTATAATTTGTACTTAAATATATTAAAAACATTTTAAAACCAAGAATGTCTTTATTTTAATATTTTAAATTGTCTTATATCTAATTATTCAATTTTATTTGTACTTAAATATATTAAAAACATTTTAAAACCAAGAATGTCTTTATTTTAATATTTTAAATTGTCTTATATCT
>JBBPDJ010000003.1:16837992-16898729 GCA_037974625.1 Cucumis cinereus
CTCCAAACACAAACTATTATAACTCAACCACAATAACCTAGGACTATAATAACTCACTCCTTACCCCAAACACCCCCAAAGAGATTATAATCAAATTAAATACGTCGACAAATAATTTCATTTGTTTTGTCGTTATATTATAATTGACCATCATTAATGATTTCTTATAGTTGACAACCATAATAATTTTGACTAAAGAAAAAAATAATTTGCTCAATAGGACCAAATTAAATTACATTTTAATAAACTAAGATGAAAGTAAAGAAAATCACCCAACTAACTATAATTAACCCATGAGATAATGAGAATTTTGATTATAGATTAGGCATGTCATTCGACATATATAACATGTAATGAATGACAAATAGGTGGGTGAGCGATTAGGATGAAATTCGATAACCATTAGATGGAAATCAAATTATCGACCTTTGATACCGTAAGTTAGATAGATGTTTTCCGAATTTACTAGTAGTTTATTACCTTTGAATTTGTTTTCTTTGATATGTCAGCATCACTGATGAGATGTTTGGAATTGGCTGGGGGGTTTACAAAGTCAATGATAAATGACAATACAATAACAATTCCATTTTCAATTTTCAAACTTAGACTAAGACCTAATCCAAATTACTCCAATCATTTATTCTCCAACTTTCACATTTATATTATTTATTTTATAATCGTATTTACGTGACATAATCAACTTAGAGCATGTATTAAAGTCTTTGTTTAGACATTTAACAATAAGTTTGAAACATATAACAACTCGTTTGAATCGGTCAAGTGTACTTTTGCTTATCTAAACTGTATATCAATTAACAATATCTATATATACTTTATGTACTTGATTTTGAAAATTAAATATTATTAAAATAACAGTTTCGAGCTTACGAAAAATTGTAAATCAAACTGAACAAGAACTTAATTCCTATTTTTACTAACCGACTATCTCCTATAACTTTGAATCTTGTTCCATTTTCTATAAATTCTAGAAGTATATTCACAGCATATCTGATTTCTTAAATGATTATTATTTAACTAATTTAGATAAAAGTTGATAAACACTAATTTTAAGATAATCATCGGAAAAAAAAAGTAGAAATTAGAGTTTTTTTTTTTTATATAAAAAGTAAATCATATGATATGGTATATAATATGTATATAAGAATCCAACCCTCAATGTTTTGCTTTTAATTCACTGTGATGCAATGGATTTGGATGATTGGCATATCAATACCCATAAATAATCAGAAAAAGTTTTTTTTTTAAAGAAATTTAACTGATAATTTACATATTTCCTTAGAAAATATAAAACAATTATTATTTTTTTTTAAAAAAAATCAAATGTTATATCAAATCGATCGAATGATTAACGCAAAATCTTTTAAAATTAAATCGGAAGGTTTGTAAGTACGTTTTAATAAGAGTAATTTACAAAACTACCCTTTTGAGATGTTAGCACGTAACATATTACATAACATGAAGTTGAGTTCTTTAAGTTTAGAATTGTAATACCATAAAATTCAAGTATAGTCCCTCTCCTTTGTGTTTGAATCTCTTACTCTCCTTTTTTTGGATCTTAGTAAGTACACACTACTACACTACCCTAAGCTACTAATTAGACATTATTTTATTATTTATTTTTCAAAAAAATTAAATAATATAATAATTTAATTTATTTATTTATAGAAAGAAAAATGATAGTATTAAAGAAGATGCAGGTGGTATATAATAGGGTTTAGGCCATAGGGATTTCACTTTTTTTTTTTTTTTTTAATTTTCCTTTTTTATTTTGCAAAAAAAAAAGATTTAAAAAAAAAAAAACCCTTTTTCTTTCCCTATTTGGGTCCATTACCATTCAAAGTCCCCTCCTTTACTTTGTTTGGTTCATTGTATATCAAACTAAATCCTGAAAAAACCAAAAAAATATATATATTAAAAAAAAAAAAACACTTCACATGTTCATACCTGTGTATATACACCAACTCACCTTTCTTCTTCTTTTCCTTTTCTCTCTCTCTAAATTTTTACCTTATTTTGCTGTCTCTCTCGTTCGGATGTGATATTCATTCATTTATTTTCTTCTTTTAAAGTCATAACGTTACAATTTGGAAGTCTAATTTTAAAATTTGTAGAAATTTGAGGACTAGTTTTTATTTGAATATATATTAGAGGGTGTAAGTGCAACTATCCATAATATTTTAGGGTGGTTTATGCAATTTACGCTACTTTTTATAATACATATTCTATGGAATGGTGGATAAAGTTACATAAATGATTAGTAGAATTTCTCTCTTATAAGAAATCAAAAGAGAAAAACTTAGGTGCTAGTTGGACAATATCTATCTTTGCAATTCAACTACGTGACAAAATTCTTTTGGTCTAGAAAACTGTAAAATCATGAAGAGACTTTATTACTGTGAAAGATTTTATTATTTTTTAAAATAAATATAACCTAAACCAATAAAATTTGACCACGTGACTTAATCCAGCTAACACCTAAATTTTTTTCAAATAAAAATGTGTTTGGTTTTGGGAAATTTTGATTGTGAAGGTTCATATTTACAAGCATTCATGAAGTCACATGTTTTGTCTGCAAACTCCGAAATGAAATCTATATATTTATTAACTATATGTTATAATATATAAAATACCACTAACGTCTATAAATTAAATTGATTTTTTTACTATTATTCTACAATTCAATTTTTAAATTTGTATTAAAAAAGAATTATTTAATTATAATACATTATCAAACCACAACTTATGTATAAAAATGAGATTAGCATACATTATATTATTTATAATTATACGTGTTAACATATAGAAGTTGGTGGTTTGATTATCCGTTCACGTAATTGTTATCGAACAAATTTTAGTAGAGTTAGAAAAAGGATTTATATGGAGGGAAGCTGCAAGAAAGGAGGGGACCAGACCCACCCCTCTTTGTATATTTCTACACTTCTTACGTTATATTTCCTTATAAGTCTACGGGACCCTATCTAATCTTATTATAATATTCACACCATGAAATTATCATATATGTTTTTCCTGTGTACATTATCAACCCTACCTAGTAATATTGTTTCAGAATTTTGATCGAAGAGTTGATTGGACTCATTGGGGTACACAATTTACCACGACACTATTTCAATTGTCCAAAAAAGAAAAAAGCACTTGCGTATATTTGGTTATTTTCAAAAGCATGTTTTAGATCTGAACATTGTTTGGTTTTTTTAGATAAAAAAAAAAACTTCTATAAATGTCAAAATGACTATTAAATATAACTACTAAGTCTGTAAAACAAATTTTTACTGTATTTTATAAATATTTTTAATAATTTTTTTATATATATTTAAAGTTTTTAATTAGGGAATAATTTTAGTATAATTATGTTTGTGTTTTTAATATCAAGCGGCTTGAGGAAGAGTCTGCCTACAAAAAAATATGTTTATTTAATTTATTGATGAGTTATGAATTAATATACCGATAATGATTTAAGTATTGGACACAATTATGTTAATTATGTTATTTAAAATACTTAAAAATAATTAAGATAATTGCTCTCCTCGTCACTCGCTACATCATATTTGGTTCTCTAAATTTTCAATTTTAAAAGTATGGTTTGAAAATTAGTTTTGATAATTGTTTAAGGGTTTATTCCCATTTACTTTTATAAAAATTATTTTAAAGCATCCCATATTTACAAATATAATAAAATAAAATAATCTATCTGGTAGATCATAATAAATAAATTACTGTTTTATTTATCACAACATAGATAAACAAAAATAATAGTCTATTGCAATCTATGAAAAGATATATATTTTATTATATTTGTAAATATTTTGATTTATTTTGCTATATTTATTTTTGTTATGGTTTGCTAGTTTTACAAAAATAGCATTTACGATTTTAGCCAAATTTGATGAATTTTGTTTTTAATCTTCTTTGGATTACTATTTTATTTTTAAAATTTAAGTTTACAATAAAACAGTATTTTCATTCTACCTACGTTATTGTTTATTTATTTTGTTATCTACTACTATTTTTAAGAAAGCCTAAAAAATTCGCAAAAATTTTAAAGAATGTACAAAAATAAATTAAAAATATTTTTGTTTTTACAATTTAACTAGTAATTCGAAGGATTATTTTCAAACATAGTAAAATTTATAGAAATATTTATAAAATATAGAAAAATTATCAGTGTCTATCAATTGATAAAATCTAAGATTTTTTTATATTGATAAATATTTTCAGTAACTTTTTCATTTTATATATTTATAAATATATGTTTTTAAAAGATACAATTATATAAAAAAAAAATAAGTATAATTTATCAAAATGAACACAATTTAATTGACATCAAGTCCGAACTCCAATTTCCCATGTCATGCTCTGTTAATTTTTGTCTTCAAAACTCATTTTAAGTAGATCTAGTGTTTTTAATTTTAATTTTTTTTAAAAAAATAGTTATCAAATTGAGATAATTTCACTACTTTTGAGATGAAACCTAACCACATGATGGGTTTGGAAAGTGCATAAATATAGGACTCCAAGTTTTCATATGGAAAGTCAAATGTATGCTTCATTTATTATTAAGAGAATCATATTTTCTTAAGATTTAATGTTATTTAAAACTTTTGAATCAGGTTAATCAAAAACTAAAATCTAATTAATAGTTATATTAATTTAACCCTAAAATATCATAAATAAATCAACTAAACCCTCTATTAACATTTTGATTTTAGATGGTCAATACATTAGCATAACTATTGCACGTATAAACCGTTGACGCATAGTAAATGTAATTATTAAATTTAAACTATGACAAAAATACGAGAATCAAATAGATTGTAATATTCTTTTTTATTAAATTTAAATTTTGAACAACTTCTCATGTGTTTGCAATTGTAAACTGAATTTAGTGAAATTGAGTGAAAATAGTCTTAAATTATTTACGAATAAACTTACAGGTTTACTTATTAGACGTTAGGGTTTAAATTAACACATTTATAAGTTGAGATTTTAATTGAAACGATTTATTTACCCTTTAAAAAACTATATCTTGCTGATAATTTAAGTATTTTATAAAATTAAATTTAAAAAATGATGATAATGTACAAAGTTGGATAGAGGCTGAATATGAATAGAGATATGATAGTGAACTATACTGTAAACATTAAATTCGTCCACAACTGCTCATTTAATTTCTCTATTAAAAGAAATACAAAGTTTTTATTCCCAAGAAATTTGACTAACTTTTTGTTGACTTTTTTACTCAATTTTTTGAAAAAGGAAAAAAATATATTTTTATTATAGTAATCTATTTTTAGTCACAGTATTATCCCTTTTTATTAATATGTTTTCACAATTACAATTTTCAACATTATTATCCCAACCAAAATATATCCCACAATTTCACATTATTCTAACTCAATCAAAATATTAATGAAAATATCGATAAAACACGTAGATATATATTTTAAAAATACACCTTATTCCTAATGATGTAATTTTAAAAATATACCTTACTCCTAATGATGTATGGTTAACGATAGGTGGTTTTGTTAGAATAGGCAATAATGAGAGGTAACTATTTTAGCAAATGATGCGGAGAAGGCTAGTGGCATCGATCCACAAGAAGCTCAACAAACTCTTGAAATAGCGGAAGCCAACTTGAGAAAAACTCAGGACAAGAGACAAACAATCGAGGTAAATTTAGCTCTTAGACGAGCTAGGACACGAGTAGAGGCTATCAATGGCATACCTAGTTAATGTGTGTGTATATATATATTAAAATTAAGAAATAAACATTTTATACTTTTTTAAAAAAGTTAACCTTTATAATTTATATTATATTATTCACGTAACATATTTTTGTTTTATTTTAAATGTTTCATTCATTTTTAAAGATTGTAGAAATGTTGATTAACCATATGTCAGACTTATAAATATGTGTCAAAGCTAGCATAACTCAACTAGTCTTAAACTATAACATGTGCGAACTAATATGAAAGGTCTATACATTAAATCTTTGTCCTAATGCTTTTTATTAGAAAAGAGAAAAACTATCTATGAATACTTCCTACTACGAAAATTAATAACATAGTTTAAATTCAATTTTATTTTGTTCCTAGCAAAATTAAGATCTTAACATAATGGTTTTTTCTTATCAAGATAATAAAATAAATATTTTGTTTATAATGTGTATTAATAAAACTAAAAAAAAAAATGTATTGTGCATTATATATGGCTGGCCTACCAATTTTGACTTTGGCATTTCATCATATGCTAAAATTATATTCTCCAACTCCCAATTTTATAAGTTTACAAGTTTCAAAAAATTTAAAAAATCATTTTACCCAAAATAATAATAATAATGATGATGATAATAATAATAATAATATACTTTTCAAATAGTTGTAGATCGATGCATTACAAATATCATAAAAACTAATTTTAATTGAGTTTCTCATTTTTTATAATTTTTTTTTCTTGAGTTTCACATGAAAGTTCAAACTTTAAATCTCTTAATTACTTAAAGACATATATCAATTAGACGTTTGAATTGTCAATAATTCTATTTTCGTACTGAGTTTTTTTAAATTTTATAAAATTTTATGTTAAATTTGTTTTTACCCACCCACTTAAACTTTTGAATTTTTTGAAAAGTAAAAAACTTATTAATGATATAAATATAAGCTTAATTTTTGTTTCATAATTAAATGGGGTCTTTTTAATTTATTTTTACAAGAAAATAAAATTATTTATTCCTAAAAAAGAAATAAAAAGTTTACGTAAAAATATGTTGTTAAATTTAATCCATAAAAAAATTTCACAAATTTTAAATTAGCTAATTTGAGTTTTGTGTTAGAAATGAATTGTTTGTCAAACACAGTAAATATAAAATAGACATTAATTATTATTTCAAACGAGAGACTTTCATTCTAAGGTTAACGACCAAATTTAACCAACAACATCGTCTATCATATTATTTATGTATCAAAAAGGTAATAATTCTTTAATATTTTTGTTATAGGTTTGAAAACAAATAAGGGTCACACCCAATGTTGAGAAGAAGTTTAATTAAATATTAAATTACTATATATATAATTTATCTTAAATCATCAATTGACTCAAAAGTTTAAATTGATAGATGAATGGAAATTTAATATTATATCATTTAAACACTTGATTTTAATTTGAAAGACAAATAATATTGCAAGAATTTGAACACAATCACCGACGTATTTAGTATAGGTTTGGAGGCTTGAACTCCCTTCAACTTTATGCTCTTTATATATATACATAACTGAAATAATTTTAATATAAAAAATTAGTCTAGAGGTAAAACTGTCTCTGAATTCCTCTCTAGATCCAAGATTAAGTTCCATCTTTTACATTTCTTTTGCCCTCTGTTAACAAAATTTCTAGATCCGCACTGAACATAATATTCCACTAACCATCAGATTGAACAATGATATAACAACTTAAATAGTCATCTGACTAAAAAACTTAAGCTGATGGATGAAAGTAATCATTTCTTATAAAAAGCTTACAAAAATATTGAATTAACACGTTGGATAACGATAGAAGTTGATACTCGATAATATAAACTATAGAATTTGATAAAATAATTGTAAAAAGTTTTTATTTAGATGAGATTTTAGCTAAAAATAAGGAGTAAATGAAAAGTATAAAATTATGAAAATGGAGGGTAAGTTTTGAGGATGATATTGAAAATGGAATGTCCATGGTTTGAATGGGAAATGAATCATAGAATTTAGAAGGAGCCAATTTCAAGACGTGGGGTCCACTCGCAGCGCATATATCTCAAATTTTTGCAATTAAAAAAGAAAATTAAAACTCAAAATAAAAAGCTTTGAATTCTCAAATTCCAATTGCTGCTTTGATTTTTAATGATCAAACAATTTCTTGTTTTGTATCCAAAAGAGAGTATTTCAATCCTCTTTTCCATCTAAAATACATAATATAAATATTTAATTTTTGTCACACGAAAATTAATATTACACAACAAATAATAATGAGAACCAAAAATTTAAAAAAAAAAAAAAACTTTACCTTTATTGGTGGCCACTTGTCGGTAGAATGAATGGGTTAAATATGAGAATATTAAGGTGATATCGATCTTTTTTTTTTTTTTTTTTGTAATAATTTTTTTTTTTTAAAAAAATAATAATAATAATTATACTGTAGGTTCAATATAAGAGATAAACACTGCAAATCCAACCAAAGCTCTCTCTCTATATATGCCCTTTTATCATCTTCCTCCTCTTTTCCTCTTCCTTTGCTTCTCCTCTTCTTTTTTCTTTTTTCTTTTTTCAAAAACAAAAATTATTACACACTCATACATATATTTGTGTGGAGTTTGTAAAGGAAAAAAAAAAAAAATATATATATATATATATATATATATATATAAGAGTGAGTGTGAGTAGTAGAAGAAACCTAAAACAAGGGTTTTTGTTTTTTTTTAGTAAAACAAAAAGGTGGATCGGCGTCATGGAAAGCGGACACTTCCTTGGGAAGCACCGGAGGCGAAAGAAAGGGATCAAAATGATGAACTATCTTCGTCTTGGTCACAATCTCAGTTCAATTACTCCCCCAATTTCAACCCACAAACACTAACTCAAACCCCTGATCAATCAACTCCTCTTCAAAATCAAGGTAATTAACTGCTTCTCTTTCTACCACTTAATTTTACAAACTTTTTTGTTCTAAATCATTCCAGACAGACCCTCAATAATTGAATGGATTGATGAGATGTTTGTGTAGAAGAGGAGAAAAAGGGAAGTTTGTGTCTGGTAGTAATATATATATATATATATATATATATATTGAAGTTCAATGCATCTCTCATCTCACTTTGCGTAAAGAAGTTTGCTTCTTTTGTGTGTGTGTGGAAATGATGCAAAAAGAATAACAAAATTTGGTGTTCGTTGGGTGTTATTGGACATTATCGATATCATCTCACACGTTCTTCTTCATATTTTCATGGAAACGACAACAATTGGTGTTAAATAACCTCTGGTGTTTTGTTTGGCAAATCATATTATTGGTCAAATACTGAATGTTAAGTTAGGCCTAGTTGTGTTCACTCCATAATACTATCCAACCCTCTCTTAATTCCGTAACTTCCCATCTAACTAGTTGCTATTCTCTTTACGCTTTTGACCATCGACCAAACTTTGGTTTAATTATTATTTTTATTATATATATATATATATAAATCCATATGCCTTGGTTCATTGTCAAATCTTGAAAACGATGGCCTTGTTTGGCCACTACCCATGCCCTTGTTTTTATATGCTCTATTCTCTTTTATTCAAATTCATTTTTTTAAAATTAATTTTTGGGTTTTGGTATAATATATATATATATATATATATATATATATACACACACTAAAGAATTGAAATTCAACATTATTTAAACGGGTTAAAGTGTGCTAGGGGATTGATGCATGTTACGTTGGAGAATTTGGTCACGGGCACACCGACTTTTGTTTTTATTAAATATATATTTTCTTTGTGGTGCATGGAAAGGTTTAGGAAATTATGAAGAACATGGGGGTGGTGTTAGGAGAGAGATGTGTCAATGCCATGTGTGTTCATACTTCTTTTACTTCTTTATTATACTAAAATATTTGAGGAGGAGAAATGTCTTTTTTTTTTTATACAATGCCACTGTCTTTTAATATACTTCTAAGGACAATAAATTTCTAATTATCTTTTTTAGTTTAACGTTGTCTACTTTAGACATAAAGTCGACTTTGGTCGTATTCACAACATTTTTCTTTATAAACAAAATATCCAATTACCTAGTCATTCTTACCATGTCACTTTCTCAAACGATGCCAACTATATTCATTTTAGGATTTTACTATCTAATAAGCTCGACATATATATCTAGTAGATGTAGATTAACAATTTCACATGCCCCTGATAAACTCAACGAATTCTCACTTTGTTTAATGAACTAGCTACTTTACAAACAAGGACAATCCTGTTGGATAAATATGAAATTCAATCCATTGATAATGAGATGATCGATCAGGTAACAACTCATGTCTCATGTATCTTATAAAAATAGAATCTCTCCACTTTTTTAGCATGAGATTCCCAACACGTTAGTCTTTGATAAGCTCTACACTCAAACGAAGATCGAAACATATACTACTCATAAAACTATAAGTTTAAAGTACTTTTACAATTTCTCTCCCATTCATCTAATTGTTCAAAATTGTAAGACGGTGTGCTTAAGAATAATTTGTCACATAGAATATTATATATATAAATAGGATAGAGCTAGGTCTAGTGCACATGCATAAGCATTTAAATAGTATAAACAAATATGAATAGATATATACATTGTTTATAAAGGTGTTAATAATCTACATATGTGTGTATGTATATGTGTACATGTAATGGCAGAAACAGATCAAAGTGGGAGGAAACGACATTACAGAGGCGTAAGACAAAGACCATGGGGAAAATGGGCAGCAGAGATTCGTGACCCGAAGAAAGCAGCTCGAGTTTGGCTCGGTACTTTCGACACAGCGGAGGCTGCAGCCATTGCCTACGATAACGCGGCTTTGAGATTTAAAGGAACCAAAGCCAAGCTTAATTTCCCCGAACGGGTCCAAGCCAACCCTGCCGAGTTCGGCTTTCTTTCCCCTTCCAGTACTGCTGCTCCGCCACCCCCCGCCGTCGTGTCGTTGCCATCTGTTTCTCTACCGCCGCCGTTGTCGCATGAAGAAGCTTTTCCTGGGCTTCATCAATACGCTCAACTTCTGTCCAGTAGTGACGCTGATTTTCCTTATTATTCTTCCACTCTTCTTCTCAACCAACAACAAAGCCATTACCCTTTTTTTGGTTCTTCTTCTTCTTCTAGCCAACAACAGCAAGAAGATCAGGATCGTTACGGTGAAGATTTCGGTACTGGCGGATCAAATAATTAGAACATTATTGTTATTATTATTATTATTAAGTTTTACATTATTTATATGAGTTTTTGTTCTCATAACTTTATGCATATCCATTGCTTTTCTATAAATCTATGCCTTTTTTCAGTGGTTTCTACGATAATTATATAAACTATATAATTCTCGACTCAATCACTTTTAAATGGTTTCTAGTCTTTATTTATAATCCATAGTTAGATATTATATTAAATTTATCTTCACTCACCCGTTTAAGCATTTGAGTTTAATGAATGATTTGGGATAGTATAAGAGCAGATGGTCTAGGGAGGTCTCACATGTTGTTTCCTCGCCAATTAATATCAATTTTCATTTACAACAAGATTATTTTCTTCAATATTCCCGTTTTGTTTTACATGTATAGATTAGAGTTACGCTTTACAGATTACAAGTTTATTCATATTGATCTTTTTTAGTGTTTTCAAGCTATTTAAAAGAAATTTTTAAATATTTAGGAAGTGAATTTAATTAATGGTTTAAGATAGTATAAGAGCAAATGGTTTATGGAGGTCTTCTGTTCAAGCTCTTGCGTTGTTGTTTCATCTCCAATTAACGTCAATTTTTACTTGCAACAAGATTATTACCTTTAGTATTCTCGTTTGTTTTATATGTATATAGATTAGAGTCACGCTATGGAAATTAAGAGTTTGTGCATGTTGATGTTTTTTTTAATGTTTTTAGGCTATTTAGAAGTAGTTTTTAAATATTTAGGAAGTGAATCTAAATATGTGGTGATACTTAGTATAGACTAGCTAGTAGTAGGAGTTTCTTAAGTCTTTATGATAATGATTAATTTTTAGTGGCTCAAAATCATTGGGGTTTCTTTATTTAATAAAATAGAATTGAAATAAATAGATATGTGAATAAATAAATAAACTATATTTAACTATTTTCAAAAAAATTAATTTAACGTGGCAATTTAAAAAAAAAAGAAGTCTCTAATTAAGAGTGTAATGGTATCGATCATATGGTGGTGGTGTATGTTGGCATAATGATAATGGTTGAGATGTGAGGGCAAACATGGGCATTTAGCGATGGACAAATTTACTTATTTCCTAGGTATATCATATATGAGCTACATACATTTAGTATAGAATAGAGATCGTCAAAACTTAGGGATGAGTTTGATGCGTGGAACGCACTAAAAAATATTAAAAATTAGGAAGAAAATTATAACATTTTATAGATTCTTTTTAGAGTTTTTTTTTTTTGAAATTTTTTATTCTACGTCGGATCGGGTTGATTTAACTTTTCGAGAGGTTAATCTTTAACGTAAGTCATTTTGAGAAAAAAAAATAGAGTACTTGGCAATGATTTAAATAGCTTTTTAAAAAAAACTTTTATTTTAAATGATTTTATTAAAACAAAAATTTAAATAAAAAATGACTTTTTAAAATAAATTATTTTTAATCGATTCATACGAACCCTTGAATTACTACTCATGGAAATTAAATATCTCACCCTTGAATTAAAAAGGAAATTCCATAATGATATAATGAAAAATTCTTAGGAAGTGGAGGGTTAAGAATAATTGTCTATAAGTAATATTCACACCCATTTTCATGCCTTTTACTTTTACCAAGTACATAAAAAATAAAATTAAAATATCTTAAAAAACGTAAAATAAGATGTTTTTTCAGATCTACTAATTAAAGTAATTTTTATATAATAATAATAATTAAGAGTCGGGGTGACAATGATATTGTTGATGGAACATTGAACACATGTAGTTGGACGAGTAAAAAGAAAAGATTGAAGTAGCACGAGACGAGACACAAAGTTGATGAGAATATTATATATATATATATGTATATATATTGCTGCTAAAGGAATTATTGGAAATGATGCGAATTGGGTAAGAAATGCCAGTTTCTATATTTTGTAGCATAGCATAGGATATGATATATAGAAGATTATATAATAAGATACCTAGGTGCAAAGTGTGTAAATATATTTAAATATATATTATGATGCTTCCATGAAAAGCCACCGAAAGAGGAATCGACGGCGGCACACAATGACATAAAGGTGTGTGGAAAATTTGAGTGTCGTTGTAATGAATTAATAATAATTATACCAAAGTACTTTTGAATCACAATCTACACTAGCATCAAAAAGGATAATATAGAGCCGTGGCACAAATCATATCTTTGATTTTGATGTATCGTATATCACATGAAGAGAAAGCAAAATTGATTATATATGGAAAATTCATATTAGATTCGTTTCTATCTCAAAATTAAAGTATACTCTTTGGTTTTATTATCGTGGGATGATCTTCGAGGAAGAAGTTCATGAATATAATTATTAGCGAAATTAATTGCAAGTTTAATTTAATTAGTCTATATAAAATTTGAATTTGTTTTTTTAAAATACATTTGGATTAACTTAGGAGTACGAAATAAAATGTTTATAAATGTCTAGAAGATCAATTCAGGTTAAGTTTTGTAATTTTTAACTTTTACCTAAAAAATAAGTACTTGAAGTTAAAATTTTCACTTAAAAAAAAAGTACTCGACAATATTTTAAAAACTAATGATTTAATTACCTATTTATTCAATTTTAATTTTTTTTATTTTAGATATATCTAAATACAAAATTTAAATTTTTGGATCAATTAGATAAATATAAAATTCAAATTTATATATCGAAACATTTCAAGACCTATTCACCATTTAAAAAAAAAAATTCTGAAGCTAAATAAGTAAATTTCTCAAAAGTTTAGACATAGTTGATATATAACCATTTGAGTTTTGGTATTTGGATTTAATTATTTTTTTTAAAAAAATAAGACTAAAAATACGTATATCACCTTAAATTTCTAGCTTTTTTATCAATTTTTTTTTACTTATGTTATTTTAAATTAAAACCAAGCAAAAAGTCCTAGAAATTAAAAAAAAAAAACTTTGTTTACAAAATTTGAGTAAGAAATAAAAAAAAAATGCAAATTATGGTAAAAAAAAAGGAAGAAAATAAATGTAATTTAAAGAAAAATGTTGAGCACATGAGCATAGAAATTAAAGTAGTAATAATGATGAATTTAGAAAATCCAAAATTGTGTGTGTATTTTACAAATTGTTTACTAAATTTGGATTGTAATGAAGGGGTTTCAAAGTTAGGATAGATATGTAAGAAACTATGATACATCACCATCACCAAAATCCCAACGGCATGTCTCTCTCTCTCTCTATATATATATATACATATACATATATAATTAAATTAAGTTTGCGTCAAGATGTATAATCCCGAGGGTGATGTGTGGCCTCACAATTACAATAATAATGAATAAAGAGGGGAGAGATGAATATTAAAATTCATTGGATTTGGAAATTGGAATTAAAAGTAATAATTAATGAAAGTATATAAGATAAAGTAATTAATAATATGATATGATATGATATGATATGTAGGATTAGGAGTAGGAGTAGGAGTAGGAGTAGGAGTGAGTAAATTAATGATGAAACTTTAGGTGCATGCCAGGAGCTGCTGTTGTAGTTTATAATAATAATAATAATAATAATAATAATAATAATGAATTGATGAAAGGTTGCAAAAAGTGATGGATTGGTCCTAATCTAATGAATTCATATATATAATGTATATATAATGGAACATCAAATAAAGCAATCCACACCTTATAATGGCCCTACCACACGAATCTAATCTAATTCTTACTAACTTACTTACTATTAAGATGTGGGTTACGTTCATGAACCTACCTTATTATTGCTTAACATTTTATTTCATAATTATTTTCTTTATTTTTATTAAACAAAATTAACCCTAGTTTTTTTTTTCTCTCTCCCTCTTTTAATTTGTTGTAATTATTTGAAATTTGGATCTTACTAAACCATCTCTTAGGGTTTTTTTTTATAAAAAAATTTTAAATAGTTTATAAACACTAATTTTACTTGTTAATTTCTTTATTTTGTTATCTAAATCTAAACAAATTTGATTGTAGAGGTAAAATGCTATTTTAACCATTTTAGTTTTAATATTGCGTTTGTTTTAACTTTTTAATCTTCTCTAAGTGATCATAAACATTCAAGTTCTTAACAAATTCTAAAAACCAAACCAAATTGGTTAATTTTTTTTTATTTAATTTTAAAACTTTGGCTTGTATTTTAAAAAATGTAAACAACAAAACAAATATAAATCAATCGGTTGAGGGGTTGTCAAAGGCAAGCTCAAAGCCTAAAAGGTGCCAAAAGGAGACAAACAACTACGCATTCTAATTAAAAGGAAAAGGGAAAATTTAGTGTAGTAAAGTTTGATTAAGGGAAAATTTAGTGTAGTAAGGTTTGATTAGGTCCTCTAACGGTAAATATATACCAAAAAAGTTGTGCTTGCTTTTGACACCCTAAACCTCGAGCATTAGAGATAACCTTGACATCATCAATGTTACACATAACTTTGACAATCCAATTGGAGAAAAGAACAGATTTGTCGAAAAGAAAAAAAGAATTAAAATTAATGCGGAAGAAGTGAGAGTGATAATTGTGTGTTAAATTAACATAGGCATGGACGGGGGGGGGGGGGTTGTGGAGTTGATGGGAAGAAAGCAAAGTAAGGTGGGGCATGAAAAATGGTTGGAAAGGGCAGAAAAGGGAAAGGCTTAGGATTTAGGGTTAGGGCGGAGATGAAGGGAGTGGAACTAGAATGAAAAAAGAAAAAGAAAGGGAAGGTTCTTTTTAGGTCCACGTAAGCGGCGTGGAGGGTGACGTGGGAAGAGGAAAATGATGAATAATGAATAATAATGAGAAAGAGTTGAGATGAGACCCATTATTGGAGGGTTATAGGGAGGGGACCATTGCTGATGTTGACTAATTGGACACGTACGGTTCTGCTACCTTTCGGCTTTCTCCCACGTCAATTTTTGCGGCTCTTTCTTCCCTTTTTCTTATTCCCTTTTATATTCTTTTTTTTTAATATCCTTTTATCTCTCCTATATACATTACCACCCACCAACTTAAAAAGGTTATTTCCCAAACAGAGATGTTATCGTATTATTGAAAATGTGAGAGGTGTTCTACGGCTAGAATGGATTAAAGAATCTTAAAACGTAAAAACGGTAGAAAAGATGATTGAATTGATACTTACATTGAAGAAGAACAAGATGAATTTTTAGTGTTTTCTTAAACATGTCACTATATTGTGGATATGTGGGTTGTTTGTTGCATATGTGCTAGGAGTGATATATATATATATATATATGTATGTATGTATGTATATATTTGTTAAGCTTTATGTGTATCCTAACTGAAGATTTTAATTAATTATGTGAAGAAATTTGATGGAATGTCCAACTTTAACTTGTGGCAAGTGCAATTCAAGGATATGGTTATACAATTTGGGTTGCACACGATATTGGAGGGAAGACCAAAGCAATGACATTTCAAAAAGCTAAAAGAATTATGGTGATTTTCTAAAAGAGTTCAAGAGTTGATATGGCATATGTTTCTAAGAGGAAAAAATAACTTAGTAGATAAGAAAGACTTCTTGAAATGTGAACATTAACAAAAAAGAATGTAATAACATAGTAGGTTCGTCAAATAACTCTAAATCAAATGCTATCAGTGTCTCTCTAGTTAATGGATTCACGATCAACTTTCACTTTGAAAATATAGAATTCATCATCATGGTGCGTCTACTATATCATGGTAAAAGATGTGATCAACGTTAGATTTTAATAGGTTTGGACATACCTTGGTTATCCTATACAAAGTTAGCGTGATGAGAGCTACGTCGATGAGTGAAAAACTTCAAGTGAGCCAAGTCGGTGAAAGTCTTAGAAAATAATATTTTAAGTGGTCCACTCTTTACAATGATCGAGTTATAATTCAGATTTCTATTGTTAATTTACAAGGGATGGAATAGGTGTTTTTCAAATATCTTTAGTGGTGTAATTTTTAATGATTTTATAGGTTTTGTCCCATGTCCAACGTTAAAAAATAAAAAACAAAAGCCCTATATCTAAGTATTTAAAACCTTGACTATTTGCTCAGTTTTTCCAAAAACTTTTGGACTGGGCTTTAAAACTAACAAGTCCTCTTAGTGATTTTCGGCCCATATACAACGTAACGAACTCCGGCCCGGCCCACAACTGATTGCGTACGTTCTGTAGTTTTTTTCTTTTTCTTTTTAAGCGAAAAAGAAAAAGAAGAAATAATTTGTTACCGATACGGCGGAATCGGAAACGAGTGTCAGATTTTGCGGCGGCGGCAGTACGAAATGGCTTGTAGATGTTTATGTGCCTCCATACTTTCTTTCCCGAAGCTCCCTTCTCTTAATTATTCAGCTCTAACTGAAACTAAGTTGCTTCGTCGTTCCCCAGTTTCTTTCCCTTCGCCATCTAAATTATCAGCTCTCAAGTGCAAGGCTGCTGGCCAAACCTCCCCCAGTCCCACCGTCTATCAGGGAATTTATGGTCCTTGGACTGTTGATTCTTCTGACGTTCGAGAGGTCAGCTTGCTTTCTCTTTCTCTTCTTTGAATTCTTTCTATTTTTTGTCTCTTACAATTTGGGATTTGTGTTTGCCTTGTAAGTTGTAACTTCTAACTGGTTTTTGTATGGACTTCAATGTTCGTGTGTATTGTAGTATGTTACTATTTCAAGAACTGTTGAGTATCTAGTATAATGGTTTGAAGGGCGCATTTGAGAATGTCCTTCATATATACAATACAAGAGTGACAGCTGCCACTAACATAATAATAAACTAATTACCAAGTAATTAATTTCGAATACATCCCCCGCAAGATGGACTATTTATGTTAGAATACCCATCTTATACATAAACGATTGTAAGGTAGAAGAAGATGGTGAACATATTAGCCAACTGGGAGGAAGAACGAACAGGTATCAGCTTCAAAGAACCTCGAGCTATCTAAACTTGAACAAAATGGCAGTCAATCTCTATATGCTTTGTCCGCTCATGAAAAGTAGGATTAGTTGGAATATATATTGCTGCGACATCACAGTGAACTAAAGTATGGGCAACTGAACTAACATGTAAATCACAAAGAAGATTAGTAATCCAAGTTAACTCAGCAGAAACACTTGCGCTAGCTTTGTACTCAGCTTCAACAAAAGATCTTGAAACAGTGGCTTTTTAGTTTTCCATGAAATTAAGGAACCGCCTAAAAAGACCCAAAAACAAGTAATACAACAATGAATGTCGAAGCAAGAGCCCCAATTAGAATTCATAAAGGCCTTAAGCTGAAAAATAGAAGTAGACTTAAATCGGTTGTCCCGTGAGATTAGTCAAGATGCGTGTAAGCTGGCTCAGAAACTCGCGGATATAAAAAAAAAAAAAAAAAGTAGAGTCGTGGACTAATATTCAGTGCTACTCTGTTAACTCAATTAATACAAATAATTCATAATATCTAATATTCAGTGCTTCTCTGTTCTGTCGGTTTCTGCAGTAACTAATGGTTTATATTTTGTATTCTATTAGCGAGTGTGGGAAGCTGTCTGAGTGAATGATCATCGTGCTATTTACTACATTAAATATGGTCTATATTGTATGAGAATTTGTGTTTATGAGCCAGGCCATTCAGGTTTATATGGATTTTTAGTTACTTTGAAGGATGAAAATGGTTAAAGACCGACGATTCATTGGGTTCATAATAACTTGAATTTTGTGCCATTTACCTCGTTAAAATATAGCCTGAATGGAATTTGTGTTAGAATTAGATGAACTCCTTCCATTAGATTATGCAGGAGTAGTGTAGAAAGAAAAAAGAAAAAGTAATGTAGCTGCTTCTTCTAGCATTTTATCAAAAGAAATCTCTCTCGTCTTCTTACAGGTCTCTCATTCACCATTCCTAATCCTTTGGCTGTGGGTCTTCAGTGAAAAACTCAAAGTGTCAAACTCTCAGTGATAACCGTTCTAGACTTCTAAGAAATATGAAATTGAGTGATGAGTAAATTCAACCTTGATATGACTTGTTAATTCAGTGATTTTAGGTTCATAGCTTCTCGATTGCATATTTATGTGTGTGTTTCTCACAATTTATTTTCATTCAAATTTCAAGATGATTAAACGAGAAACTCAAGTTTCCTGTCTTTTAATACACTTAAATGTTGGTGGGTTGTTTGGCTCTGGAACTTTCATGCAGCTCGTGCTCATATTATTGTAGCCTACCTATTGCTGTGTCATCCAAGCCTCCTTACCGACAAGATCATGGTGCCTGGCTCGATACTTACATATCATTTGGTCATAGTGCTTATACCTTATAGCAATCTTCATTTACTACCAACATTGGATCTTATGTGTACTCTCTATACTCATTGGTGAAGGAAGACAGTCTCATGCAGTTGAACCTGCATAAACAGTCTATGACAAGATGAAAACAGTTTGAAATATTTCAGTGATAATTTGCTTACTGTGACAGGTGATTTTATATAGAGCGGGATTAGTGACAGCTGCTACCTCTTTTGTGATAGCTTCATCAGTTGCCTTTTTACCCGATAACTCTTCATTGGGTGACACACTTAAGCAAAATCTTGATTTGCTTTATGCCCTGGGTGGAGGAGGATTAGGCTTATCCCTAGTCTTGATTCATATATACGTAACTGCAATTAAGCGAACTCTTCAAGCTCTATGGGTGCTTGGTGTTGCTGGATCTTTGGTAACTTACTTAAATCTTGCACAACCAGCTGGGGAGAGCTTAGTGCAGTATGTTATTGATAATCCATCAGCGATCTGGTTTGTTGGTCCTCTCTATGCATCACTGACTGGACTTGTCTTCAAAGAAGGTATCAAATATTTTTAATATCTTTCACTTCCAGGCCTTTATCTTAGTATTTGTCTTTTAATGTTGTATTGATGAAGGCAAGTAGTAAGAATGAAGAAGATATTGAAGTTTAGTAAGCTCGTTTATTGGTTAAGTCTTAGACCTGATGAAGCAGGCTAATAATAAGAAGAAAGAAGAAAGAAGATATTGAGTGCTGAGTCCGCCTTCCTTTTTCAGAATGTACAAATTAGATTTTAATTATTGATTACGTTGCAGATGCTTTTGTTATGATATTGGGTTATTTGATTTATAGATTCTGTTTCTGTGGTTCTTTGTTCCTCGTTATTTTTTGGAAATACAAAAACAGCCAGGTGTACGCTACCTGACATGGAGTGAGAAGTTTAATGCGTCATGCATACTTTATGATTAGTGATATATAATTCATCGTGCATACTTTATGATTAATGTCGGCTCAATTCCCAGTACTTGTTTATCCTCTGTATGCAGGGCTTTGCTATGGAAAGCTGGAGGCTGGAATTCTCACCTTTGTCATACCTACGCTACTTCTAGGCCACCTGGTTAGGGCTCACGTTTGTACTTTGAACTTGAAAAATGAATCATTAAGGTCTCGTTTGATAACCATTTTATTTTTTGTTTTCTGTTTTTTGAAATGTAAGCTTTTAAGCAGTAAGAGCTACTTTTACTAGTAAGTTTTCTATGTTTTATAAACTCCACATCTAAAAAAGTAGTTTCAAAAATTTAATTTTCTTTTTAGAATTTAACCTCGAGTTTAAGTGTTCCTTTTTTGAAGGTGAAAATCATAATCGAAAAATTGGGAGGAATGAATATAAATTCAAGAAGAAAAAAGAAAAACAAAAGAAAAACAAATACGTCATCAAAGTCAATTCAAGACATTTATCGCTGCTGGATTTTTTTTTAGGACACTCTGAAGTGCTGTATTTTGCTTCTTGATAGTTTGCTTTATGTTCCTACTTTGTTGTTTTTCTGTTTAGTTATTTTTTGTCTCCTCTTGTATCTCATAGATACATTCAAGCATTAGTATAACTCAACTTTGCTAACGAGTTAGACTTTTTCAACTCGCATGATAGAACATGTATGAATAAGTTTTCAATCATGACACCATCAGGCCTTGTAGTACTGTTTGCATGCATGTATGAATAAGTTTTCAATCATGACATCATCAAGGCTTGTCTATGAATATGGTGAGGTGTTTTTGTATGGTGAGCATCTTTGTAAAAGCCTGTCAAACTGAACAATTTCTATAAAATCCAGAATAAAAAGGACGATAGAGCCTTTTAATAATTTGCAGTAAATATTTTATTAGAAGAAAAATGTTCATTTCAGTTTTATTTTATGTTGAATAGCTTTAGACTAAATTTAAGAATTTAACATATTCTCAATATTTTGTCCCTCGCATATTTGTTTTATTCATGAGGCTCAGCATGTGAATAGCTTAATATAGAAGTAGGGAGAAATCAATAGTATGGAATATCAATTTATTATCTCCTACTTCAGTGTTATATGAAATCACCATTAAAATCAAAATCTGTGATTTTGGATTAGATTAATACTTTATGAAGACTAGCCGAACGGTCCATCCATCGGAAAAAAATAATGCTAGGCTTTAGCTGAAGAATTTTTCAGGATCTTTGAATTGGTAGTTCGCAATGAATTCTTTTATCATTATGTTTCGAGCCGTCACATAAAATCTCTTTATAGCTTTTGACCTTGTACACTGACCTTTCGAATGGGCTTTATTTGTATGCAGACTGGTTTGATGGACGACGGGGTTAAACTTACTCTGCTAGGTTCATGGATGGCTCTCTTTGTAATATTTGCTGGAAGAAAGTTCAGTCAGCCAATTAAGGTAATGCTTGAGCAAGTTATTCCGTATTACTTAGGTCTTGTTTGCTAACTACTTCAATTATCGTTTTTACTTTTCGAAAATGTTCTCTCATTTTTTCTATTATACTTTTCATCCTTAATAAAAAAAGATTGGATTTGTTTGCCACACTTTAGAAACAAAATGATGTTTCTAAAACTTTTTTTTTAAAAAAAAACAAATAATTTCTAAGATTTTTTGTTTTTGTTTTTGTTTTTTTCATTTTTGGAACTTGGTTAGCAATCCATATGTTTCTCGAGTAATTTGAGAGCCATACTAAAGAAATAGGGAGGAAATTAATATAAATTCAAAAAATAGAGAACAAAATCGTTATCTTTTTTTAAAACAAAAAGAGTTTTCTGATTGAACTCATTTGGGATGATGCTATTTAAACAAATAGTTTTTAAAAATAATAAAAAAAAATGAATAAAACCTTTTGTTGCATGTTGAACATCAATTAACCTGACCTTTTCTTATCACTCTTTGATGGATGAAAATACAGAGTTATGAGAAATGCGGTATTTTTATTTCCATAATAAAAAAGGAAAAAAAGGAAAAAGAGGAAAAAAGGAAAAAAAAAAAAAGAAAAAGGGAAGAATCAATTTATACACCTAGAAGACGATATATCATGTAAATTTAATGAAAAGATAGCTATTATTTATTTGATTTTTACCTCTCTTATATACATTAATCCTTGCATTTAAAGAAGTTATGTATGAAAGGTATAGTCTTAAAATGACATTTTAACAGAGGGTCCAAAAAACTTGAGAAATAAGCACCATCAGTATGTAGTGCATTTGATTGTTGCACTGTCTTGACTGGTTTTATATTCATTTCCAGGATGATATTGGTGATAAATCTGTTTTCATATTCAATGCGCTTGGAGAAGACGAAAAGAAAGCATTGATTGCAAAGCTTGAGCAGCAAGAGGTTAGTCAGAGTGCTGATTAGAAGAATATTAGAACAACACCCTGCAGGAAGAAACCATTCAGTTCAGGAGTCTTAGCAGACGATAAGTGTCCATACTTTCTTCCTCCATCTTGTACTATAGTTAATAGTTCATACAGAACACTACTAGTAGTAGCTGTTCATATTATTTTTGCAGTATAATATATATATATATTATTAGAAAGATACTTGGCAATTCCATATTCACTTGAACAGGAGCAAACATGAAGATATAAATACAAACTTCAGTGTTTAATTTTTTCAAATTGTCCAACAAGCTCAGCGCAATGGAACTACCAAAAAGATGTCAAATGGCTGGGAAATTCTGGTGGAGAACCCTATTATCAACACCAGCCATTACAGGAAAGTTCTGGTGGAGAGCCACATCATTGACAGTAGTCCCCGTGCCATCAAAGCAGTAAACAGGGGCTTGCCATTTCTCATCCTCTAGCACAGCACCCACTTCAAATGTCATCACATGAGCGTCTCTTCCTGCACAATTGGGGAAGGGAAGGGAAGGGAAGGGAAAGGAAAGGAAAAACAGCATTGAATTACAGTGAATGACAGGAATGAAAGTAAACGAGGCAGGGCAAAACAAGATATAATACCATCGTAGAAGAGCCAATAAACGGGTGTTTTGGTCTTAACATCTTCGTAATACCAGATGAAATCGACCTTCTCCCAGACATTGCAGAGGAAACCATCGACATGGCGTTGACCCAGATAATGAGCTCCGTCGAGCCAATTTGGTCGGAGAATACCCACCTCAAACTGAATGGAATAGCAAGTCTTGGAAGAGTCTAAAGTGTAAAAGAAGGAAGTGCCGTTGTTCCATTCGAGGCCGTAGAGAAGGCTGCCGAGCTGGTGTTGGAGGATGTTGAAGTTCCGACCATTAGGCCAGTCGTACCAGAGGTCGGTTATCTGGAGATTTCCGGTGAAATTGGTGAGGTAAATGGAGTGAAATTGGAGAGGCCATGGGGTTGGAACTGGATCCTCCGAAATGGAATAATCCACACTCACACTCAGCAGTGAAAGGATAAGAAAGAATTTGGCTTTGGAAGTCATGGCTTCCTGCTTCTCTCTCCTCTATACCCATATTAAATTGTTCTAATTTCTATGACAAATATCGTTTTCTTTTTAATTTTTTTTTTGTTAAATTGTATTTTTCTGTTTTCTTCTCTCTCTCTCTCTCTCTCTCTCTCTCTTTTCCCCTTCCTTTTACCAAAGTTCAAAATATCTTGAATAAGGTCACCAATCTTACCTTTAGAAATGAATTTAGTGCCTCCTAGAAAAGCACGACCAAAACGAACCTTGGACAATCCACACAAGCCCATCCCATCTCAACATTCACATTTAACTTCCAACACCCAACAGGCGGCGAAGACCAATGGGAGGGGGGAAGGGCTCTCCGGACAACACCAGCCAATGGGCCACCACTCGTCTCACAACACGCTAAATCGGTGACGCCTTCTTGGAATGAATCTCGTTCCTTGCGTTCCAAGATTCCAAATGATAATCATTCTGCAATCCAAATCTAGACAAGATCATCTTGTTCCTTACACCTTGACTAACAATCTACCAGGGGATTTAAAGATTATCCAACCGTGTTTGGCAAGCATGGCCTGATTGAAAATTTCAAAATTCATGAAGCCCAAACCACCCAACTATTTTCTGGCACATAATTTTTTTCCCAACTCTTCCAATGAATTTTTCTCTTCTCCCATGAAGATCCCCATCAAAAGCGGCACACATCCTCTCAAGATCCTTACAAAGGTCCTCCAAGAGCTTAAAGCAACACAACGTATAACTAGGAATAGCTTGAACAATCGCTTTCAATAGAACATCCTTTCCCCAGCGGAGTAGAGTAGAAATTCCTCTTCAAGTTTTGCACTCCATACCCTACCCTTTCCTTGTCCTCTATGAAAATATGACCATTGTCACGACCCTTATAGGAAGGCAACCTGAGAAAATGACCGAAGGATCTCACCGCGTGAATGCCCAACCAGGCTTTGATAGCTTTTCTCTAGCCCAGAGAAACATTTTTACTAGTGATAAACATTGATTTACCTCAGTTAATGGCCTGGCCAGATGTTCCTCGTAATCGTCAAGAATCTTCTTCGTCGTTCGACAGTCACTTTAAGATATATATATATATATATATATATTTTAATATGGTTGAATTGGAGTGACAAAGGGTTGAATCTGAGTGGATCATGGTAGCAAGGTCATTCTGCCACTTAGAATACCTTGTCGCATATTTAACTCGTCTGCAAAGGATTCTACCCGTCGTTCGGTGGTAAATTACAAGCTTTCATATGCAAAGAAACAAACACCATCAATATGTAGTTGCATTTGATTGTTGTATTGTCTTATTGGTTTCATATTCATTTCCAGGATGATGTTGGCGACAAATCTGTTTTTATATTCAATGCACTTGGAGAGGATGAAAAGAAAGCCTTGATTGCAAAGCTTGAGCAGCAAGAGGTTAGTCAGAATGCTGATTAGAAGAATATTAGAACACCACTCTGCAGGAAGGAACCATTCAAGTCAGGAGTCTTAGCAGACGATAAGTCCATACTTTCTTCCTCCATTTTGTACTATAGTAGTAGCTGTTCATGTTATTTTTTTCAGTGTAATATATATATTATTAGAAAGACACTTGGCAATTCCATATTCACTTGAACAAGAACAAACATGAAGATATAAATACAAACTTCAGTGTTTATTTTATTCAAATTATCCAACAAGTTTAGCCCAATGGGACTACAAAAAAGATGTCAAATAGCAGGGAATTTCTGGTGGAGAACCCTATTATTAACAACAGCCATTACAGGCAAATTCTGGTGGAGAGCCACGTCATTGACAGTAGTTCCCGTGCCATCAAAGCAGTAAACAGGGGCTTGCCATTTCTCATCCTCTAGCACAGCACCCACTTCAAATGTCATCACATGAGCCTGTCTTCCTGACAGTTGTGGAAAAGAAAAACACCATTGAGCAGTGAATGGCAGGAAGTTAAGAATGTAATTGTCATTGTGACTGTTGCCAAAACAAGCTTAGCTTGGCGGTAATGGCTACATGTATTTTTTCTCTTATTATTAACTATAATGTGGCATTACGGTTTTCTTTGGGAGGCTATCTTAAGTCTTGTTTGATAGTTTTAGGATGAAAGTTGTGGCATTTGTGTTTATTTCAAGATTAACCAATCGAGCTCTAATTTTGCAATTTTGCAAGTCAATAACATTCAAGTGCGATTGATCGTAATGACAATCTGTGTCTAACCCAAACTTTAGGTTTGAAATCAAATTGATTTGGGGTATTAGTGATTGAGAACTAGTGGGTTTTCCGAAATAGTTTCTAATTACAATTCTTTAAGATTTTCATATGAGAAAGCTAGAGAGATAGGGGAAAAGAGGGTTACCAGTGTAGAAGAGCCAATGAACAGGTCTTTTGGTTTCAACATCTTCATAATACCAAATGAAATCAACTTTCTCCCAGACATTGCAAAGGAAGCCATCGACATGGCGTTGACCCAGATATTTGGCTCCGTCGAGCCAATTGGGTCGGAGAATGCCGACTTCAAGCTGAGCGGAAGAGCAAGTCTTGGAGGAGTCTAAAGTGTAAAAGAAGGAAGTGCCATTGTTCCATTCGAGATCGTAGAGAACGTTGCCGAGCTGGTGTTGGATGATGTTGAAGTTCCGACCATTAGGCCAGTCGTACCAGAGGTTGATTATCTGAAGAATTCCGGTGTGGTTCATGAGGAGAATGGAATGAAATTGAAGAGGCCATGGGGTTGGAACTGGATCCTCAGAAATGGAATAGATAACACTCACACTCAGCAATGAGAGGATAAGGAAGAATTTCGTCATGGCCATGGCTGCCTGGTTCTCTCTCCTCTCCACCCTTTCTGTAATCTATCCCTTCTCGTCAATTCAAAAGAAAAAAATAAAAATGGGATTTTTCAAAGGTAGAAAAAAAAAAAAACTATTTACTAAAATATGACTAAAAACAAAATTCAACCGAAGTGTAAGTATTTTTAAATTTTTTCTATTTTTGATAATTTTTTTTAAAAAAAGAACAAAGAGAAAACAAAAAAATAAAAATAAGAACAAACAAATGCTTAACTCAACTATCATCTCTAAGTAATTTCTAAGTATTGAGTACAAGAAGTTTGAAGTCCAAATTAATCACTCCCAATTTGTACGAAAAAAGAATTCATATGATAAATATCATATTTTTTAAGACAATTTTATCTTTTTAGTTAGTTAAATAGTAAATTTGGTTTCGATGAATTAGTGAAAGTTCAATTTTAATTTAAAAAGTAAAAATTAGAATTTAGTTCAATTAATAATGCTTATGGTTCGATAAAATTCTCATAAATAGTCCATTTACGAGAGTTTTATCAAATTATAGAGATTATATATCATAAGAACTAACTTTGAACTTTCTCTAAGACACAAGAGTCAAATTTTCAACTTTTTTCTCTTTTTGTTACGTTTTTTGAGTGAACTATATCAAATGATGACTTAAGATGCACTTAAATATTGTTTTTTAATTAAAAAATTTAGAAAAAAATACATGTTTTTAGTTTGGTTTTTATTTGACATATAGTTTCAAAATGTAAACAACTAAATCAACCATTATGCCACCTTCCCATCGCAAATGAGAAGAAAAAAACCGTTGAAGAATAAATCTTTTACGATCAAAGCAATCATTAGAAGAAGTCAAAGTTGCAATAACATAAGCAAATTTGTTTTTCTTACAAAAAGATAATTGTAACAGTTAACAAAATTGGTTGTCATATTTACAAATATGTCGCACAAATAAATAACGTGCAACTATTTTATATGGTCAATCAATAGTAATCGTTAATAAACCTATTTTAATAATCTATTATTGATCGACCTCTAAACCATTTTAATCAACTTTTCGGTCAATCTAGTTTAAACTCTATGATTTGGACATCGATTTATATATATTTTCAAGTATCTATATACAATTCTATGCACATAAAGATTTTCACCTATCTCGATTAAAAACCCAACTTGAGCCTAATTCAACGAGCATGAAGTCTCTATACTTCAACCTAAAAAAATGAGAGATTGGATTCTAAAAAAAAAAGATACTCGATTGCATTTATTTTTGGCAGCTCACCTAAGCATCAAAATCATAATTTGATAAGTTAATTTTCTTAAATTTTTTGTTTCAATTTTGTTTAATTTTTTTTTTTGTTGTGATTAGAAGAAATGCATGGAGATGAGTGCAACTCAAACTCGACTGATCTCTCATTTATAATAGACTAGAAAAAAAACAGAAAAAAATTAAAATTCGAGTGTGTATTTCATCGGGATGACTAATGAGATTAGGAAAGGAGGACTCATTCTAATTAACTAATTAACAATTTTTTTTAATCTAAATAATAATTCTATTTTTTTTTATAAAAAAATTCTTTTCAAATCAAATAATTTTTTTTTATCTGCAATTTATTGGAACAAAAAAAAGCCCGGCCATTGAACTCAAAAAAAAAAAAAACTTTGCTTATTTTATTTATAAATATTTTTATTAATATTTAATATATTGATATTATTTATATATTAGGATCGGAGATCGATTCTTTTAAACCCTTAACAATTTAATTTTTTGTTTTTAAAAATAAAAATTGTTTCTTTTAACTACAAATTTTAATTAAAAATTGGTGGGATATACAAACATAAATCTAACCAAACCAAACCATATCTAAGTATTTTTCAAAAAGAAAAAAACCCAAACCGTTTTTTTTCTTCCTAGAAATCCTTTTTTTTTTAAGGGAAGAAGGAATTGACGGTTATACCCTCTGCCTGATGGCAGTGTGAGTAGCCCTAGGCACCTCAAAAGCCAAAGGCTGAGATTTATTTTTAGAGATATCAAACGGTCCACAATTAATAGCCGCTCCTTTATATTCATCATAGACGGCGCTCATTCTCCTCTTTCTTCAACTTCGTTGCACCGCCCTTTTTCTCTCGCGAACTGTCGTTGAGATTTTAGGGTTCGCGATCCACACAGTTCCCCTTCCTCTGATCATCATGGTAAACTCCAAATTTCCCTTCTTAATTTTCATTTTCGGATCCCACTAATTTTACTTTCTTCTTTCAATCAGGTTCTTCAAAACGACATCGATTTGCTCAATCCCCCCGCTGAGCTTGAGAAGAGAAAGCACAAGCTCAAGCGTCTCGTACAATCCCCCAACTCATTCTTCATGGTATGTCAATTCGTGTAAACCCTTTTGCCTTTTGTTTAATCTAATCTTTTCTTCGACGATGGTGATTAAACTGTTCTGTAAATTTCAAATGCAGGACGTGAAATGCCAGGGTTGCTTTAACATGTAAGTTTTCATTTTTTTCAACAATTATGGTTACTTCGGTATGAATATTTATTTTTTTTTTAAAAAAATGAATGATGATATAAGATTATTTGAATGATGAACAGAACCACTGTATTCAGTCATTCACAAACAGTTGTGGTATGTGGCAATTGCCAGACCGTCTTGTGCCAGCCAACTGGAGGGCGAGCTAAGCTAACAGAAGGGTGCTCCTTTAGAAGAAAGGGCGATTAATTCTTTGGCTCAGAATTGGTTTGTAGTAGGATAAGGATGGGTGGGTTTGAATTTTGATATTGCAATTGAGCATATTTTGTCTTTGTCTCGGTTTTCTTTATCTACATTTTGGATGTTGATTATTCAATTTTGCTTGAGAAAGAAAGAGCATTTTGGCACCCCTGTTGCAGCACAATGAAACTAAGTTAAGTTTTGTTTGAAGTAATTTGCCTGGAACTATATTGATTTGCTTCCCATTATTTGCATTAGTGGTAGAATTAGATCGTATTTTCTGCTGCTTTTAGTGTTTGAAATGAAATATTGAATTGTTCTTCCTAAAGTGGTTTGCCTCTTGTTGCCGTTAGCTAGCTCAAACAAGTATATCTCTTTACGACTAAGGAGGTTTGTGGATTGAATTCCCTGCTCTTTATTGTACTTCATTAGACTTCCTTGTTTCTTAGGCGCTTGTTTTCCTTAATGTGAGATGCTCCTTGGATATGGCGAATGGTTGTAGAAAAATTGGTCCATGTGTTTTGTGGTTGATATGGGCTTGCAAATCGTTCCTTAATACTTGAATGTTAAGTTTAAGATTGTTTCAAGCGTTCCCGAGTTTGCTTCATTTTGGTTCTTACACATGATGAATTCATTTTTGGAGTTAAAAAAATTGAATCCGTGATTGCTGTAGAATGAACCACTTCTTTGCACGAATGCTGTGGCATTGTTTAGTTGTTTGACTAATAGTGTCTCAAATTTATGGCCTTTGTTTGATCCATAACTTGATAGCTCATGGTTTTCTATATTTTTATTATGTAGTATAATAATAATATATGGTAGCTATACTCTTTTATGAAAATTTAATGAACTACAAGAACTATTATGAGCTTTTATCGAATAATGTATACTAAATTTCAACTTTCTCATAATCATAGACGGAGTTTGTAATTTACTTAGGGGGCCTTTGTTTGACCGTAATGGAATTGGAATGAATGTAATCCAGAGTTTTTTTATTTTTATTTTTATTAATTATGATTACGTTCTTGATTACATTTAAGATATTCTTAATGAAATTAGGGGTGGTCATATAGTATAGGAATATGGAGTACCCAACACAAATTGTATATCGGATTGTACATTTGAACTTTAGTAATTAGGGCAGTTTAATAGTTCGTTAATATTGTACAATAAAATAGCTAATCATTCTATACAATAAAATGAAAAAAAAAATTAAAATACTAAAATTTATCGGTTACACAATTTAAATCGTATCAAACATCTGTTGTGCACCTGAAAAAAATAATTTATTTTGTTTTTGTTTAGAATGGTTAATCATAATAAACATTACTTTTCACATTTGACCACATACACCAAATCTACTCTAACCCATTAAAAGCAACTAGGAGTAGGTTTAGGGTTCAATATTATGTGAGTGCGTGTGTATATGTATTTGGTAGTGTATGTGTCGATTTAGTTCGTATGTCTTATAAAAACTTAGTCTTCAAACTTTAGTACGAAACTATTTAATCTCGATGCTTCGTAAACATTTAGATTTAATGATTTTTGTTTTACCTATGAAGAATGATAGTAGATTAAGAACCAGGACCAAATAAAGTAAGTCAACAATTATAAAACACGTAGACATACATATCCCAACGTCAAGGACTTGAGGTCGGGAGAGTGTGTCACAAATATCAATCAATTTTAGCTGCGGCATAGCCTTTCCCTCACAAGGCTTTGGCGTCGGTATTAAAAAACCAACATATAAATTTCTTGATTAAAAAAATTCCAAATGGTGAAAAAGTTGTTATTTTGGACGAAAAAGTTGGATATTAGTTGAAATTTAGAAAGAACGTGAGGCGTTGGACTTACTAAACTCCTAAAAATGCGTGAAAATGAAAGGCCACGTGTCAGCCCAAACGTGGAAATGTTAAGTTTAAAATTCCCCTGTTCCTACTCTTACTCCTCCACGTGGCCTTCCAAATATCCGGTAACCAACCTTTTATATATCCCAATCATTTCGTAAAAAGTCCAAAATCCCACAACAAAAAATATGGCTTTATTCACAACCTCTCTCACAGTGAGCCCCTCAATCCCTTCCAATCCTTTCTGATTTCTATTCAATATGATAAATTCTCCAATTTTACTCATTAATTATTTAATTAATGCAGAATAAAGTTTGGAAATCAATTCTGGTTCAAACTAGGGTCCAGGGGAACCGTCGTTTCGCATCGTCCACTACAGCCTCATCACCCAATGCTTCTTCTTCTTCTTCTAAGTTAATAAACAAAAAATTCATTAGCGTTATATATGTAATTAATTGATTAATTTGATGAGATAATATGATTAATGTGTACAGGGGGGGAGGTTCCGGTGCGAACGAGTACATGAAAGGCGAGTACGCCCCAATCTACATTGTGATGGGAATGGTGGCAGTGGCCGTGTCGATCGCAACCCACACCGCGAAGCAGCAACTGCTGCATTCGCCGGCTGTTAACTTTAGCAAGAAGAAGAGGGAGAGCATTCCGGAGGTCGAGGACCCCGACACCATCATCACTTCCGCTGACAAATTTATCAACAAATCCTTTCTTAGGAAGGTCGCTCACATTCAAGATGACATCAATACGCTACCCGATCCAGTCCATCCCGACCCATTTACCCGGTGAACGCCCTTTTTGGATCTTCTTTTATTTATGTTCATAGTGTGTTGAGAGTAATAATATTTTGCATGGATTCACTTGTACAGACCACGTACTGCTGAAACTCTGAAAACGGCTGGAGTAGACCCTACCCGACGTTGAACAACCATCTAGAATGCATCTAATTATTATATTATCGGTGATATGTGTATTGTGTGTATATATATTTAAATATATAATAGGGCCCTTCTCTACATGTGCTTTTCTCTTCACTTCAAAAGTAGAGAGAGAGTAGTAGCAAGTGCTAGAAAATGTGGCCCTTATTTAATTTGTTAGTTTTATTAATTTGCTTTTTCGTACAATAAAGCCAATTTAAATGGAATACCCTAAATCTTGGTTTTGGAATTCATTTTCATCGTCTCCTTTTCTCTTCCTTCTTCCTAAACTGAACTTTTATGTGCTACCTCGTGTCTAGGCTGTACCGACCTATTGCAACCTCGTGTTTCAGGGCATTAGAACTTACAGTAAAAGGAGTTGTGATCAGTAATCAGAATAATAATAGACAAAAACAAAGTATATGCAAAAGAGAAATGGAACATGACACCAAATAATATTCAAATATAATCTTGGAAGTGAAGGCAGGTTTTTATTCCTGAAATCCAAAACAAACCTAAAATGTTGATGTAATGTCATCAATTAATCAAATTGCCAAAAAGTAATGGATGGGATATCATATTATATATGATATAGGGTTTATAAATTATAACAATATATATATACATTAGTGCAAGTTAAAAATTAAATTAATTGTATAATTTAGATGATTTTGAGATAATTAATCTTAAATGGAAATTAATTAAGTGAATGGGTAATATTATGGGAAATTGTCAAAAATAGAAAAATTGACAAAATATTTAGCTTAATAAATTTTAATTAAGGTAGGTGTGTGTGTATATATATGAAGCGAGAGGGGTGGGAGAATGGAAATACAAAATTGGGTAAAGCCATTTTAGAAAAAAGTAATATAATAAATAACAAATAATAATTATGGAGATGAATCAGCCGCAGGCAAGAATCGGAGGAAGCAGAGTAGATACAAATTATGGTATTGAAGATATACGTCAGGTGGCAAATGAGCTGAAGGTGCTGCAAAATAAGAACAATGTTTTTCGGTCGGACGACTACTCAGTTAACATAATTGTCAGCAGATGTCCAATCTTCACAATACCAGAATTCATAAGAGAAGTTGATCCCAGCGCTTTCCAGCCAAAGTTGGTGTCTTTGGGGCCATACCATCATGGGAAAAACCATTTGCTTCCAATGGAAATGTCAAAATACAACGGGCTTTTCCATTTTATAGCTAAATACGATCTGGGGTATGAGTCCATTGTGGAGACTGTGGCTAACATTGTGGAGCTTCTATGGGAATCTTATGATAAGCTTGATGATAAATGGAAGGTTGATCATAATCATTCTCTTATGTTCTTGAAGATCATGATTGTGGATGCCTGTTTCATGCTGGATTTCTTGGAGGAATGTCCCCTCTCACTAATTAATATGAAAGCGGATATAAGACGGGACATGCTGCTGCTCGAGAATCAGTTACCTATCAAGCTACTTGAAGACCTCTATTGCTTGGCAGGTGCAAAAAATAATCAGGTATATATAGTATATATAATATAATAATTATATCCCACTGATCCCCATCTTTAATTTAGAAAATTTGTTTCTAGCTTTTTATTTTATTATTATTATTATTATAATCAAGATAGGACCAAATTTGAAACCAATTAAATTTAAATGATGCATAAAACAATGTTTATTATCCAATAGTGGAATTATTATTCTTAAATTACTAATTGATGTAAAAATTTAATACTATATCATTCAAAAATTGTCATACTACCATGTGCATGCAGAAGGAAATATTGATCGAGAGACTGTTATAATTATTCCAATGTGTTATGAGTCTTTAATTTCCTGTTATAATAATTAATGATAGTTTGCAAGTTTTGGTTGTACAGTGTCAAAGAGAGACTGAAATCCCTTATCAGCAAGTCATTGTTTACCGGAGATATGGATAAGGTACAAGGCAATGAGTTACACATTTTGGACATGTATAGAGCCTCATTATTATATCCTCCAATGAATTACAGAAGGAAATGGAGAAATAAGAAAGACAGATTCCGTCAAATCATACTTCCACAAGCAACACAGCTTCGTAAGGCAGGGATTAAATTCGAGAGAAGCTTCCAAAATAGTTTAACAGACATGAGGTTTAACTTAAAACAAGGCGTGTTGATAATACCACGTCTAGTTGTGGACGATTCCACTGAAACAATTTTATTAAACTTGATGGTATATGAGAAATTGCACATTGAAATTGACAGTGAAGTAATTTCTTTTGTGACGTTGATGGCAAATCTAATACAAGAGGAAAAAGATGTGTCGTTGCTGAGCTCCAATGGGATATTGGTGAGTGTCATTCAAAACCACAAACGTGTGGTGGAGGTGTTCAATAATCTGCTGGTCAAAGGACCGGGTAAAGAGTTGAAGAACAAGATATGTGAAATCTTTTCGGAGGTGAATGAGCATTGTAACAGTTCGTGGAAGATGTGGTGGGCAAATCTGAAAGACCTTGAAAATCAAAATCCATGGGTTATTATCTCCATAGCTGCTGCTTCCTTTGGTTTTCTCCTCCAAATTATCCAAACCATTTATGGAGTATATGGAATTTACCGCCCAAATCATTAACATATAATAATTTATATATTAAATACAGCACATCGGCCCCTCCATTTCCAATTTGTATTTTTGAATCCCCCATCCACCAATCAATTCGATCCATCTCAACATTTCTTCCTTTCAAATGGGTTGAAACCCAAATAAATGAAAATCTCTCCCTCGTACCATTTTTTTCTTCAATATTATAATGAATTGAAGTCTGTATATGTGTGCTCTTGCCCTCTAATAATTGGACTTTCACCTATATATATATATCTTCACTATTGGGATTCATATTTGATACTAAGTCGAGTTTGGAATTGTTAGTTGATTGCTATTTGATATTAAGTTAGTTTATGATTGTAATTTGATAGTAATAAGTACTTTGTGAAATTGCTATTTAATTTTAAAGTAATTTCTATTTGATATGAAGAGTAATTTGCAAACCAAAAAAAGCATCAAAAGACAAGCGTAAAGTGGATAATGAACAGACCAAATTAAAGAAAATTGCATCTCACGCTCAAGGCTTCTAATTTTAAATTTGTTCTGCTTCTTATATCTTGAGACTACTCACTGCATAATATATGACTACAAATGTCTGATCAGCTATGTATATAAAATTTCTTTATGTCTGATCTGCTATTCTTATGGAATATTTCAAGTTTGAAATTGCTCATGAGTTACCTGACTTTTTCTAGATTTTAAAATCTCTAACGAAAATAAGTATTGTTATTGTAATAAAATCTTTTAATATATTATTACAATAACATCCTCCCTCAAACTCAAGGTGGTAGAGTGGAAATTAATTTGAGTTTGCGAAATAATTGAGTGAAGCGAGGAGAAGGGAGAGCTTTGGTGAAGATGTCAGCTAGTTGATCTGTGGTAGAGATGGACTGGAGATGGAGTGTGTTGCTCTGAAGGTGATGACGAACAAAGTGACAATCCTTTTCAATATGCTTTGTTCGTTCATGAAAAACGTTGTTGTGGGCAATCTGAATGGCACTGCAATTATCACAATGTAGAATAGTGGTTGATTGTTGTAGGGTCCCCATATCAGTAAGGAGCCAACGAAGCCATAGTAATTCAGAAGTTGCATCAGCCAGTGCGCGATATTCAGATTCTGTACTGGAGCGTGAAACAACAGTTTGCTTCTTGCATCGCCAGGAGAGAATCCCCTAAATAGAAACAATAACTAGTGGTAACACCTGCCCAATCAGCATCAGAGTATCCAGAGAGAATCAAAGATAATTGTGAGGAGAATTGTAATCCATGTCCCAAAGTACCTTTAATATATCGTAATATATGAAGAACAGCTGTGAAGTTTATAGTACGAGATGCAGCCATGAATAACAACAAGTATATTTTTCCTATTAAACTTCATCACTCAATGGAATTTTTTAGCCATTCTGTATTCTTAAGCGTTCCCCACTTGACAGTATTTGAGTTACTGACGAGCTTACTGGAGTTGAGGTCTGCCACCATAGCTTGGGTTAATCTTGGCTTGTGTAATATTATTGAATAATTAACTTCGACGAGAATACAGACAAATAAAAGGCAAATTTGGCAACCTCGTGTTGGGAGTTGATGAGTTTGTGAAATCAGAATAATAATGAACAAAAGCAAAGCATATGCAAAAGAGAGATCGATGAAATGGGTATATGAAACCAAATATAATCTTAGAAGTCAAGGCAAGTTTCTATTCATGAAACCCACACCCAAAAGTTGAATCAATGTAATGTTCCAAAAAGCTTCAATGGATGGATATCATATCATAGTATGATATAGTTTTATAAATTAAAACTTTAATTATTAAAAGAAAACATATTAGAGGATGATTTACGGTAAATTTAAGAACAACCAACAAGAACTTAGCTCAACTAAAATTTGAATGTATCAAGAACCAAGATCACATCGTCTTTGGTTCAAATCCCCCAACTACACTAAAAAAAATAAAAACAAATATCAAATTTGAATAAGAACTCGAGGTACACATGTATACACGACTTCTTTAATTGCGTGATAATTTTTCTTAATAATTTGGTGAGATCATATTATTCAAGCAAAGCATAATTGTATTTCATATGGTTTCGAGATAATATAGAGTATATCGGTTATCGATATTCAAATTAATAATTCTTTAATACAACACAACCGTCAAAAGTTTAAGAGTATAAATGAACAATTAAATAAGGTAAGGAATGTGTGTGTATATATATGTATGGTGGTGAGGGTTTAGGGTAAACAATTAAAATGGAGATGAAGCAAGAAGACATGGGTGAGGTTGTAGATAAGGTGAAGGAACTTTTGAGTAAACTGGAGGAAAGTATTGGAATGGAAGAGTTCTTATCAACACAGCACAACAGACCTTCAATTTACAAAATACCACAATTCATTAGGGAAGTTAATCCCAAAGCTTATGAGCCAAAGTTGGTGTCTTTAGGGCCATACCATTATGGGAAGCCCCATTTGCTTCCAATGGAAAGGGAAAAGCTCAAAGCTTTTCTCCATTTTAAAACGAGAAACAATCTGGATATCGAATCCATTGTGGATAGTGTTTGTAGTATTTTGGAAGATTTGTTGGGATCGTACGACGATAATCTCGATGATATATGGAAGGAAGATGTTGCAATGTTCTTACAGGTCATGATTGTTGATGGCTGTTTTGTGCTTGATTTAATCAGTGAATTATGTTCCAAATCGCTTGGTTGTATGAATTGGGATATAAAGAGGGACATGGTGTTGCTTGAAAATCAGTTACCTATGCAACTTCTTAAACAACTGCATGCCTTGACAACAATCAATGAAACTGAGGTATCCTACGCTCCCAATTTGTTTTAATTCATCTCCTTATTTTTTCTCGAAGTACAAGAAGTATGGAATATACACGATTGAACTGCTGACCTCTAGAGATAAAGATAAAGTCAAATACCATTAAGCCAAAATATTGACATTAAATTGAGAATTAAGAGATTTCATTAGACATTATTGTAGAGCAACATATTAGACAAAATTAACTTTCTGGGCAAATTTGAAAAACTTTATAAACAAAATGATGTATAAAAGGGAGGCTAGAGAGGAAAAACTCTCCAATTTAAAAGCTAGAAGAGGAAAAGTGTCGTATAGTGTATAAACTTTTGGTTGTTAATGCCTTGAACTTGTTATTTGAGGCTTTGAACGAGATCAAGTAGTGAAGTTTTTGTTGAGTTGTATTTGTATTATTTATTCCATTTACGTTATTTTTTATTTTGAACTAAGGTTTAGAGAGGAGCGTAATATATATAAACTCTATGTTTATTATGTTTTCTGTTTATTTTTTATTGTCGATTTCTTAACTGTGACGGTAATATTGCACACAGTATTTGGATTTAGAAGCAATGATTTGGTCATGGATGGGGCTTTCAGGAGAAATAATTTCGATGAGAAATCACTTGCACATTTTGGACATGTATCGATCTTCGTTATTGTCTCCTACAATATACAAACAGGATGGGACTGAGGATACGACCACAATCTTGGAATGGACCGAAACCAACGAGGACGACTAGAGTGTCAAAGCATTCGATCGGCAACACAACTTCGTAAAGCGGGGATAAAATTCGAGAAAAGCAGTACAAACAACCTTATGGACGTGTCGTTTGACTACAAACAAAGCGTCCTGAGGCTGCCGTCTCTAGCAATAGACGACATCCTCACTGAACCAACTTTAATAAACATCATGGCATTTGAGAAGCTCCATGTTGGGGTTGAAAGGCAAGTCATTTCTTTCGTTGTGTTGATGAAAAATCTAATAGGAATGGACAAAGATGTGACATTGTTGGCCTCTAAAGGAATATTATGTAATGTAAGTCATGACGGTAGCAGTGTAGTACAATTGTTCAATCTATTGGCCAAAGGACAAACTAAAATTTTGGAAAGCCGAATGTATGAACTATTCAAGATGTTGAATTGTTATTATAACAATCGGTGGAGTATTTGGTTGGCAAATCTCAAACTCAAAGTTCCCCAACCTAAAAATCCATGGGATATCATCTCTATTGCTGTTGTCACCTTTGGCTTTACGTACCCATTTGTCCAGGCTATCCAGTGATAGACGTTGTCGTCGAAAGCAATAATTCTCGTCATACAAGACCTCTATTATCTATTATATATGTACGCAAATGTGTGTGTGGGTGTTTTTTTTTTTTTAATTTTAATTTCCTTCTACTAGATATATTATATTGTTTCTGTAAATAGAATTAGTAACTTAACAGTTTATATTAGTTCAAGCAAGATGAATTTCTATTGTATTCAAGTTATATTATATTCAGACCATCAATGGAGTATTTGGACATTACCACCCAGATCATTAAATTCCTCTATTTAATTTTAATGGTTTTTTCAATTAATTTTTTTTTTTTGGGAAAAACATAAGATATTCCCCCATTTAATTTGTGTATTTTAATCTAATCTCAAGTTATATAAATATCTTTAATTTCAACTATATTTCTTGTTTGTACTTTAAATGAATTTGTGAGTGTACTGTGATGATATTTTTTAGTACAATAACAAGTGGTTGGGAGATTCGAACATTCACCTGACCTACTCGCTTTGTGTTGATATTTTTATAGGCAAGATTATAGAGAGAGAATTAGTTTGAGTATAACAACTCTATCGATTGACGATTATAAAAAAGTCAATAAAAACAAATTAAATCCCTAAACATTTTGAAAACTTCATTAATATGTGAAGATTAAGAGACCTCGGGTTCAAATCCTCTCCTCCCAACTTGCATTTAAAAAATAATAGTAGATAATTACACCATTTGTGAAAAAAACATTGTTGTTTAATGAACTATACACAGACACAGGCGTATACGTATTAAAACTCTACTAGTTCTAATATTTTAGTTACTTGGTAGGTGCTCTAAATCTTATCTCTTTTGTAATCATGATATCTCCTGTTATTGCTCTTTAATAGGAAGAACGTCTTCCTTACTAAATTGAGTCGTTTTTACTCTATTTTGAACTCTCATGTATGTATTTTTTGTGGAACGAGATAGTTTGACTTTTTAGGTTCGGACTTGACGAAGATATTAAGAATGTGTAAATCTAACTGCGCTGAGGTATCCACGTCCATCTACTTATCCTATTTTCTCTCTAGTAACATGTTAAAAAAAAAAAAACATAGACGAGAGTATGAATTAGAATTGAATTATAACAAACCGATTATCAATAGCTTAACTATTTGATTGCCAAAATGTGGATTAGGAAGACAGAGAAACATGTGTGAAGACCTTTTCCAAGAATCTTCCTATTCAAATATGAATGCTTTACAAGGAATCTCACATAAAAGTGTAAATATAAAGATAAAGATAGGAATTATTAGCATCTTATGAGAATTAATTATAATGTTTAAACATACCATATTCTTAAACACACATATATTTTAATGGAGTTAGAACATGTGTTGTGGGTATTGTTGAGTGTGGTTTTGATCTTACTAATCTTAAAACTGATAATCCAACTAAAATTTTAATTAAAAATACTAGCTTTGTAGGCCCTTATAGATCTCTATATATCAACTTTTAGGTTTTTGAGTTTTGCTATATTTAATTAAATTTACTACACAAATTTCTTTTTAGACAACTTTGAATCCTAAGCAATGACCTTGCAGTGGATTTTTGTTCTTAAGAGTGAAGCTTTAGTCATTTTAAAAAAATAATCCATATTAAAATTCAAAAAATTATTGTAAATGATTAAATTGTTTAAAATATTTATAAAAAATAGCAAAATTTTCATATTCTATCAATGTCTATCGATATATCACTGATCAGTGTCTATTAATGATAAATATGAAAGTTTATCATATTTTGTAAATATTTTGGTTCATGTTATTATATTAAGAAACATAATATTATTTAATAAAAAGACTAACTTTGGAAATCATGTGTTTCATGAGTAGTGAGCTGGGCAAATCAGAATAATAAATGAGGAAAGCAAAGTAAAAGCAAAAGAGATGAAAGTGAATTCTTGGCAATCAAGGCAAGTTTTATTCATCCAAACATTGATGCCCCTATGATTAAATTATCCAAATCTCTTTAAAAGTTTAGAAAATGTATGATTTTATTCTATTTTTATATATTTCTTGAATTTTACTGGCTTTTCAAAAAGAGAGAAACCTTTAATAAATATTATTATATACATTCAATTCTTACGATATAAGAAAATTATTTCAAATAACAAAACTTTTAAAAATATTTACAAATATATTAAAATATCATAATCTATTTGCGATAGAATATGATAGACCAAGATAATATGTACATATAGAAGTCTATCTTGATCTATCCCTAAAATATATACAATATATTATGAATTTATATGATATCGTAGAATAATAATTATACATAATTTTTTTACCATAAAACATATTCATACATTATTTTTTATGATTTCTAATTATATTTTATATAAAAAAAAGAACATTTCGAACCATTTTTTAAATTAAGATCCAATATTTTTATCTACTACCAAACATACATCTAAGAAAGCCATGCATTTGAATTTATTTATTTTTCTTCAAATATTGTCTGCCAAACAAAATTCTTAACTTTTTAAAGAATTTAGTTGTGATCTTAATATATCGATGTTAGATATGTTTGAATTTGAAGGGTTGATTTTAACTTTTTGAAGTTTAATTTTTAAAATAAGTCTATTAACACAGACGTACGTTTGTCAAATAATAGACAATAATAACATTTTGCTATATTTTTAAATAAGTTATGGGTTTTTTTTTATTTGAAAACAACTTACCCTTAAAACAAAAATAATATTTTCAATTCCACGTCATACAAGTGGGAATAAATCTATCGTAGCCACTTTTGAGTTGAGCTGTCATTCAAACCCCCAAACAAGTATAGTATAACTGTGTGTGTGTGTGTGTGTATATAACCACACGACGCTTGGCAAAATGAAAGTGCAAAATCTGGGTAGCAAAGTTTAGAAGAAATTAAATATGGCGGAGGAAGAGAAGGAGACACTGCTGCCCCTCTATTGCAGAAATTATAATAAAGATCAATTAGCGGGCAAGAATGCCGTGCTAGTGGATGTTAAGTGCAATCTCGAGAAACTGCTGAAGGAATCAGTATCGGCGGACGAGCCCGAATCACCAGAAAAAAGTATCCGACCTTTGATTTACAGAATACCAAAATTCATGAAAGATATCCGACCGAAAGCGTTCATGCCACAGTTGGTGTCGTTTGGGCCATACTATCATGGGGAGGAACATTTGGTTCCAATGGAACAGGAAAAACAGAAAGTGTTTCGGCATCTCCTAAAGGACAAGCCAGTCAATTACGAGTCGATTTTGAATAATGTGTCTAACATTTTGGAAGATCTGTATGGAGCATATGATAATCTTGATGAGAAATGGAAGAAGGAAGATGCTGCCAAGTTCATGGAGATGATGATTATAGATGGGTGTTTCATGCTGGTTTTCTTCCTCCAAGACGAATGTCCCAAGTCGCTAAAACCTTTGGAATCAGATATAAAGCGAGACATGTTGCTGCTTGAGAATCAGCTACCTTTCCAGCTTCTTCAACTGTTGTATGACATATTACCAACAAAGGTATTCTTATCTATGATCTTTAATATATTATTATCATACTCCTATTTTATTTTATAGGATAATTGCAATGAATAGCACTTTAGTTTGAAGGTTAATAATGAATGTATTGGACTTTTTCTAAGTTCGAAGATTTATTAGACAACATTTTCTAAATTTAGAGACTTGTTAGACATAAAATTGAAAGTTTGAAGACCTCTACTAGACAATAAAAAAAAATTATTAAGTCTCTAGAGCAATAAACGAGGACCAATCATTCTAAGTAATTTAAAGGAAAGAGCTTGAGAAGTTGGATAGCCATGCACCAATCAAGATGTCTTTTGCTATACATTTGATTGGATCGTTTGAGCTATATGAATTCTAATGTACCATAATAAATTTGAGAGAAAATAATTCTATCTGTCTTAATTATAAATATGAGAGGTTACGTTCGTTGATTTTTTTAATATAGAATCCTAAACATCGATGTTTCATAAAATAATTACTCAACAATGGAAATGGAGAGTTGTCTCTTCTTTTAATAATTATAATTTACATGATTTTGATTTTAACAGGATAGAAGTCAAACTTTGACGTCACTTATAAACAACAACTCAATATTCTTCAACAAAAATGAACTAGCGATATCAAAAAAGGGGCACATTTTGGAGATGTATAGAGCGTCACTATTGCATCCTCCTATGGATCACAGTAGGTTGATGAAGAAGGAAGGAAAGATAGAGGAGAAAGACGAATTCGGGCTAAAGCTTCAAATCATTCCACAAGCAACACTACTTTACGAAGCCGGAATAAAATTCGAGGAAAGCAAGACAAAAAGCCTTACCGACGTGCAGTTTAGCTTGAAACATGGGGTGTTGAAACTGCCATGTCTAATTGTAGACGATAATACGGAAACAAATTTACTGAATGTGATGGCATTTGAGAAACTCCATGCTGAAGTAGGAAGTAATGTGACATCTTTTATAGTGTTGATGAATAATTTGATCGACACAGATAAAGACGTGGCGCTGTTGTCGGAGAATGATGTAATAGCCAATGCACTTGGGAACGATGAAGAGGCGGCGAATTTGTTTGGTGTGCTTGGGAAAGGAGCGGCTATGGATTTGGAGGACAACATAACAGAAGTACATCGTTTGGTGAATCAATATTGGGGTGAATCATGGAATAAATGGCGTGCATATCTTAAACATAATTACTTCCATAACCCATGGGCTATCATCTCAGTCCTCGCCACCATTTTCGGTTTTGCTATCCTTATTCTTCAAGCCGTCTACCAAATTGTTGACTTCCACATGAAAAAGTAAACACACGGATCAAAAAAGTATTATTATTATTATTATTATTTTTGTTTGTATGGTGATATATATATATATATATATATATATATATATATATATATATGAGTGAACTATTGTATAATAAATTTAATTTAGACATGCATGCATGTGTGTCTTTATAAATCTACCTACTATGTGTGGGTTTTTTTGTTTGTATATAATTGTCTTTTGTATACATATATGTGTATTGAGATTTGAAATGATATAAATATAGCTTAATTATCTGTTTAATCCAAATTTCATATATTCTTTGAGCTCTTAAAAAATTAATCACCATAAAAATAATCATGGTATTTATTAAAAATGAAACATATTTAGGTGTCACCTATTTTATGCATTTCAATCAGTTGTTCAATCATAATTTTTCATGTGTCAAGTTCTACCTTTTTTTTTTTTTTAAGAATAAGGTATAAATGAGTGATGCTTGAGATACACCTAAGTATTACCCTTTAAAAATAAGATAGTTGAAAATATAATAATCAAATTAAATAAAAAAATTAGCAAATATAGATCTAACCTTTATGTTTATCAATAATATATTATTTAAATGATATAGGAATAAGAGTTATTTTGATTATTTCAACTTAGTGAAGTAACAATGGAGCTATCTTAAGTCTAGTACTTTGTTTTAACTCAGTTATTACAATGTTTATTTTTCAAATTGTTTGATTTTTATGCTAAAATGAGCGGTTAGGTATTCAAGACTTTAAATAATATGCTTAATATATTTTAACATTTATTTGTTTTTCTTTTTATTTATTTTAAATTAAAAATTAATTTATATAACAAAATACGATGAGTTTATTTTCAGATTTCAGTTTTATATTATTTTAAATATTGAGCAGAAAATAAAGATTTCGTTTCTTAGCGGCGAAGAAGACCAATAAAAGGAAACTCCATTTTTCGTCTTTACTTTTGGAGAAACCATCTAACAGCCGCGCAGGAACTCATTCTCACTGTCTCTTGACTCTCCCCATCTCACATGCTTCTTTTCTTTCGAATTTCAGCTGGGGAAAACAGAACTACCCAACCCATCTTTGGAATTTCCAACTCCGAAAGAGCAAAAACCATGAGGCGTTCCCTAGTTGTTGGGCTCTGTTTATGGTTCTCTCTGACATTGGTGATTGCAGATGCAAATGACTCTTCTTTGGGAGGTTTAATCTGGTCTTCTGCAAAAGATGAGGGCGATCTCCTTATCGACCACAGGCCCCAGGAAGATTCCGCCGCCGCTGCACCTGTTGTTCACGACGCCGATGGCTTTGATGGTGGATTTTCTTCCCTCGACAGCATGTTACAGTGGGCTATAGGTACTCTTTTATCCATTTTGTTTTTCATGTTTGCCTTTAAATGGTAGTATTAGAAATCACTAGGATGACTGGAGTTCTTGCCACTGAACCTTGTGTAGGACATTCGAGGAATTATTTGAGATGTCTTTGCAACATTGTTCTGCACAGGAACACTTCAAACTTAACCTAATTTATGCCTCTAGACTTCAAAGATTCTTTTTTCATATTATAATGTGACATAAGTTATACATTTTGTCTTTAGAGGATGTCTATCAAAGAAGAGTTCTTACAGTGAATAGAAGACGAGGGTAGGGTTGGCAGGAAGTTGTTGAAATTCTTTTGCAGCTATCTATCAGTGTAGGTTGATTTTTTTAAATTAAATTAACTATTTTATTGAGAAAAAATAAATGAAAGAATAGAAAGGCATACAGCAAACCCAAAGAGATAAAACATTACTAGGGGGTCAATCAAGAAAAACAGTGCCTATAGAATAATTTTAAAAAAAATAAATTACAAGGCTCCTTATCCAACTCTTTAAACTTTGTATTGTTCCTTTTCCCCCAAAGATTCCACATGATAGCCCGCACCCATGCCAACCATGAGAAACCATCCTTCTCACAATGGGGTTGATGAAGAAGAAACTCCCTGATCATATCTTTGGTGCCCAATTGTATGGCCTTTGTCTGCTAGATGGCAACTAAACCCAAAGGAAAAGGGAAACAAGCTTATTAACCAAATCAAGAGATTAGAAACAAGAGGATTTTTAAAGGAGGATAAATGTAACAGGTGGAGGAACAAGGAGCCAAGAGGACTATCCCCCCACCAATTAGTCTTCGAAGAAATATGTATCCTTACCCTCTCCAACCACACAATGAACAAAAGGGAAGGAAGAGGTGCTCATTGGAAATATCATTCCATAGATTTTAGTAGGTGTACTGTAGGTGCCTTTAACTCCTCCCAACAGCCAGTCAAATTGGTGAGGCTCAACGAGAGCCACTTGGCTAACAGGAATTGGTTACGACTTATGAGTCCTCAAGTTACCCATGTTTAACACCCCTTCCCCTTCTTGGTTCACCGGCCTCCCAACAACATTCCATCTAACCAAGTGTGACTCCCTTCTTTCTTCCACCCTTTCCCAAAGGAAGTTACACTTGCATATAAGTTTTTCAACCTCAAGCTTACTAGGGGTTCTCAACAGAGAGAAAGTAAATGGGAATGCCACTTAAAACCGATTGGATCAAAGAGTGTCAACCAGCTTTGGAAAATTAATTTCAAGAAAATTATTTCTGAGGTAATGAAATTGTTGGAGGTGGATGTGCTAGAAGGCGTAATTTCTTTACTAAGGTGGAACATGATGATGGCTCGATATTCTATATTGTGGGTGTCTGTTCATGGACTCTGTGAATGGAAGGAGAAAGAGTCTTGGGGGGAACTGAAAATCCTATACTATTATGTGCGGGTAGGGTGATGTGCAGAAAGTATGAGAACGTTTGGTAACCTGGTTGATTGACAAGCATGGGCAATTTTAGTGGTGCACACACACAGACACCAAAAAAAGAAAAAGGATCCTGGGATTCTAGAATATAGTTCAAAGGACCTTGGGATTAACTTCACCTACCTTTCTTTCACATAGCGTGGAAAAACCTTATCTGCAGTATTCTCTTATTATCATGTTAGTCTACAGAGGAATGGAAAACTGTATCATTAAACCTAAATTTCTTCTTTGTTCTCTTCATCCTTCTAATAGGTCTCAACCTATCGATTTATTTTTCAACAACTCCAGGGAAAATTCGAGAGCTCCCTTCCTCTCCAAGTCTCACAATGTGAACAATTACAATGATCAAAATTCTCGATACCCTGCTCAGCTCTCATGCCTCCATAAGGACCCCTAACCAACAATATTCATTTGGGCCTACATACAAATAACTAATTTACCCTTGCACATTATCCTCTCTCATCTTCGCTCGCTTCCTCACATATACTCTAAAGCCTATCACCTTCTTCCTTGGAATTTTGCTTCTGTGGTGCCCTTTTGGCTTTATCTTGAATATCTATACTAACTCCAGATATCTTATTTTTCTTACATCTTAAATTATTATGGTTGAAACTGTGTTTTCATTGCTTGTATGTTGCAGACTTCTTTGTATTCTAAGTTTCACACGGTTGCAACTTCCTGATTAATGTATTTGTCTGAATTAGGCCATTCTGATCCTGCAAAACTAAAGGATACTGCACAGGATGTGAAACGATTGTCTCCAAGTGAGATAAAGAAGCGTCAAGAAGAAATTAAGGTACAATTATGATGAATTTGTTTCTGCATCGAAATGTATCAAAGAAAGGAATATTTTGTATTGATATACTTTTGTAAATTTTGATATTTTAATAAAATGTTTCCAACTATGCGTTGTGCAACTCTGGATACTTATTTTTCTCATTTAGAGTACTATGCTTTTGTAGGACCTAATAGAGGACTTGAAGCTGCCATCAGATGCAAAGCTGATGCAAATTGCGATAGATGACTTGAAAAATTCCTCTCTATCATTGGAAGATCGCCATCGGGCATTACAGGAGCTTTTGGTACTTGTTGAGCCAATAGACAATGCAAATGGTTAGTACTAGCATCACTATTAGCTGAGGATCCTTGGAACAGTCACAGGCTGAACTACTTTCTTTTTCATTTGTTGCAGTTGGCTGTGGCCATGAACTATTGTCCTGTTACCTTATGAGCCGAGGGACTTATGAATTTCTTCATTTCAATCCCTTACATTTTGAAAACACTTTAAAATAGTTCTTGAAGAAACTATTGTTTTAAGTTTAACTTTGTGATAGAATTGGTATTAGGGGTTACTAGGATATTAAGGGCATAATAGTTATACCTGTGGTTATAAATAGGAGGAGTGGGGAATGGTGAAGATAAGCAATATTTGGTGAGTGAATTAGGGCTTTAGAGTTATCTCAAGATAGGCTTGAGAGTGATCTCAAGAAGGGAGGATCCAAGTATCTCAAATCACTAGGTTTATCGTGTATTTACGTTCAGTATATCCCGGTTCGATCACTTTGATTGTCTTTTTCCCCCCCTCAAAAGCACCTACTCTCAATAAGCAATCTCAAATACATGCATTCATGAGATATTCTTGAGAATTTGCCACCACAGGAGGACTTAACCTTTTTAAGTGGCAGTAACATGTTTGGTGCTTTTGACTGAGTTCATACATGTATCCTGCATAATTCTTTATCTTATTTTTGGCTTTGTTGTCTTACCTTTCACATTTTAATTCTTTTTTCCCATAGATTTGGACAAACTTGATGGCCTTGCTGTACTTATTCGTGAGCTTAATCACGTCGATCCTGATGTTAGGAAAATTGCAGCGTGGATTCTTGGAAAAGCAAGTCAAAATAATCCTATTGTTCAAAAGCAGGTATGTCCATACACTGCAAATATTTTAATAGAGATTGTAGAACTTTTCCTCCAGCTACATTCTTGTTTTCAGGTATTGGAACTTGGGGCACTAGCAAAATTAGTATCGATGGTAAAATCTGATTTTGTAGAAGAAGCCATCAAGGCATTGTATGCTATTTCATCGTTGGTTCAAAATAATTTATCTGGCCAGGAATTATTCTATGGCGAAGCTGGAGAAACTATGCTTCAGGTGACTTAACAGAAGATTAGGAGAAGATATATGGGTCACTTTTGTGCTACATCCTGTCAAAGTGATGGTTTGTTTTTTGTTTCTCTAGGATATTTTAAGCAACTCGAGCATGGATATCAGATTGCAGAAGAAAGCTATTTTTCTTGCAAGTGATTTGGCTGTGACACAACTAGAGAAACCAGATGAAGCTGAAAGGCCATTTTTTGCAGATCGCCTTTTCTTGAAGTCCGTGGTAAATCTCATCCATTCAACAGACATCGATCTCCAGGAGAAGGTTGTTTTTTTTTTCTTTTTCCTTTTCAAATCTTTCTGCATTTTGTTTCATTATTATTTTGTCGGTGCATTAAGAAGAACGTTTCCATATAGATTAATGTTTATTTTGGAGAAGAAGCTATCAAGTCATCGTGTTATTGTTGTTTCGATCAAGATGCCTGTTTACTTAGCTCATTATTCCAGAATTTATTCAACAAATTGTCTAAGGCATGAACTCTGGCCCTTATTCAAATGAAATGTTTTGATATGCATTTGCAGGCCCTCATTGCTCTAAAAAACCTCCTGCTTCTGAGAACAACAAAAGCTCAAGTTTTAAAAGAATTTTGTGGGTTGGATGCTGCTTTGGAGAGGATGAGGATGAAGCTGAAGGTATTAATGGAAGAGGAAGATCACCGAGATTATGCAATGGATGTGGAAGATCTACGAAGCCAAGTGGAGTTAATCTTCCTTGAAAAGCTGGGGAAGGTAGTTTCTATTTTCTACTCTCAGATCCATAATTGTAATGGTGAGTCAATAACCTCCAAGCAATGGACTTAATATGATCTATTGGTTACAGAGGATGCAGGTTCCAACATGAACAGAACTACAATAGGATGATTTTAGCTGCAGCTTTGAAGTTTGTCATATACAATGCTTCTCTACTAACCCAATCTGTTTCAATGGGTTCCCCCAATAGAAAGAGATACATCCTAGCCACAACATTTAGGAAAGTTGAAATTTTTGTTGAGAATTTAATACTAAAATAGAGTGAAGAATTTGTGTGTGGTGTATAGAAATGATATTGTTTTTTTCTTTTAAAGCAATATTTATATAATTTTTCTCTAACCTCTATGCTGAAAACAATGGCACTATATATCTTCCCAGTCTTGTAAGATTGGTCTTGAACCAGTCATGAAAGTATGGATAGGATAAGTCTCATTAACCATGCTAACAAGGTCATTAAAAAATGAAATTGTTGGAGAGTTTTCTTTATTCAAACTTGGAAATTATTGGTTACATATCCTGATTAGTTATAATGTTAATATAGTGGGGAGTGCTTTCTGTGTTTTGGATTGGGTTTCATGTCTACTTGAGTGTCACTAACGTGTAAACACACTAATGAACTAGAGCGATCTGGGTCGTCTTGAAAATGAGTTATTGAAGTGCACGTAAGCTAGTTGAACAGTTGTAGAAGAAAATTACATCTAGATTAAAAATTTTATCTATGCTATTGGTGAAGTAACCAAAGTCTCAACTCTAGTAGATACTAATTTTCTTTTTTCAGTATATTTGGTAGTGACTTAGAATCAATTTTTCTTTAGCCAAAATCATCTCGACCCAAAAAAATGATTTTTAGCAACTTAATAAAAATAATTTTAGAATAATAAAAAATCACTCAAAATAGATGGTAGCATTAGATGACTAATCACCGCTCTTATTTTAGATTGATTTTTAATACCCAAAATACCCCTCTTAATAAGGAAGCGAACCCTAATTCCACATTCTCCTCCATCCTCTCTAATCCATCTCACTCTCTCGGCCTCGCGTCAACCATTCCACACCTCGCCACCTCCCTCCGACCGTCGCTCCTCCGCCCTCCGACGTTCCTACAGCCGTCGCTCCTTCGCCCTCCAACCTCCGACGTTCCTCCCGCCCAGCCGCACCCGTTAGCCATCTTCAATCCATCTCCGATCTCTCTCGCCGACGCCAGTACTCTTCACGAGCTTAATCCCCTATCCTAGAGGCCGGCACCAGCTCTCTCTCACCAACTTCCATCGCGGCGGCATCTTTCTCTCTCTACCACCCATCCCGCCGGCGGTAACTCTCTCAATATTACCTTTTTTTTTTTTTTTTTATCATATGTCCTTGTATTGCTGTAAATCATATCAAAACGTCCACCGGACCTTCTGTTGTATCTCTTTGAAAGTTAATTTAATAACCTTTTCCTGCTTAACCTCTCATGGAAACGATCAATTTTCGTGATTCAGTGCATCCTCTCATGTATTTTGTCATTTTGCTGCAGTATTTTCATTTATTACGATGGCTGATGCTCATGAAACTGATAAGAACATTGAAATATGGAAAATTAAGAAGTTGATTAAAGCACTTGAAGCTGCAAGAGGTAATGGGACTAGCATGATCTCTCTCATCATGCCTCCACGTGATCAAATTTCTCGTGTTACTAAGATGCTTGGTGATGAATTTGGAACTGCTTCGAACATTAAGAGCAGGGTGAATCGCCAATCTGTTTTGGGCGCTATCACATCTGCTCAGCAGAGACTCAAGCTGTATAACAAGGTTCCTCCAAATGGGCTTGTGCTGTATACTGGGACAATCGTGACTGAAGATGGAAAAGAAAAGAAAGTCACAATTGATTTTGAGCCTTTCAGGCCTATAAATGCATCTCTTTATCTCTGTGACAACAAGTTTCACACGGAAGCCCTGAATGAATTGCTAGAATCTGATGACAAGTTTGGCTTCATTGTCATGGATGGTAATGGGACACTCTTTGGCACATTGAGTGGTAACACTCGTGAAGTCCTTCACAAATTTAGTGTCGACCTTCCTAAGAAACATGGAAGAGGAGGTCAGTCAGCACTTAGGTTTGCTCGTCTTCGAATGGAGAAGCGGCACAACTATGTGAGGAAAACAGCAGAGCTTGCAACCCAGTTTTTTATTAATCCTGCAACTAGTCAACCCAATGTTGCAGGATTGATACTGGCTGGATCAGCTGACTTCAAAACCGAGCTCAGTCAATCCGACATGTTTGATCCTCGTCTTCAGGCCAAAATACTTAATGTTGTCGATGTCTCTTATGGAGGGGAAAATGGATTCAATCAAGCTATTGAATTGTCATCCGAAATCTTATCTAATGTGAAATTTATACAGGAGAAGCGCTTGATTGGAAAATACTTTGAAGAGATTAGCCAGGACACAGGGAAATATGTTTTTGGTGTTGACGACACACTGAAAGCTCTGGAGATGGGTGCTGTTGAAATACTCATTGTTTGGGAAAATTTGGATATCAATAGGTATGTATTAAAGAATGCTTCCACCGGCGAGATTGTCATAAAGCACTTGAACAAGGAACAGGAAGCCAATCAAAGCAACTTCCGTGACTCCGCCACCTCTGCTGAGTTGGAGGTTCAAGAAAAGATGGCGTTACTGGAATGGTTTGCAAACGAGTACAAGAAGTTTGGTTGCACACTGGAGTTCGTTACCAACAAATCACAGGAAGGATCACAGTTCTGCAGAGGTTTTGGTGGTATTGGAGGAATTCTTCGTTACCAGCTTGACATAAGGTCATTTGATGAACTATCTGATGGGGAAGAGTACGACGATTCTGATTAGCAATCAATCAATCACTCCCCGTGGCTGGTGCAGATGGGGGATCAAGCGCTTGCACCACCGCCCAGGGTTCGCGGAGGTTAGTTTTGGTTTGAACTGGAAAAAATTTGTGAAGGCTTTTATAAGGTTTATTTATTTCCTATCTCTCCACGCTTGTTCGCCAATAAAAGTTTAGCTCAACTGGCATCTGTATGTACCTGAGAACAAGAGGTCTCGGGTTCAAATTCCCTCACACCTCTCCACACTTGTTCTTGTTGCTTCCACCAATAATTTTCTTAATTTATACTTATATGCCTCACATGCTTCAATCTATGTTTTCTACCTGTAGGGGATATGTCCTTTTGATCTGGATTTGGCGTCTATCTAATTGATCGTTAAGGATGCGTGCTCCAATCTTTTGCCACAGTGCTCTGCCCTTGTTCTCGTGGAATGGTTGCTGTCTACAGCGGATACTCAGTTACAATAATGTTTGAAGTATTGCAATATTAGTCAATGCCCGTAAGCTCTGAACTTTTTTGAGTTTGTGTCATTTCGACTATTTTTCGTTGCAGATAAACCATGTCAGTTGGATCTGAATTCATATGCATTTTACAATATTTGAAGGCTGTTTTTGTTAGGATTGGTTTTTCGATCTCTGAGAATAATGTTTTTTTAATCGAATCAAATCAAAAATGGCAATAGGAATTAGGCTACAAATTGTTTCTGAAACCAACTTTATTGAAGTTGCATCTAAACAATATTTAAATCCTTAGTATGCAATAAGTTTAGTGTAGGCTTGTTTGGTATACCTTTAGGAACTGCTTACAGATGAGTTGAGCCGAGTTTCTATTGAATTTGTTTCTGTAAAGTGCTTCCTGAGAAGATATATTTAACTCATTTTTCTTTTATGAGTGCTTAATTAGCAAGCTAATATGACATTTTGGTATGGATTTAAAAGTTTGTACTTTTGTGAAGTTGTAAGTGTGGATGCCAATGTCTAGAAATCAGGAACAGTCCCATTGGAGTCAAATTTCATTTTAGGGTGAATGGATTCAATTTTGCCAAAAACAGCAAAATTTTAACCGTTTAAAAAATTTGTTGCCACCTTGAGTCACACTTCACTTGGGGTGGATAAAGAGAAGCAATTTTATCACAAAATATTTTTCTGCTCTAACATGAAAAATTATTACTAAAGTTATATTTGGAATCCCTCTTTTTTGTTACATATTTCAAACCTATTTTGCAAGACTAATGAACGACAATCTTAGCCTGCATCTGACCCCTTACCAAATGTATATTTAATGAGCTAAAAATTACTTTTTAGTCTCTAAATTTTTATACCTGAATTTTAGTGTGTAAACTTTACTATATATTCATTTGATTTCTATATTTCAAAATTTGTCACAAATTTTTATTTGTCGAAGATTTAGTTAGATTTTTTTGCATAAACAAATTGACAAACTAACTAATAAACTTGACATTATAAAATACAATGCCTACATATAATATTAAATTAGATCTAACTTTGATGAATATTTTTATGTTAGAAATTACATTGTCACAACTTTGAGAGTGCAATGATTAGATCAATACACACTAAAATTTATAGACTAAATTGTCATAAAATTGAAAGTGTAAAAATTTAGATTATTAACCGAAGTTTAAAAATTAAGTCTGTTATTAAAAAAAAAGTTCTTTTTTTAATCCATTTTCCAAACCTATTTTGCAATTATTAAAAACATGTTTTATATGTGTATTTTGAAATGTACAAAACCAATTTTTTTTTTCTTTGACTTCAGTGTTCGAAGATAAAGGACTAAAAAAAGAGGCAAACTCCGCACTACGCTTAATATTCATTCGTACATATATTTTAAAGTAAGGAAATTTCAAAGCCATCAAACCCCTCCTTCAAGTCCCAATATCTATGCCAATTGATCCGTACATATTTTTGGAATATTCTTTACCCAAAAATAAGAAAAATGAAAGAAACTAGAAGAAAAGAGAACCAACTCTTACAAAGAGAGGCAAAAGAGCCTCCTAACATCCCCAGGCTGGGAAGTGCCATGCTTAGACTTCACGAATGGTTTTAAAAAAATGTCCACAAATCAGCACGACAGGATTGCCATTGATGAATACTTAATAGATGAGCCACCACAGTAGTAAGAGCAATAATCTTCTACTATTCCTACAACCACAAACAGAAAAATGAAAGACGTACCTAATATAAGTAGTAAACTAGAAATCGCCGTCGGGTATTAAAAAGAAATATGCTTACAAAAAAACTTCAAAAAGAATGTGAGAGAAAACAACCGACAAATGCATAAAGGTTTGTGGTACCTGCTCCATAGGTGTAGATTCATCATTCGATTGCTCTTTTACATCCTTGGTTACATGTTCTTCGTCTCCGCTATCGGACATGGTCTTATCATCTTTATCTTTTGTGATGTTTGGTGCGATATTATCTTCTAAAAGATTCAAATCTGCAGGTAACTGACCTGACTTAAGCGCCTGCACCAACAAAGAAGAAAATTCTAACGTTATTATTCCCATAACATTTAAATAGATATTTTTCTCCTCCATTTTCCTTTGTACAAGACAAAAAGACGAAGCATACCTGTTCTAATCTTGCAACCTCTTCAAGAGTTTGGGAATTAACAATGGCCGCCTGTAACGTAAAGAATGGATTGATCAGACGATGTTGTAGGAAACATGTGGTAGTGACACACTTTTTTACAAGCCAAGTGCAAATAAACCAATGCAGATTAAACTAAAGGAATAAATGCCGTGTAATATGAAAAGGTACCGTAAATGTCTAAGAACAAATCTGGACTGAAATCAATCGAGTTGACATACACTAATATATTAGGTAATCCCACATCAGGAATGTTACTATTTAACATTGGAATTTTTAATTCCTAAAAATACATTTCTTGTTATACTTTTAAAGTGAGGAAATGGTAGTCAACAAAATGGTTTGGAAAATACACTTTTGGTCTTTGAGTTTTTAACGAAAATCACTATTAATTGATTAACGAAAAATAACATGAGTAAGCAATATTTTATTTCCCTTCCTTTATCTCACTTAAAAGATTAATCAACATTTTTACTCACATGTAAACATTATAAATTAGGACTCTATATAGAACTATTTACTAGACCTCGTGGATAAAAATGTCTGTTTTAAAACTTCAGCAAATTGACTCCAAACTAATGGACCAAACTGCATTTTACCTAGAAGTTTTAGAACTTAACCTTTTCTCTAGACAAGAAAGCAGGTGAACTTAAATGTTTTTTTATAATGTACGCACCTTTATAGCTATAATTTGCTCCGGTGTTGGTGCAGACACGTTTGAAGTTTGTTTCTCCTCCACAGGTTTGGATGCCTTCTCTACCTCACCTGGAACGAATGTCTTCACAGATTCCTTCTTTGCCTCTTCTTCAACTTCCTTAGACGAAAATAAATTCCTAGCCTCCAATCTCTCCTGTCATTTGACATTTAGAAATGAAGAGATGCAGTAGGCATTGGATATCTAGTATCCAAAGTCCATCACAACAGGATATTTTTGTATAGAAATTCAGATGCACCAATTAGATCCAAGAACAAAATTAGAGACTCTGAATCAAGCATACACATTGAATCGGAGTTGAATGAAGTAGAGTGGAACACTACTTGTTTAAAAATGGTGACTCTTACACGTGCACATCCTACATGTCCACAGATATTCTACTATAATAGAATAAAGTTCAACTCTATTTATTCTTCAGTATTTATACTTCTTATTTCTTTAGCCAAAAAAAACTAATTCTCAGGCACATGATTGTTTATTAATAAATAGCTGGAACTAGAACTGAATGCATTTGAATTCTTTAGGTATTAACATGTGAGCATATGCACATTCATTATGCGCAGGAAACATTTCCTTTCTAGTCTCTAATAAACAATAGAACATGGATTGCCTAACATATGTATTATTAAAAATAGCAAGACATTTAATATTTTAAAAAATAGCACAATCAAAACACAACTTAGAGTCAAAATATCATATTAAATACAATAAGAAAACTCAAGGTAATGCTACATACTTACAAATACTAAAAGATATAACATTTTCAAAATACACCATCATCTCTAAAATTGAAATAAACTTGAAATTGTCTTCTTAATGTTTCTGGCACTGTCGATGTAAAATGCAGAAACAAGCATAGAATTATAGCCATTCCTTAAATACCAAGGGCTGAATGCAGGAAAAAGTTACCTTGTTTCTGACTTTCTTGAAATCCAGCACCCGGACTGACTTCAACTTGTGAATGACATACAATCTATAGTTTGGCTTCTTCGTAATATTGTTATCCAACAAACTAAGAAACTGAAGTTTCGGAAGGGATGCCAGCGGGTCAATCTCTACTAAGTTCACAAGTCTGTTGTTTGTCAGAACTAGTGTATGTAATTTTGGCAAGAACTCTGAAATGAACAAGGACAATTGATTTTTTAAGAACATAATTTAAAAAAAAATACTGCTAAAGCCCATTAAATAACCATTTTGCTTTTTTCGTTTCTTATTTTTTAAAATTAAGCTTGAAAATACTACTTTCACATATAATTTTCTTGTTTCATCACCTGCATTTAAATATCATTTTAAAAAATTTGAAAAGTAAAATAAGTAGTTTTTAAAATCTTGATTTTGTTTTTGAATTTTGATTTAGACTTCAAATGTGTTCTCAAGAAAGGTGGAAAACTCACCAAAACAAAATTTTGAGAGTAAACAAGCATAATATTTTGAAAGAGAACAGAAAAATCAAAATGGTTATCACGCGGTGCCTAAAAAATCCTATAAAAGCATAATGGAAAGCTCACCTCCAATATTTGGATTGATACGAGTGATTCTATTATTATTGATCAGCAATGTGCCCAATCGATTAAGATAAGGCATATTTTCCAGCTTTACAATCTCATTATCAGACAAATCAATGGCATCAAATTGATCCTGAAATTTGTGGTCGGAAAAGCTACCATTATATGTCTAGAAAATAAATGGAAACAAAGAGCAGACATCATTTTCTTACATTTTTGTGAAATCAAGATAAATTGCCAATTATTTTATCCCCGAACAAACAGATAAAGGGGAAACTTATGAGTTTGGATGAGAGAGCACTTAAAATAAAAAATATTACCAATGTTTTAACCAAGTGTCTGTTGGCGCAACCTTCTTGGTGTATTCAGTCCATTTTAATAGGAGATTAGTCTAGATGTACGCAATTTAACCTTAATGATACAGTGGCTCTGTTGTAGAAGTTTTAGGGAGTAAATGCTGTTGTAATCCCATCAGATGGCTCACAAATGTAGGTGGTCATGATCATGGAGTTGATTGTTAGCCACGGAGTTGTCAAAACAAAAGGTCCATTGATAATTTGTAATTTAATTTTAGACAAGCCTGAGAGACAATTACATTTGTTAAAGATGGTTGGATATCCTATTTCTTTCAAAATACTGATGTTCCAAAAACCAAAAGAGCCCTCATTAAGAATCTACAGAAAGAGGACTCCATGGGATGTAGGCTTGAGGAGGAGACTAGGAGATTGAAATAAAAGAGTGCATCCTTTTTTCCTCTTGAGCTCAATCTGATAAAGCTAGGCATTTATAAGGATGGACTGCTGTGGAAACTTGATTCAGACGGCCTCTTTTTTCATATGTCAGTTAACTTCAAGCTCAACTCTAATTTTACTATTATCATTTTTTTTATACAAAACAACAAGAACTGCTCGACTCTAATTACTCCAGTTGTGTTGTGCTCTTGTGGAGCTTTTTTTTTTAACGTGAGTGATGTCATTGGGCAAATTTTCAGTTGATATGGATGTTGGGAAAGTTGGTTGTTAGCTGTTGGAGTAGTTAGTTAAGCTTGTTATTTTAGGTTAAGAGAAACACTAGTATAAATACTAGTCCTATTCGTAAAAGGGCACACTTTTGATTCAAGAAAAAATACTAATTGGTTTCCATCAGTAAGTTCCTTAACAGGTCTGAGTATATTTCTGGCCTACAGACGTGATATTACTCAAGATAGAAGGCAAAGGAGGTCATCACTTTCTATATGGCCTAAGATCTCATATCTATCAATCATGCAGAAAAGATGGGAAAAACTATGAACCACAACCACATCTTCATTCACTGTTAGCTTGGTTCTCTCTAAAGAAATCTTGACCCAACTTCAGCCTTAAAAAAGATACGGAAGATTACTTTTCAGAAGTTCTCTCGGGTAGATTACATAACCATAATTCTATGGGAAAAAAGCTATTAGTACTCAAATCTGATCCTTGTCGAAACTATGACTAGAGGGAAACTTTTATGACTTTAATGACTCAAGGGAAATGCACAGCTATGGCCTCAAATTGGAGTTCATTAGGCTGTCTTCAAGGAAAATGAAACTTCAAACAACTTTCATAATGGTCTAAGAGATCGTAGCAAAACAAACTAATCAGAGAAAATGAGAACTGGTATTACTCATTTGAAGTGAAGTTGAATTCTGTAGAAAATTCTCGCCAGCATGTGAAGATAATTTAAATCTATGTTCGAGTTCCAGAGATTTAAAACAAAGAGATAATAAGGAGGCAGTGGGAATCACTCACCTCGGTGGCACCTAGGTTTTCTATCACTGCTATCTTGTTACCTGGAGATAAGAAGAAAGGAGTTAAGAAGGAAACGTGTGATGGAGAGAGTGAAAGAAGGAAGAGTTGAGAAAAGATAGAGAACCTCGAAGGTCCAGTTCTCGCTCTTTAATGGCATTGAAGAAATGAGGGCTTTTCCAGATTAAATCGACTGTCAGTCTCACCATCTTCTTTTCCTTCTTCTTCTTCTTCGACGACGAAGACGACGACGATGGGGTTTAGGGCTTTAGGAGGAAGAGAAGGGAAGGCGTCGACGAGAAACGACAGCAAAAGAACGGTGCGTGGATCCCATTAATGGACTTCCAAATGGCCCAAATAATTCACATTTAGGTCTCTCACTTTTTTCTTTTAATAATTCATTTAAAACAAAGTTACAAAATAGGTTACACAATTTTTTTTTAATATCTGTAAGTATTCGAGCTAACTTACACATCAACTCATAGAAAATTAATTTTTAAGTACTATGTCTCCCTTTTTACTACTAAGTCAATCCATATAATCATCTATCATATTCTTCGTTTTAGAGAGGCCGATAAAAAGATTAGTCTTGATTTTTTTAGTTTATTTGGTCAAATTTGTTTGCATAATCTATTTAATTTAAGTAAAAACAAGGTTGTTGAGTGATTTTTAGTCGTGTCGTGTCTATTGAGCTAACTAGGCACTAGGAGGAATGTTTGAGGCAATGAGTAAAGTTGTTAAGTTTAAGAAGTTATTTAGTGGTAAGATCCATAGTGTGAAGTGTTGATAAGACATGAAACCAATGTTTTTAGTAATGAGACATACAAATTTCAAACAAACGGTGCCTCCAGCTCTAACTTCTTGGCCAATCACCCCTAAGAAACTAAAATTGGTTGAATGATATATGAAAGAAATAAAAACAATATAGAAGAACAAAATACATGGACTAACATATTTACACAAAGGCAGAAAACCATTGGATGCAATTGTAGTGTTATTAAATACAAAATAAATGGGAAGATTTGCTGGTTCAAAACAAGACTTATTGCAAAGGAGTTCAAGCAAATATACATCAATTACCAACAAATATGTCATTGTCTACTGTTTTTGGCAGTTGAACATGAAGTTGTCTTTCATAATGGAGATTTAAAAGAAGCTTACATTGATTAATGTAATGAAATAGAAACAACAAAACATACAAAACCTATTAACGTGTGCAAACTCGAGAATTTTCTTCATCAACCTATTAACGTGTGCAAAGTAAAAAATACGCTTGGTATTAACAACTTAGAAATAACTTTTTTATTGAACATTGATACCATCGGTTGGCTTAGTGATACAAATGTAAATTGCGAATTTTAAGGAGAATAAATTCTAACCATGGCCAAAGTAAACTTGATTCAATGAGATCGGCATGATTCCCTTTTCTAGGAGTTGGAGGTTCAATCTTAAACCCCACGGTTGTACTTGACAAAGAAAAAGAAGTTCAAACCATAACATTAGCTATATAAAATTTAGGGTTTTTCTGTTGAATGACTATAAAAGACATTTGCTTCTGATACCCTTCTCTTCCTTCTGTCTTATTCCACTCGAATGGGGGATAATCTCCGGACTGCTTCAAATAATAAAAATTTAGAAAATTCACTGAATCTTTCATTTGCTCATTGGAACCCAATTCCATTGTTTAATACAAAAAAGGATGAAGTTCCAGGTTTTCTTCTATGATTTCATTTGAACAATATTCCAAGTTCTTCATTTATGAAACTCCATGTGCGCCTTGTATAGTATAGCCACTGGCTTGAGTACATACCTCAATTTCCTAAGCCTATTTGACAGCCTAGATATACTTTGCTTATTAGTTTTATCAAATTGTTATTTCTTTAGAACAAAAGTCCAGAGAATTCAAATTCTGGATGGATGCATTCTTGAACTTTTTGTCATTCTAACATGATCTATTTATCCAACTCTAATCTATCATGGAAAAACCAAGACATAACTGTTAAAGCGAGCTTAGCTCAATGATAATTGACACTACCTTCCTCTCTACAGATCAAAAGTTCGATCCTCCATTTTTATAGTTGCTGTAGTGTGGGGGGGGGGGGGGGGGGGGGGGGGGGGGGGGGGGGGGGGGGGGGGGGGGGGGGGAGGG
>JBBPDJ010000003.1:16898739-16939490 GCA_037974625.1 Cucumis cinereus
AATGATAAGAATGCCTCTGAGATTCAATCATAAACCACTTTGCCTCGGTTGTATGTAAACCCCCCCTTCACACCCAAAAAAAAAAGAAGTTGTCCCATGAATCTCCCCTCCTATGAAAATAAATAGTCAAATTAGCTATGAATGGGAAAAGCATCAAATAAACTTATCGTAAATGTCAGAGAGCTCCTGCCGTTCAAGATTTCTGTTTTTTTCTGGGTAGTGCACGGCTAGAACTAGAAGATGTCTTCCCTGCCTGAAATTTCTCGACCATGGCATAGGCCTGTCAAAAAGATGTCAAATTAGCTAATGACTGATTGTGCATTACACATTAACATGATTAGAGAACAAGTCTCCAACTAAAAAGAAATAGTCAAATTTAACCATACATAAACAACTCACATTTAATAACTAAACTGACAGGGATATTCAAGGGAATTTGTGATTGCATTGACAAATATAACAAGTGGAAAATCAAAAGAAGAAAAGTAATCGTGATCTAGACCAATTCTAATCGACAAAAGTTGACATTCAATGTTGCTAATTGGTGTATACAACAGATAGTTGAACGAAGCTTCATAAAAAATAAGTCCGCTTCCATTTTTTTTTATTTGGAGAAAATGACAATAATAGTTCTGGTACGAGCGCTGACTAGAACTAGCTCTTGACTTTCCTCAAAACCTACATTTTACAAATATAAGATCTCTATCTAATCAATATCTAAATATGAATGCACGAGGACACTCAAAAGAGAGTGATTGTGTGACAAAGACGTCCTAACTTACTAACTTACCAATTGTCAATGTCACTTTATCTACTTTATATATGATTTTGAAACTCAAATGTTGTTAACTTCCAAACCAATCAACATTGGAGACAATACAAGTATTAATTTGTTAGTTAGTAAGCATACTAAATGGCGCATAAGTAAATGGCACCTAAAATGAATGTCTTGGCCTCACAACTTCTCATTACTCAAAAGGTTTGTCATGGAAAAATAAAATTAACGTCTCTCTCCCTTCTCACTGCATCTCTTAAGTCTCAACCCCTCTTATTGGTTCCTTCCTTCATAGGATCCCAAACGATGCGGACTCTGCATCTATAAATAATGGGTTGGTCATTAATTTTACTACCTCGTGACCTTGAATGGATTTTCTTTCAAATTTAATAATGAAGGGTTATGCGGATGATTAAGATTTTTGAGTAAATGAAAATAAAACTTTCAGATTAAATATTTGTGAAAGTAATATTGAAGTAACAAAACGAGAAGTCATCAAATGTGCCATCTGTGCTTACCTTCCTCACACTGGACGTCAAGCCCATTGTTGACATAACCTTGTTCTCTACACATTTCCACAATATAGATTTCTTCTCCTGTTTCCGAAACAACTTGCTACCTTCACCTTTAAGAACACATACGTATTTGAAAGTAAAATAGCAGAAATGGAAAAAACAGGACTACAACTCATAAGTTTCCAAAAGAAAGAAAAATCCATAGCCATCCATAGCTTTTGACGAACAAAGTATTTAGCATAGTCACAAAATAACATGCCTATCTGCAGCATAAGATTCAAGAAAACATATGAAAATCAATTCCAAGCGAAAGTAAACAGTTTTCGTTGTTATCAACTTGAAATGCAGCAAAATGATCTGAGAGGCTGACTATGCAGCAGGTGAAAATATTAGGTCAAGTCGATGGCCAAGCTTGGGAAATTCATCCCTAAATTGGGTGAGAGTTCTCCCAAAGAACAAAAGTTCTATTTCATCTCCTATTACAACCCTTTTTAGACAATAACTAATAAAATACTAAATAATCCAAATTAACACCTATACAAATATTAGCTAAATATACTATCTAATAATTCTTCTCATCACTTGCTAAGAATGGATGACATTAAAAATTAAAACTATTGAGAAAGAACTATCGATACCTGTTCTGTAGTAGATTAGTCTATTGTGACTGTATAAATTTTAGACATCAACATCACCATTTAGACTATTTACTATAAATATGAAAATAGAATCATTTTAAATCTAATAAATTGTGGTTGATGCTAATGTAAGATGAAAAGAACAATTTAGATCATCATGAATTACCATACTAATCACAATGACTTATTCCATTTTAAAATTAAAATATTCAAAAGTATTTAACAATATGATGTCACATGTCGCAGATGCAACAGTCAAGAAAAGATTAAATGTGACTAGGAAAAATGAAAATCAATTTCGTACCTTTCTCTCACTCCAGATTTGTGTAAAGGTGTTGCAGCCGAATTCTAAGGACTAATTGATGTTTTGTTTCAGACAATTTAAACAGTGTAACCGCAATGCTATGAACAACAAACCATCAAGTCTCCTTGGTTACACTACTGATAATTAAGAGCCACGAAGTTTCAAGCACTAACATAAACAGAATAAGATTTAATTTCAATGGTGATTAGAATGTAAATTTTAAAAGTTGTTTATTCCTATTTTATGTTTGTATAGGGAATAGAAACTTTATTGGGAAGAAAAATAGAAATGTAGGAGAGAAATAAGATATTCCTCCCATTGAAGCCAAGGGAGACCACAAAAAATGAGAGCAATAGCATTAATGAAGAAGCAGCACAAAACAAATTTAAGCGGGCATGGGCAACCGATTAGAAACTCAAAATACAATTCAATCCTATACTTATATGATAACTGGAATTTGGAAGCTTAAAGTTATACAGGGCAATGTTGCAAAAATCAAAACTTCATTTAATGGTTTTCCTCATAGGCCGGTTTCAGTAATAGTTTTCCATCTATGAGAATTGACAATATATCATCCGCGATAAGTGATATAGAAGTAGACAATAAACATGCACATATCGTTTTGCACCCTATAAAATAAGTAGATCTCATATAGGTTAAGTTTTATAGCAAGTTGAAGTCACTGAGCATATGAATACTTAATACACAGATAGGGATGAAAGGAGAGGTAACTCTAACCTTTTAAACATAACACCAAGTGCTCAACATATATCTTGAGACGGATGTGTGTGAAAACATGGATAAACTCTCCAACATCTTCTCTATTAACTATTTCAAAATTCTTTTTTGGTTCAAGTCCAAAGTGTTTACTCAAGAGGCTGTTAATGGATTCTCTCCTTGTGCTTAAATCAGCTTCTCCATCCAACAAGACAGATGGAAACTCCCATAGACCAGCAAGCAAACCTTCATCAGGCCTCTTAACAAGAAGAAATCTACTAGATTGCTCTAACTCAGATGTACCCTGATTTTCCAATATCTCAACCACACATACAGCAGAATAATCATGTCTTTGTTTGGTCTTTATCCCCTTAGCGGGATAATCTGTGACAAGAACTGAACTATTGTGCTTTGAGATTGAAAGGGCCTCGCAGTGATCAAACACAGGGCATGTTGAGCAGCTTGGGTTTGTTGGAGTGCATAAAGTTGCACCAAGTTCCATGAGTGCCTGATTGAAATCCCCAGGCCTGGAAGGATCAACTAATTGAGCAGCTGCCTTCCTAATTTCACTCCACCAACAAAAAAAGAGAGATGAGATAAGGCAATTATATTAGAACGGTTAAATGAGCAATGAACTTCAAACTAGTATGAACCAAATATATAAAAAAGCTCTATCTTATTATTTTTAGCATTATTAACAAATATAAAAACAATGATAATACAATGGTTAAATGAGGAAAGCTCACCAAACTTGCTTGATCAACTTTGGATCTTTTGGATTTCCTGAAATAGCCTTTAATCGAGCAATTACCCTTATCACATTACCATCGACCACAGGCACCACCTGCTTAGGAAACATATTTAGAAGTGTTACTTGTGAGTCGAGTAGAGAAAAAAATAGACCAGAAAAGCACTCACTTCATCGAATGCTATGGAGGCAATAGCCCCTGCTGTGTATTCTCCAATTCCTGGAATTTTTCGAAGGGAAGAAACTGTTTTAGGAAATCTACCACCTTCTTTGACTATCATCTTTGCACCCTAGCGCCAAGATTAGAAAGGGGTATTCATCATTTCAGTTATTTAATATTTTATTAATATTATTTTGACAAAAAACATGAACTACCATTGAGATTTAAAAAATTGAAACATGATTACAATTACCTCCTTATCTTTCAAACATCTTTTAATACAAATTTATTCACACTTTGTTTCCAAAAGTTTATTGTGTTTCCAAACGTTTATTGTCTTGCAGTTAGATTAAAGAAGTGAAATACAGAAACTCATATTCAAAACTCAACCTAAAACATGTCCAAGTTACTGAAAGGAATAACGATGGTAGCAGATATTAAAGGAATTGAAACTTCTAGTGCAGAGAGTAAAGATTACCTCCAAAAGATAACGAGCTCGTCTATAATACCCCAAGCCTGCCCACATTTCATTCACCTCCTAACAGATATCGAAATTCATTTACTCAGACTAAAGAAGACAACATTATTGTAGCTCAAAGTAAATTCCAAACAAACCTCAAGAGAAGCACGAGAGAGATGTTGAACGGTAGGCCATTTAAGCATCCAACGGTTGTAAAATTGGACGACGGTCTGAACTCTGGTCTGCTGTAGCATTATCTCTGAAACCCACACACCGTAAGCCCGTGTTTCAGGTTCCCCTTTGTCCAAGCTCCTCCATGGAAGGTCCCTGCGGCTACGGTCGTACCAATCCAATAGCGACGCCCTGATTGTCTGAACATTGTCTATGCTGAACATAATATCTTCAATATCAACAACTGCTTCACTTTTAGACGGACTTCGGCCCCGGCGTTTCCGTTCCGTCGTGGGTTTCTTTTTCCAACGAAAGTCAGCCTTTTTCTTCACGTACTCCTCGTTCTCGTTCTTTTCTCCGTCGCTCATACTGCAACAGACCGACCCAGTAATCGCACACAGCTTCAAATTTGGCAAAGCAGAAATTTTGTACATAGAGAGAAAGTTGCTGACCAAGGAGAAGGCGGAAGAAGAAATGAGAAACGACTATGGATGGAAGATGTAGCGATGTACGAGGACCTAGTCCATAACTAGTGCAGCAAGGTTAGAAGAAAATCACCTGATTGGGGCGGGAAATACAAGTTTGACATCGATTTGGATTGTCAAAGCTAGAAGTGAATAATATAGTTCAACAATCTAGAGCATGATATATACAGAGAGAAGGAATTATGGTAGGAAATAGTTTGAAATATAATTAATATATTTTGAGTTAGACCTATTCTTTTTTACTATTAGAATGAATGGCCTATTACCATGAAAAGGGCAGGATCACCAATGTAACGCTGTGAATTTAGAGGTAAGACATGAATGAATTGAAATTACAGAGAAATCTGAAAGTATGATTGAGAAATGTTTAAATGATGAACCTTTTTTAGGTGGCTCCATCACTAAAAATTCATAGTTAAACTTGCATAGTTCGAAGCAATCTCATGAAATGTTTTCTAGGCAACACAACAATCGATTTGTTCAACACTCCATTTTCACAAGTTGAAATTATTAATCAACTGCTAGAAAACATTCTCTTAAATCACTAACTGAATCCAAAAGCTTAACTTTGTAGATGAATGCAAATTTAATATAATATCTAACACTCTCTTCGTTTGTATGCTTAAAATATAAAAAAAGTATCCAGTAAAATTCAATATTAAATGGGGACGAAATAGCTTGAATACAAAACTTTATAACTGTGGAGGGTCCTACTTTTTTCAATCCCTTTCTCCACTGCACTAGTACATTCTGTCTCTCTCAATTGTTGGTTGGAATTTGGATGATGTTTAGTCATAAAGTACATTTTGTTCCCATTTTCTGTGCATATTTACATTATAGGCAGGCAAGTGTACTCTTTGTCGTATACTCAAGGATTTGGATCGTCGTCCTTTTTCAAGCTGTCAAGATTTAGATCATGCCCATACTTTACATGATAAGTCTTCCAAAACATAAGAACTACTCAACTGCGGTATTTGGTCACCATCAAATTTGAAGAATAATAAATATACAGAAGGGGATAAGATCTTGATTTCATGATATACTGATGCTAAAATATGACACTGATAAACTACACTCGATCGGCGGTTTATGTATACAATGGTATCAAGCCTTTATTCAATAAAAAGCATAGTTAACAAACAAAAACGAGCGAATGTTATTGATTCAAATAAATAAGAACAAAACCAAAGCTGCTTTTTTTGACCCCCATTTGGATTTAGCCCGTTCCATTCCATATTGAGACTAATTTAAGCTTTTGCTGTGAAGCTGACATGAATGCCATCGCCAAATTTGAGAATAGGACTTCGACAAACTTCTCCTCCCTTCACCTTTTTCCAACTGTAAAATGAAATTCCCAACATGTAAATAATTATGCATTTTGTCGAGTTAAACAAGACTATGAAAGTTTATCACAATTAGGCAAGTATTTTTCAGTTTAATGAAAGATTACCTATACTTGATGACAAGAGTGTGGAGGAAGATGGCCATGAAAACCCTGCTGTAATCTGCCCCGGCGCATTGGCGAGTTCCTCCTCCAAAAGGTTGCAAGTTCTTCGAAACCGAATATTGGTCTTGGTCCTACAACAATGTTATAACCTAATGTGAGACGTTGCATATTCACACACCTCATATGTGCTTCCTAGCTACCTTAAGCTACAATTATTTATAATGTCTATGTTTAACTGCATGTTTGGAACACTTCTTAATATACCTTCCAGCGCCACGGGTTGAAGTCCAATGGATCCTTATGGGTTTCAGGGTTCAAATGAAGAGCTGAATTGGCGACCATTACCGTCCACCCTGCTGGAATTGTATATCCTGCATGCATTTTCACGACCAACTCAACTCAGCGCCGCAGCATGATACATGCATTATATAAAATTTTTAATTTAAATCCAATGGTTACTTACCTTTTATGTTCACATCTTTTGTAGTTCTCCGTAACAGAAAAGGCATTGCGTTTGATAATCTAAAAATTTCGTATATAACCTGCGCATGCATGTGTAACATTATTACAAACATACATACACCTGCTTTACTTTAAACAACCTTACGTTTATCATAATTATAACTTACGTAAAACGTAAATGTCATGGACTTGTATTCCTCCCATGTGATGGGAGATTCTGGATCTTTTCTCTGTTTCAAAAACGTCTCGTGCTCAGCCTGTCAATGTATTTTTTTAGTTGTGTTTGAATTAAGTTTCTAAATGTTTAAAAATAGTTTCAATAATTACTTACCGTCAACTCATCCACGACGGATGGATTTTCTGCTAGTAACTTGAACATCAAGGTAAGAGATCCAGAAACAGAGCCACTCGCAAATAAAATACCAAACAACAAATTGACAACGAACTCCTCCGAGAGAAACTGTTCATTTTCAATGTCGCGAAGGGCTTGATCGAGAAAATCCCCACGAGCAGCAGCATCCGAGGCTTGGCGCCTCTCTTTGACGAGAGCCTTGAACATGTTGACCAACTTCTTTTGTGCCTTAAGACACTTGTTATACTTAGTTCCTGGGATGTTCACTGGGAAAGCCATGAAACCATCAGCTAATGTGATTAAGCTCTCACTTATATTCTCATTAGACTTTTCGGGGTCATATCCGAACATTATATCCGCATTGAAATCGTACAACATCTGCACACAATAATAATAATAATAAATACAGATAGTTCATTCGATAACTTTTTTTGTTTTTTCTTACGACTCGAAACTTACGGTAAGAGTTCCGCGTTGCACTTCAACGGAGGGCTGGTTAGACCATTGGGTGAGAACTTTATTAACGTATCGTTGGATATCAGCCAGTAGCTTGGACTTGAGACTTTCAGAACCGAAGTGGTTTAAAGTGATGCTTCGAAGGTACTTATGGATGGCCCCACCGGCGGTGGTTTTAGCCTCGCCGTCTTGCTTAAACACCTTGGAGATGGAGTCTAGATACCAAAGCTCCACAGTCCTTCCTTCTTGTTGGTAGATGAAACTGTTGATTTCAGGGTCAGCCGTTACCACAATGGATCGACCCACCAAACTCGTCCGGAATATGGGTCCATATCTGCGCATTCAAATCCCAAAAAGAATATTTAATTTTAATATAAATAAATAAATAAGAAAAAATAAACTTTTTATTCGTACTTTTGGATTTAGTTTAATTATATTTAAATTTTGTTTCAAGATTTACGCTTTTAATCTCAATTTTTTTTATTAAATAATTTTACTTTCTGACATCAATATTAACATCTATTCATTAATTTTAAAAAAGATAAAAAAATTATTAATTAAATCTTAATTATTTCATTTTTTATTTTTTAAAATTAAGTCTATAAATATTCACAGCACAACTTTCAAAAATTAAAAACAAAAGTCAAAATGTTTATCAAATGGGAACTAAGTTTTATTGTTTTTCTTCACCGGTAAAACTAAAATTCAAAATTACACATCATAATTTTTTTATTTAATTAACCAACATTAATATCAAATAATAGGTGTAAATATTTAGTGAAAATATTAAAAATATTGTAAAACTTTGACCTAGATACTTTTTAACTCACACGATCGATTCAAAAGCTTAAAATCATAATCATTTAACGAAAATCAAAGTCTAAACAAAATTCAAATTTCAAAAAGTAAGATTATAACATTTTAAAACCTAAAAACTAAACTGAAATCAAAATCAAAACCCAAAGAACTAATAAAACGAACCAATCAAAACTTGGAGATAAAAAAAAAATTAAAAGAAAAAAAGAAGAAGAATAGTAAAGAACAATTACTTGTGAACTCTTTTCTTGATGAAGGGTGGAAGGTCAAGAGTGTAGCCGGGAGCAATGAGCTGAAGGGTTTCTCCGATGAGAGGGAAGCCCATGGATCCCGGAGGAAGAACTCCATTACATTTAGGATTTCTCCATCTATAAATCAAGTGGGTCAAACCTATAACCACCACGGCGGCGACGGCAGCTAATCCAGTCGCCGGCGTCCACATTATTGATGGAACCTCCATAATTTTCTCACAAAATCGATTTCTTCTTTTATTGGCAGCTACCAAATAAAGAGTATATTTAAAGTGTTTGTACTTATAACATTATCAAATCACATTTTTGGTTTTCCTCATAATTATTGTCCACGTGATACATGCCAAACCATATCTTTCCTTTTATAACATGTGGGTTTAATTTTTTCTACTTTTATTGTTTTTGTTTTTATCTATATAAATTATAAAGTAGTTTGCTCCGCAACTAGCAAGTACCGTTGAATAATGATCTATGTTTGAAATGTCGAATATTTTTGTTGTAATGTCTTAATTTGATATCAGCATTTTGAATGAACAAAATAATTATGTTAATTAAATGTATTGTACTTTAAAAAATAGGTAGAAATTTTCATATGGGTAAAATACAATTTTACGGAATGACTATTAATTGTGATGTTTAACAAAGCTATAGATTCCAAATTGAAATAAATTATCTAACGAAAACCAAATCAATAAACTTTTAAAGTTATAGAGATTCACCAAATTTAACTTTATGTCTAGACGATAGGAACTAATTAATGTTGTCTACATAGGGTCTGCTTTCTCAGGCTCCATAGATTTGATCTCTATACTTGGGCGTTGTTTTTCTCTCATGGGCTAATCGTACGAGTTGACCTTCATGAATTTTACAGAATTGGCAATTTTCACTTTCACGATTGATCATAAAATTGATCTGGTTTTATTGTTCTTGTTGATCTTACGATGAAAATGAATCTTTTCAATTTCAACTTTTATGATTGAGTCTATAAGTCAATCAACATATTTGACCAAATAATATATTTTCTTTAAATTATACATGTAGTCATTCTCTTATAGTAAACACATGTCCATATTTTTATCGAAACATTTTTAAATATAACAAATTGTATCAAAATATTTACAAAATATAGCAAAATTTCATATTCTATTAATGATAGACATTGATGGACTTCTATGAGTGTCTATTGGTGATGTTGATAGAAGTTTATAGAAATCGTCTATCATTGATAAATATATTTTACAGTTTTGTAATTTACAATGATTTGTCTATTTTTATCCAACCAATGGTTTTTTGAAAGTTAAAGTTTATTATTATTGTTACTATTTAATGTTTTGAAAGAATTCTCAATAAAATAATTTGATGTTTAGGTGCAACAAATTCAAAAGGCAAGTCGTTTGGCATGTATCACGTGTTCATGAAAATTTTAATTCATAATGAAACAATTCATCAATAATAATAATAATAATAAATAAATAAATAAAAGATTCATAGCATTCATGTACAAACAAACAAATTGTCCAACTAATTAAATATCTTTATATATAGGATAATTATAATATGTGACAATTTTGTAAATGATAATTAAGTATATAGCAGCATTTTAAAAAAAAATTGCAAATACAGCAAAATCTATCCATGATAGATTTCTATTACTGATAGACTCTTATGGTATTCAGTAATAGACCAATATTTTTAACATGATCTACCAATGATAGACTTCTCTCATTGATAGAATTTGACAGATTTTGCTATATTTGTAACTTATAATAAAAAAATATCTCTAAATATATATAAGTATTTTTTTTTAAACAAACAATAAAGTTTAGACATACTTTTCAAATTTAGTTACTTTAGTTTAAAAGATTGATTGGAAGTACATAAATGAAGTTTAGATATTAGAAAATATATAATCATTAACTCATTGGATATTCTTTTAAATTTTCTTAGATCTGCTAAACAAAAAATTAAAAATTGTATGACTCTACTAAATGTTTAGACTATCGATGTGGATAAATATATCGATATCTCAAATTTATAGAAATGTCAATCAAAACATCAATAAAATAATAAAAATCAATGAGAATTTCTAAAAAATTATAGAAATAAAAAAATTCAAGTAAATTATTTAAATTAACAAATATTTTATGCTTTCTAAACCAACTAAATGTTTATTATTTTATTACATATTTTTAATGTTTTTTATAATAAAATAAAAACACATATCCATCCCTAACGTCGGTATCCAAACCATAAAAACCTAAAAATATCACTAAAAACATCTAGAAATAAAAAAAAAAAATTAATACCATAATTCTCTGTTCAACATAAAATTCAATTTTATATTACTAAATCAAACATCAATAATTTTTTTTTTTAAAAAAATATGAATACGTCATAAAGAAAACTTATACAACCAAAACAAATTTAATAAAATAAAATTAAAAAGAAAAACTCGTGATACACGACAAACGTTGGTCAAAAGATTTGGCTTAAAATGGAGGCCCTTGGATTTGTTGTTAATTCAATAGCAACCAAATTAAGTGAGCATAAGACCATATGGCTCTCAAAGTAGATATCATCAATGAAGAAATTATCAAACCTTCCATTCCAACCCCTAAAACCCTTAACCATTTGAATTTCTCCTTCTTAGATCAACTAGCTTTGCCTGTTTATGTTCCTCTACTTCTTTTCTACTCTCCCCAAAACAACCAGGTTCCCTCCATTTCCCACCTCAAATCTTCACTATCCAAAACCTTAACCCAATTTTACCCGTTCGCCGGCCGAGTCAACGACGACAACCTCTCGATCTCTTGCACCGACCAAGGCACTATCTTCGTCGAAGCCGAAACCAACTACTCTCTCAACCACATTCTCACTCAACTCGATGTTGACTCCCTTAACCAATTCCTCCCTTTTCATCTCGCTAACAAAGGATGTATTGTACTCATCCAAACTACGTCGTTTCGATGCGGAGGCATTACCATTGGTTTACTCATGTCGCACAAGATTTCCGACGCGTCGTCCATTAGTTCGTTTATTAAAACATGGACTTCCCTTACTGTTTCCGGTAATGATGTTCCTCTGTTGTCAAAACCATACTTCATTAGCGACTCTGTTCTGCCACCAACTAAGAATTTCCCAGTTACAACACCAGTTACTCCAGATTCAGGAATTCACGCTAGAGGAATAACGAAGAGAATCGTTTTCTCTCATTCCAAACTCACTTCCCTTAAAGCTAAAGCTGCTAGTTCAACGGTGAAGAACCCGACACGTGTCGAAGCTGTAGCTGCTCTGTTATGGAAATCCGCTATCTCTGCTTCAACATCAACCTCCGGGGTTTCAAAAGCCTCCGTTCTTGGCGAAGCTGTGAATTTCCGGAAGATATTAGAACCCAACTTACCCGACAACTCAATCGGGAATTCCATCGGGTTCGTTACGCCGGAGATGGCGGTAGGGGCAGAGTTAGAGTTACAGAGTATGGTGGGGTTGTTGAGGCAAGCGATTGTTGAATTTAGGATGAGTGGGTACAAGAAATATCAAGATACAGAGGCTTATTTGAGCTATTTCAAAACTTTGATGGATGCAGACGGTCCGTATAACGGAGAGAAGAAATTCTATTTGTGTAGTAGTTGGAGTAGATTTGGATTTTATGAATCGGATTTTGGATGGGGTTGCCCTGTTTGGTTCATTGGTGGGATTGCGATGTTTTCGAATTTTTTCTTGTTGTTGGATACAAGAGATGGAAAGGGAATTGAAGCGTTGGTGAGTTTGAGTGAAGAAGATATGAGTGTGTTTGAATGTGATGAAGATTTGCTTGAATTTGGGTCGTTTAATCCAAATGTTCTTCAGGTTGAAGATTAATTTAAGTTGCTGTTGGGTTGGAATAATGTTGGATTACAACCATTTGATTCCCAGCTTCTTTTTCTTGTTTCTTATCTTCTGTTTTTGTTTTTGTTTTTTTTTTTTAATTTCTATTATTTTAAAAATAAAAATATGAATAATTAATTGAATATGCGTTGAATAATTATTTCGTTTTTATTTATTTTTTTCATACATTTTTTTAGTTTCTATAATATAACGTAATCATGTAAATTATATATATAAAGCTAACAACAATAATAAAATTGTATTTGTCGTACAAATATTGCTCAAATTTGAGTGGTAACATTTATTTAATTCTCTTTTTTTTTTAACAGAGTTGACATAAATTCTAACTCGATTATATTATTATATAAATGTTGCTGTTGTAAAATATTAAAGTAAAATATTAAAGTGCACAAAAATTTCTATATGGTAGAATGAATTCAATTCTATGATCTGAAAGTTGAAAAGATTTTGATGGACTTAGGTTCGTATTTTGCGAAATAGTAATATACAAAACATAAACAAAATAGGGTTAAGTTTCTCAAATAATTTGACCCTCCTTTTACAAACATTTCTTAAAATTTAAAAGTAAGCAACAATCGTTAAATAGGTCAGATTATTAAAATTGAGAAATAAAAATAAAAGGAAAATAGGAATGCGAACATAATCGTATCAAGTGGGCCTTAGTTGTCTTCCCGTTCACCAAATTTAATTTTTACCGTAAAGTATTTATTTTTCTTTTTGTTAAATTACAAATTTGATTCATATAAATTGAAAAAAAGTTATAAGAAAGTCTCAAAGATTTAAAAAATTGTGATTTAATAAAATTTCATAAATACTTTATAATAATTTGATAAATTTCTCATAAATATAATAGTCTCAAGTATAGGATGTGTGTGCATGTGTGAATAATTGTTTTGAATAAATTGTATATAAATTTTTTCTTCACGCTACTAAACTAGGGTTCATGAGATACTAGAATTCGTGCATATCAATAGTTACATGGTATACCTAATCGTGTATCACGTACATGATTTTCTTCCACCTCATACTATATAAACAATGTCATTCATTTAATTTACCCCTTGAATTATTATATGTGGATTAGTTATTTGTATAAAAGAACGACGTATGATTTAATTATGTAGGCTCATCGTAGAAATGTTTGACAAGGTTTAGCTAAACCTTAACTTTGGGTGTGCAATACCGATCTACACATAAATAATAGTTTTAGTAGAATGTTTTGTACACAGCTAAAACAAATAAATAAATTATGTCGTCTCTATTGTGTTCTTCTTTAAAAAAAATTAAAACTACAGGTTTGATTGTAATTAAAATTATGAAAATTTATTGTAAATGACAAAACTGTTTAAAGTATTTACAAAATATAGCAAAATTTTAGATTCTATTAATGTTTATCAATGCATTGTTAGACATGCATAGAAATCTAACAATATTAACATAGATAGAATCTAAAATTTTGTTATCTTTTGTAAATATTTTGGTTTATTATACTATATTTGAAAATGTCTAATTTTTACCAAAAAAATTACGGGTAAAATTATAAGTTAAGTCTTTGAATTTTGAAACTTGTATTTATTTGATCTCTAAATTTTCAATAATATCTTCTTTTAAGTTTCTACTTAAATTTTAAACAGAGTCTAATATTAAATTTATAAATGGACAAAATATACGATGAAGTTTTGAATATTTTATCTAGAGATTAGGTCACTCAAACACTTAAAAAATTTATTAATCTTACTTTAACACAAAATTAAAATTATAAATTTTCATTAAACATAAATTTTTAATTTATATCTAAAATATCAATTAATCTTTAAATATTTGGAAACATTTGACTAAATTAATTAATTAAAAATTATTAGAGTTTGATACAAACTTCATTCCTAGAAGGGACAAAAGACAAAAACGTGAATCACGATGGTAGCAGAAGCTTTGATGGGTGGTGGTGACATCAAAAGGTTAGAACCATGGATTTCTCTCTTTCTAAATTAAATTAATATATACTTTGGGCTTTAATTTCATTACATATTGCAATTGCTATATCAACTCTTCAATATCTTATCTTTAGCCTTGGAATGATCAACAACAACCATGAACAATCTGACTCTTAGGGTCTGTCACGAGACAAAAATAATGTCTAAGTATCATCGATGATGATGAACATTTATATAACAAAAGGTTCGTGTACTAAGCCAACTAATTAAATGCGTTAAGGATCATCTAAGTTAGTAATAATAAGTCAATTATCTAAAAGATTAAACATTCAAGTTACCGTTAGTGAGACGTTTGAGGTATACTGGCATTATAATACTATTACTGACTTGATCGTTAGAGTGTTGGTGACTAAACACTCATCAATGCAAACTTTTCTCCATCGTGTAGGTGGTTGTTCGGTTACTTCAAAATACTAAATTTTCGGATCATAGAAATTATAAAAAGTTAAAGTGTGGTTTGAAAAAGGGTTACGTATCTCGTATATTAAAAATCAAGATTTTTTTTAGTACAATAATTCTCTTTTTTTTTTCTTCTATTTTTTGTCCGATTAATTATGTGTAATGTGTACTAGTGTGACTGTTATGTGGTAAACTTAATGCGGATCTAATTTCCTGTGCCGAATTTAGTATGTAAATTAAAGCCCCATCCCTCCGGATCACATGTTTCACGTTGTGTATGTTATGATTATTATCACATCCTCATTTGATTAAATAATGTTGGATCCCCTCAATTTAATTTCACATTTGTTTTAACAAAACTTTAAATTATAATTTTATTACGCCTTTAAAAGCTTTAAATTTTAAAGACTATAAGATAGATGTAGTCCGAGATGCACCAAGTAGCTAAAAGTTGATCTTCTTTGGTGACTTGTTATCTTACTTGACTTGGACTTTATACGGTTATTCCTTTGGATCTATTTATTTGAGTCCCTGCACCCTCTATTCAGAGGGTTCAATAGTTTCTTTTCGTTTTTTGTTTTATCTTTTCTTGTTGGTGTTTGCTTGTGTCCTGAATTCATACCAATTATGACAATCTCAATCTAATCTAACTGGTATGATATTGTCTACTTTTGGTCATAATTGTCACAATTTTTTTTTTATTTCATTTAAAATATCTCTGGAAAATATAGTTGGTCTCCCTTATATATCATGGATCTAATTTCTTTTACATAGCCAATATAGAACTTTGGCCGCACCGACAACATCGAACTGTAACATTGCCATTGTCTCGTGTCCAAACCATTGCACATAATAAAAAAAACTACTTGCACAGTGGATATTTTCTTCACTCTTTTCAAGTGTCTGTCGTGAGTATGTGTGTGTGCACACGTATGTCTGTAGATGAAATTGATTGAGGTGATTCAAACCATTGATTTTGTGGTTGTAATTTTTTGAACTACTCTATTAGCTAGCTAAAATTAAGGACTATTAATATATAAAGTGGTAACAAAAATAAAGAAAATAATAACCTTTCATTCTTAAGGTTTAATTCTCATCCTCGCAACCGCAAATTAAATTATATCGACATACTACCCATCAATTCATTTTCTAAAAAAAAAAATAAATTAAATTAATTTCTCCAAATTAAATGCACCAAAATTTAGTAATTCTTTCTCAACCCCTACCCTACCTGTTCACATGTTTCACGTTGGAAATGTAATGATCATCACATTCTAAGTAATTAAACAAATTTGGATCTCCTTGATTTATGCCCATATATATATATATATATATATATATATATTATATTATATACACACACTATGCTTTACCAACACTTTGATTATGCTTTTATATACCCAAAGTTAGGAGTTCCATGATTTATTCGATTTACTTTTCAAAATTCAAAGACTAAATTTTGAAATTAACATTGATATCACGATATGTAATAAAATAAAACTATGTTTTATAATAAGTGTACAATTGATTTTCCTAAAATAGTTTACTAAAATTTAATATACATTTGTTAGAAAATTAAATGGACACTTTCTTTCAAGTATACTAAAAATTATAACAATATATATACATATTGAAAAATTATTAAAAGTTAAAATAAAAATAATAAACAAATATGCACGTGTATATGTGTATATATATATATATGTTTTTGCTAAAGCTAATCACTGTGACAAATTAACCACCTTAGCAAATTTGACACACTAACCACTAAAGTAAATAATTTTTTTATTACCACGGATGATTATCGTAAATAGAAAAATATTTTTAGGTACATCTCGTGATTGCAACTATTGTTTTTTTGAAAATTAAGCCAACAAACACATATTCTACCTTTAAATCTATTGTTTTGATTTATCTACTTTTACTCGTGTTTTTAAAAACCAAGTCAAAATTTGAAAAACTAAAATAAATAACTTTTTAAGAACTTGTTTTTGTTCTTGAAATTTGGCTAAGAATGAAATGCTTCTACTTAAAATTGATACAAATCAGTATCTTAAGGATGTGTCAACTTAGTTGAGATATTCGGGTATGCCTACTGACCACTCAACCTCTAGTACTTATTAAAAAAAGATTGATACAAACCATGGTAAGAAAATAAAAGAAAATATGGTTAATTTTAAAAAATAAAATGGTTATCCAAACGAAAACAAAAAAAAAAGTAGTTTTTGAAATTTTAATTTTGTTTTGGAATTTGACTAAAAATTTAATTATGAAAATTAAGAAATATGCAAATTATGTAAAAATTTTAGATGAATTAGGGCTAATTTTTTAAAAACCAAAAACTAAAAACGAAATAATTGCTAAACTACATTTATTTTACCAAACCTAGTAAGGATTAAAATCTCTCCATTAGGGTATGAAATCAACTAATTCAACTGAATGTAATCTAAGATAATATTTAAAAATGTGTAGTTGAACTAATTCTATATAATTTATAACACCTAAAGATGCTTTTAGCTTATTTAACATAATTTTTAGAATTTTAAAATATTTAATTAATTATCTAACAAAAAGAAAATTGATATATCTTTGGTGAATTTTGAACTTTTAATCATTTATTTATTTACATAGTTAACTTTATGATTCTAAATTAGTATGCACACGATATTTTGTATGCATGTAAAAAAAATGGACAAAATTTTTATAATTTATCGATATAAATAGAAAAAATAGAACAATTATAAATATAACAATCAAAATTAAAATGTTAGAATATATAGTAATACTTTAAAAAAATTGTAAATATAGCAAAGTTTATCGACGCTGATATCATTGGTGGTCTATTACTGATAGACCATTGCGATTGAAGTCTATCATTGATAAACATTGTAATTTTATTTGAAATGTTGTAATGCACTCTGTTATTATCTCTAAGATTGTTATACAATCACCGTAGAAAGATTGTGATCTCATATTTTAAAAATGAAAATGTTGACGAAAAAACCAATAAATTATCGATGGTTGAAAATAAATTTTAAAAAAAATCCAAGAAGGCTAAATATGGAAAAAAATATTGAATTTGAAAACATGGGCACTATCAAAATTTGTAGAAATAGCCACAACCACTATTTATATATATATATATATATATATATATAAAATTCGTGAAATTCTATGTCCACTTCTATTGAGTTTGATATAACACAACACACGTGAATCATGAGTTTTTGCTAAATGGCCACAAAGAATTGCATTCATCTCTTTTCGAAAATAATTAATTAGTTCTTTTTTTTAAAAAAAAAAATCTTTAGGAAAGTTAATTTTGATGGTGACGAGGGATCAAAAACTCTGATTTTTAGGGTAGAATATTATGTTAATTATTATTGAGCTAAACTCATTTTAAATAATCAATTCTTAGTTAAATGATCGTGACAGTACCTTAAATTTTTGGAATAGACATTTGTTTTTAAAAATTATCTCATAAGTTTTCTTTGTTTTTCAATAATGAAAATCAACGGTTTAGTAAATAGAATGAAAAATCTCAACTTTTTTACTACAGTAATTACATATAGAAAAATAGAACCTTTCACATTTAAGAGAAAAGTTATGTCAATTACTGTTGAGCTAGGTTTACTTTGACTTGAAAATTTCAATTGACGTTATTGTAAAAGATTTTTGAATCGACATCTCGATTGACTTCCATTCGATATAGTATCGTCATAGTGGTGATCGACACCGTGCATAGGAGGGCTATAGTTTACTTAAGATCTTAAACCTTAAAAACCCTATAGTTTTTAAATTAAACTATTTTCCTAAAATTTTAGGTGAATTTTAAGATAAAGAATTTTCAATGCTTACAAAATATAAAAGGTATTTATCTTCACTAAATTACAAGTTTGTTTGTTTTTCTAAAATTTAATGTTCACTAGACCCTATTATAAGAGTTGTCATTTTCATGACTATGATGGTTAATTTTTGGATTTAAAGTACATATTTTTAGACTTAAATAATGTTGGAAATTACTGAGATTTAAGTAAGTGATTATCCCATTCAATGGTTAACTTGAATTTTTTAATTAACCAGGTTCTTGCCATTTGTTAGGGTTTGAATTAGGGGCATTTTGGTCCATATATATATAGTTTATCATCGAGTCATTTATGGAATAACAAAAAAAAACTCTTAATTTAATTTAATTTATCAAATGAGTTTAAACTCAAACGATAATTGATATGACATTCTCCCAACAAAAACGGGATTGTAATAGTTGTTATAATTAAAAATTCTAATTTTAATTTCTCGAAAAGTGCAATAAATATCCATATTTTTATTATATCGTAAATAAAACAAGCAATTATCACAATATTTACCGGGACATTTATGGTAAATAAAGAGTTTAATATTTTAATTAAATTTATGATATTATAACCCGCATAATACCACCCCTAGATACGATGTTAAGAAGCAACCAATAGTTGAAGCGACATAAAATGGGTGGAAGTGGATGAGGATTATTATAATAATAATAAAAAAAAGGTATTATTCCTATTTATTATTATTTTAAATTAACATAATAGTTAGCACATGCAAAATGGAAAATTGGAAAAAAGAAAAAGAAAATAGAAAAAATGGATGACTTGGTAGGGTTTATATATAAGTGTCGAAGAGGGTGAGCAGAAAGAGAGAGGTGTCCTAAATTTGGTTACGTGGAGCAAAAAATATTGAAAAAAGAAGAAGGGAAAAATATATAAATATATATTTATATATTTTTATAGAAAAAAGGGGAAAAAAATAAATTTTTTTTTTTTAAAATGTGGAGATTAAAAGTGGGAAAAGAGAGTGTTGGGGAAAAAGAAGAGAAGTGGATTAAGAGTATAAGCAATCACTTGGGACGTCAAGTTTGGGAATTTTGTGGTGAAAATGAAGATGACGATGAAGCCATTGTTGCAGGGACTTCAAAGCACTTACTACAACGACAGCAACAACAGTTTGAGAATGCCAGGAAGCACTTTCGTAATAATCGTTTCCATTGCAAGCAATCTTCCGATCTCTTTCTTGCTATTCAGGTCCTCCTTTCTCCTATCTCTATTTCAAATCTCCTTTTTTTTTTTTTTTTTTTTTCAAATCTACATTGTTCTGAATCAAATATGTTCATCATTGTTTTTGCAGTTTTGTAGAAATTTAAGTTAATGTCACAATTAATAAAAGAAGAACATAGAGCATGCATTTTCTAAAACTTAATTGGTCAATTCTTAAACACAAGAAATTTAGAGACTAAATTTCAAAACTTGATGTATTTTTTTAGTATTATCTTATAAGAAAATTATATGAACCATATACTAAATTTAGTAATTATTTTAGTTGATATGTAAAGCTTATTATGTGTACAGCATGAAGAGGAAATAACAAGAAATGGTGCAAAAAATGGAGGAACCACCAAAGTAAAAGAAGGGGAAGATGTGAAGAAAGAAGCAGTGAAGAATACATTAGAAAGGGCATTAAATTTCTATTCTGGTAATTATAATGAATAACAATTTTAGTATGCAGTAACATTTTTTAAAAAATTACAAATATAACAAATTATATCGATCTATCACATTACTTTTTTTTTAAAATAGCTAATACTAATGGTTATATTTACACGTGTTTATCTATTTCAGCAATTCAAACAAGCGATGGGAATTGGGCTTCTGATCTTGGTGGGCCCATGTTTTTACTACCGGGTCTAGTACGTTATGATCACACACCTTTCCCATGTTCTTAGCTTATAAATAAATTTAGAAAAACATGTCGAATGCATCTGTGCAGATATTTTTCTATTTCTTAGTCACACAAAAATAAAATAAATTATTTTTCAAAAAAGATATTTTTAATCTTATTTTTGTGTGATGAAAAGATGGAGATAGTGGATGTACCTAATTATTGTTCAATAAATTTTGGATTATATATTATTATGATAATTATTATTATTATTTGTAAGTAATATATATTGTGTTGTTCTTCACATGCACATGTGGGTGTTTGAACATTGAATTTACGTACAGGTGATTGCTCTATATGTCACTGGGGTCTTGAATTCTGTTCTATCCAAGCACCATCGCCAAGAAATGTGTAGATATATTTACAATCATCAGGCACGTCATCATCCGACTTTCTATAATGTGACTCGTAGTTTTATATTATTAAATTTGAAAGAAACTAGTTTTCATTTTGATACACAATCGTTACCAGACGTGCTCAATCTTCTTTTAATTTTGATAGTTATCAGAACCAAAGTAAGTAGTTGACTTATGAGAAATTATTGGACGAGACTTCTGCAAAAATTTTAACTATTAGATGTATGAGTGAGTTCAATCCATGATCACTACCACCTGCCTATGATTGAGAGCGAAATTGATAAATATCTCAACTTGGTATCAAGCAGTTATCAAGAGGGTGCAGATTTTCGAGTCTATATTTAACGGTTAATATAAGTTAGTCAGATTGTAACAGTCTCACTGAATAACTTTTGGCGACTAACAAATCAGTGTTGCATACAGAATGAAGATGGGGGATGGGGTTTGCACATTGAAGGCTCGAGCACAATGTTTGGTTCAGCACTGAATTATGTTGCACTGAGGCTGCTTGGAGAGGATGTCGATGGCGGAGAGGGTGGCGCGATGACAAAAGCTCGAAGTTGGATCTTAGACCGTGGGGGAGCCACTGCAATCACTTCTTGGGGAAAATTGTGGCTGTCTGTACTTGGAGTCTATGAATGGAGTGGCAACAATCCTCTCCCACCTGAATTTTGGTTACTCCCTTATAGCCTACCATTTCATCCTGGTACACAATTTTATTTACTTTTTTTCCCTTTCTTAACCTAAATTAATTGACTTTTACTAGATTAGGATCGGTAAAGATGAAGAAAATAATTTTGTGTATTTATTCAGGAAGAATGTGGTGCCACTGTCGAATGGTTTATCTACCAATGTCATACTTATATGGAAAGAGATTCGTCGGGCCAATCACACCCATGGTTTTATCTCTAAGAAAAGAGCTATACACAATTCCATATCATGAAATTGATTGGAATAAATCTCGCAATACATGTGCAAAGGTAGACGACATTTTGAAGTTTGATATTTTTGCTAATTAATACACTGTTAGTGAACTAGATTAAATCGAATGGATGCAGGAGGATTTGTACTATCCACATCCGAAGATGCAAGATATTTTGTGGGGATCGATATACCACGTGTATGAGCCATTGTTTAGTGGTTGGCCAGGGAAAAGGCTGAGGGAAAAGGCAATGAAAGTTGCAATGGAACATATACATTATGAAGATGAAAATAGTCGATATATATGTCTTGGTCCTGTTAATAAAGTACTTAATATGCTTTGTTGTTGGGTTGAAGATCCTTATTCAGATGCCTTCAAATTTCATCTTCAAAGAGTCCCTGACTATCTTTGGCTTGCTGAAGATGGCATGAGAATGCAGGTTTCCACTCTATTTTTTTTATTAACAAAACGAAAAGCTTCCGTTACTAAATTTGTAATTTCAAAAGTTTAGAACTATAAATATACAAATTACTACACTAAATTAGAAATTTAACCTTTTAAAAAACTATATATATATATATATTTTTAAGTTTTAAGAAGTAGCTAGCAATTCATATCAGAAGTTGATCAAATGGTTACTTAATTTTCAAAAATCCAAAATGGTTATTTCTCATATTATATCCATAATAGATATTGTTTAAGATAAAAGTGGTTGATTAAGTGCTTATGCATGCAGGGTTACAATGGGAGTCAATTGTGGGACACTGCTTTCTCTGTCCAAGCAATTCTCTCCACCAAACTTATAGACACCTTTGGCCCAACCTTAAGAAAAGCACATCATTTTGTTAAACATTCTCAGGTGATCAATTTAGCTCTAACATTTTCGTTTCTCTTCCAATTATTGCTATCTGACCAACAATATTACTTATCCAAATTTCTTTGTTTTTTGGTTTATTATACACAGATCCAGGAGGACTGTCCTGGTGATCCTAATGTTTGGTTCCGTCACATTCATAAAGGTGCTTGGCCTTTTTCGACTCGGGATCATGGTTGGCTCATCTCTGACTGTACAGCCGAGGGATTAAAGGTATCATTCTCCACTTATTCGGAATACGTTGAGAATCTCACATTGAAAAAAATGGAACACTTCACATTCACTTTCACTGTCAGTTTCTTTTATATGATATCAGAACCCATAAAATTCATATAGGTATTTAAAAAGGAAAAAAAAGAGTAAATTTGAAAGAGTCATCATATTGGGAGGGTACGTTAAGTATTTGGCACTAAAAAATGGAGAGACTTTATGCTCGCGGCTCGTTATAAGATATATGGTTACTTGATCGCTTGGCAGTGGAACCTCACTTGAACTTAAAAGTTTATAGATGACCAAAATAATGAAATTGATATTAATTATACATAGATAATAATTAACGTTGCAATGATGGAACACAAAACCTCTTTATTTTGATATACGTACCTTGTTTTTTAGTACTATAAAGATTACAAGATTAATTTGAACTACAAACGTTGTGGTCACGTAGTACGTACAGATGACAATTAAGTTATGTTCGTTTCTAATGATATGCCATGTTAATTAAATTACTGTCAATTGGTTTTGAGATCAAGAGATCGGTACAACAAACATTAAGGTACAAGAATAAAAAACGTAGAATCTATTTGTTTTGATATCATGTTAACTCACATCATAACTAAACTTACTTACAAATTTGAGTTGAGTTGTTATAGTAAATTTAATTATGTCAATACTTTCTACAAGTTACTCATGAACCACTGGGCTATTATTGCAGGCTTCTTTGATGTTATCCAAACTTCCATCCAAGATAGTTGGGGAGCCATTAGAAAAGAATCGCCTTTGTGATGCTGTTAATGTTCTCCTTTCTTTACAAGTGAGTTTAAATTACTTAATTATTGGCCACACATCATTAAAATTCTCCCTTATGCTTAATGTTTTGAAATATATATGCATGCAGAATGAAAATGGTGGATTTGCATCGTACGAGTTGACAAGGTCATACCCTTGGTTGGAGGTAATTGCAATGGATATCACTTTTAGTTTAAAACTAATAATAATTAAGTGTATAGCAATATTGTTAAAGAACTAAGTTCGTCATGAATTGACAATACCATTCATGGTAAATTAAGCTTTATTATTATACAAAACAATTATAAAATCTAATGTAGTTTTATTGTTTTTGTTAATGTTTTTTGTGTATCTGCAGTTGATCAACCCTGCAGAAACATTTGGAGATATCGTCATCGATTATTCGTAAGTGTGTGGATACAATAAGATAGACTATCCAGTAACCAATTTTATTTTAAATTTTTCATGTTACCTGTAAACACTACTTCGTCCAATCGGTACCTTTTTATACATATTATAGTGGTCGTATTTAATCATTTTACATCTTGATTTGCAGGTATGTGGAGTGCACCTCGGCGACAATGGAAGCATTGACGTCTTTTAAGAAGTTACATCCAGGGCATAGGACCAAAGAGATTGATGCTGCTGTTGCCAAGGCAGCCAACTTCCTTGAAAATATGCAAAGGCCGGATGGCTCTTGGTTTGTTTTCACTGAAAAACAAAAATTCTGAATATAGTATTTGACTGAAACACAAAAATTCTGAATCGGTCACGACTACATGTTTATGTTTGTAGGTATGGATGTTGGGGGGTATGCTTCACATATGCAGGGTGGTTTGGAATAAAGGGATTGGTTGCTGCAGGAAGGACATATAACAATAGTGTTGCCATTCGTAAGGCTTGTGATTTTCTTTTATCTAAAGAGTTACCTGGTGGTGGATGGGGGGAGAGTTACCTTTCATGTCAAAATAAGGTCTGCCCTTAACTTTATATCTTAATTATTACATTATTAATTAACAACAAATAATACATATTATGATTTTGCAATTTAATTATTAATTTTTTTATAGGTCTACACCAATCTTGATGGAAACAGACCACACTTGGTTAATACTGCATGGGTTTTGATGGCTCTCATTGAAGCTGGCCAGGTAAATTCTATTACGCTTCGTTTGATAGCTATTTAGAACTCGTTTCGTAATTGTTTTTGTTTTTTAAATTTGATTAAGAGAATTATCGGAATGCTCTTACGAATCCAACGTAAATAAATCATGATTTTGGGTGTTTGATAGGGTGAGAGAGACCCAGCCCCACTGCACCGTGCAGCAAGAATACTAATCAATTCTCAGTTGGAGAATGGTGATTTCCCCCAACAGGTATAATTTTCATATTTTTTAAAAATTTCATCCATTTTTCACATAAGTACAATTACTTAATTAAGTCCTAACTTAATATATATATATATATATATGTTTTAATTATATTGCAGGAGATTATGGGAGTGTTTAATAAAAACTGTATGATTACATATGCTGCATACCGAAACATTTTTCCCATTTGGGCTCTGGGAGAGTATTCCCATAGAGTTTTGACTGAATAATATATATGTCGATGTAGCAACTACTACTTAAAACATTTATTTTACCTCATCTTCATTATTGTTCGATATGTATGTATATATATAATGTATGAGAGATACTTATCCTTTTTCTTCCTATTTTGTTACATTGTACCAACTAATATAAATAACAAAACGTTCAACACTTGTGTCTTTTTTTTTATCGAACGGGACAATGCATCTAACCCTACAACATTTGGGTGCCTACGAATTAAAGTGACCTTTTAGTCATTTATGGAGACTATGTTTTTTTTTTTTTTACCACTAAGTTGGTGATGGTTTCAACGTGTGTATTAGTTCTTGGTTCTCTTTTTTTATTGCTATGATCGATGCCAAATATGTGTAATATTTGAGGGTTAGTTGTTTTTTCTTTGTTTTGGAGTTCTCAGAGTCGGGATTTGAATATTTGGCATTTAGAACATACAATTAATGTGTGTATGATGTTTAAACTAATTAAATTATGCTCATGTTAGCATAATATATCTTATTTTCAAGAAGAGGATACCTCTAAATATATATATACACGCACGGAAACTTGTATAAGGAAAAATATAACAAATGTAACGAAAATAGGTTAAACACAACCCAAGTAAAATAGATCAAAAGCATAAATTCATGCATGCATGCATGCTTATCTAATACCGCTTTCTATATCTAATCACGAATTACAATGCGGTAGATGATCTGCAATGTGTGTCTAGTATGTTCATGAATACATCAATGCAGTATCAATATATACTGCAACAGTTTTAGGCAATTTATAAACAATATGATAAGATGGATTTTATGACATCACATTTTTGAAAAACGTGCCTTTTTTATGGAAGTTTTTTGTCATTTTGGAAAACCATGCCTCTTTTGATGCAAGTTTTTGTACGTTTGGGTAAAACTCAATAGATGAACGTTAATTATAGTGAAGGTCTTAAATTACCATAAAAAGTGAACAAAAATATTATTCAATGGCGATGGTTAAGAATCATACGAAAACATACAACTACAATGTCGGTTTTAGACCGTCATCAAAAAGTGTGAAAATCAATTTTGTTTTAATGCCAAAAAAAAAAAAGGAGAAAAGTTGTTTTGGCTGAAGCTATATCCTACATAGTATTTTGATGGCAGTTTTAAACCCCATCATCGCTAATCGTATCGTACCCTACAATAACACCCCCAAGAACAATAGTGATTTCTAATACATCATCACATGTATATATGATATTAATTCATTTAGAACTAAACACATTATTGTAAGCCAAAATTGTTAATTATAAGTGGAGTAGGGGAAAACAACATGGAGATGAATCAACAAGCTGCTAGTGTGAAATCCATGCATGCAAACCAATTATATGACCTCTAAATTTCTAAAACATGATCCCAAAATTTGAATAATCAACATAAATCTTAATTATTTGAAAGAAATTAGTGATAGAAAGAAAAATTATGTGGCAATCAATTTAAGATATCTTAACAAATGAGATGAGCTTTGGATAATCGCTCAAACAAATGAGCAATATATCTTCTTGTATTTGAAAAAAAATAAAAAATTATTGTAAACGATAAAACTGTTCACAACATTTACAAACATCACTCATAGACTTTGTTAGACTTTTATCAATGGTTATCAGTGACATTGACAACATTTTAAAATCACATATAGATTTTAAAATTTTTCTATGTTTATAAATATTTTCAACCGTTTAATTATAATTTATAATAATTTTTCATTTTTTTCTAATAAAATGGAAAAAGATGGTCAGGATAGATATTTTTATAATATATATTAATGACTGGAAGGCAGGAGGAAACGTGAATCACGATATGACTGATGATTTGAGGAATTATATATATTTTTTATTATTTTAATATTTTGATTATTTAATTAATATTAATATATTATTATTAAAATCGTTTCAAAATGCCTAATCACTCTCATGTATTAAAAGTTTCCTCACACGTGATACATGCCAAACCATCTCTTTCATACTCTTCCACTAAACCTAAAAATGTCTTTGTATGTACGCATCTAGATCTTTCTTTATCTCTCCGTCACATAAAAATAAAAATAAAATTTACTTTTTTAAGAAAATAAATTTTAATCTTGTTTTTGTAGGGTAGAGAGATGTACCTAATTATTACTCTTTTAAATATATACACGTATATGTATGTATCACTTATCCGATTCTATTGTGTCTTCCACAATTTTTTTCTGAAGAATTCTTCATGATATATCTGATCCATGCATAATATCATAAAAAATAGATACAAACTTTGGTTGCTACTTAGTATCGACAATAGGTCTGAAAAAGTATCTAAAAATAGAAAATTTAGATATTTGTACCCTCTTGAGGTAAAGAACCATGACATATATGTTTGGAATGTATGTATTTTCAATGATAGACACTGATAAATATTAATAAACTTCAATCAATTTAACGATAAACATTCATAAATGTCTATATAAGTCTATTGGGATTTATTCCTAAAAGAAAATAAAATTTTGGTATTTATAAATATTTTCAACCTTTAAAACAATTTTCCTAGGTTTTATTATTATTATTATTATTATTATTATTATTATTGTTTGAAAAGAGGGATGCATGAGATTGAATGCAGACTGATTAGTTCATTATATTTGGAGGGAAGATGATGAGCAATGAATATATTAATATATCTTTTTGTTATATATCCCTTCCTTTGGCAATACCCATATATTCAATTCAGACTCCATGGATGCCACCACCTATTTTCCATTTCTGGTTGCTTTCTTGGCTTTAGTTTCCATTGTCTTCATCCACAAAACCAAAACCAAAACCAAAACAAATCTCCCTCCCACTCCTCTAGCTCTCCCTATCCTTGGCCATCTTCATCTCCTCAAACACCCTATCCACAGAACACTCCACACTCTCTCCCAAAAATATGGCCCAATCTTCACTCTCCGACTTGGCTCCCGCCTTGTCGTTGTCGTCTCCTCCACATCCGCCGTCGAAGAATGCTTCACAACAAACGACATTGTTTTTGCCAACCGCCCCGAGTTCGTTTCCGGCAAGTACCTCACCTACGGAAACTCCACACTCGGGGCCGCCCCATACGGCGACCACTGGCGCAATCTAAGACGGTTAAGCGCAACCGAAGTGTTGTCATCCATACGATTAAACATGTCAGCGAGAATCCGAAAAGAAGAGATCAATATTCTGCTAAAGAAATTGAAGAGAGTTTCGAGTGCGGATTTTGGAAAAGTGAAGTTGAAAGCTCTGTTTTCGGAATTGACATTCAATATGATAATGAGAATGGTGGCGGGGAAGAGGTATTATGGGGAAGAAGTGAGTGAGTTGGAAGAAGCTAAGAAGTTTAGAGAAATTATGGAGAGGGCGTTTCAATTGGGGTCATATCCAGGGGACTTTTTGCCATTTTTGAAATGGGTTGATTGGCAATATACAAAAAGAGTTGAAAATCTTGGGAAAGATACGGATTGGTTTTTGCAGAATTTGGTGGATGAACATCGGAGAAATGAAGAAGAAGGGGAAAGGGGAAATACAATGATCAGCCATCTCCTCTCTTTGCAGAAGACTCAACCTGATTACTATACTGATGAAATTATCAAAGGCCTCATTGTTGTAAGCTTTGAGTTTTTTTCTTCATCATAATAAAGAATTATTTTAAATGAACTTTGAACACAATCTTTTTGCTTGAATTTGCAGACAATTCTATCAGCAGCAACAGAAACATCATCAGTGACAATAGAGTGGGCAATGTCAAATCTTCTCAACCATCCAGAAGCATTAAAAAAGGTAAAGGATGAACTCGACAAACAAATCGGGGAAGATCGGATTCTAGATGAAGAAGATATCTCCAATCTACCATACCTACAGAATGTAATTTCAGAGACACTACGCCTTTATCCACCAGCTCCACTCTTAGCTCCTCATTTATCATCAAGCAGTTGTTCTTTAGGAGGATACCATATTCCTGCTGACACTATCTTAATGGTGAATGCATGGGCTATCCAAAGGGATCCTAAGGTTTGGGACGACTCGACGAGCTTTAAACCCGAGAGGTTCGAGAGTGAGGGTGGAGAAGGTAGCAACAATGGGTCTAGATTCTTGCCATTTGGATTGGGTAGGAGAGCTTGCCCTGGGATGGGGATGGCTAATCGTGTGGTGGGATTGACTTTGGGTTCATTGATTCAAAGCTTTGAGTGGAAGAGGGTAAGTGAAAAGGAAATTGATATGAGTGAAGGTCAAGGAATTTCTATGCCTAAAGTTGAGCCATTGGAGGCCTTGTGTAGAGCTCGTCCCATCATCAAAAAGCTTGCATTAGATTAATTATTTAGGGTTTTTGTTTTTGTTTTTGTTTTGTTTTGTTTTTAATGTTAGCTATACTTTTGACGTTGAAAATAATTTGTTGATCTTGCAAGTTAAGTGGAAGAATGGAAACCACTTTGTTGGATTCTAATGAGATGTTTTCGGTGGATAATGATTGTGATGGAAAAGAGTAACATCGTAGTTTTACGGTGATTTTATTTAACAACATTTTGAAATAAATCATGATCAACATTTTGAGAAATAACCTAAAAATTATATCATATAAAATATGAGTTACAAACTTTTCTTTTTACAATAAAGAAAAAAAGAATATTAAAAATTTGAGTCGATGTCCAGAGATGTCCACGGAGCGGGGTGGGACGAGGATTCCACGGGAAAAAATTCCCGTTGTTTTTATTTTATTTTATTTTAATCAAAATATATTTTTTCAAATGTAATTTTAATTGAAACATCCAAATGGCAATGAACATATCCATAGAATATCAATTTTTCCTTTAAAAAACAAATAACATATATACAATTTGAAACGAATATAATTAAAATGTGAAATTCTCACTATTTGTAAAAATTATAATTCAACTATAAACTTTCATTCATAATTTCTTAAGTATCTCTAATTCTTATTAAATTTGAACTTAACAATAAATAATTCAAACGCTCGTTAAAGAAACACAAATCAAATACGTCAAATACATTAAAAGAACTTTATTTATACCGAACAAAGGGGTGGGTACTGGGTGAGGGGCGGCTGGGTACTTTGGCTTTAGATTTCTAATTCTTACTTCTATGTAACTTTTATATATATATATATATATATATATATATATATATATATACACTTTGGGGGCGGGGCCGGAGACGGAGACGGAGACGGGAAATATATTTCTCATCCCCGGCCCCAATTTGAAAATGGGGAAAAGAAATTACAAATTCCCCACTCCCTCCCCATTCTCCGATATATATCTAGATTATCTTATTAAACTATGGACCCATTGCCTCAATATTTATATATCTTTGTTGTTGGTTTTGGTATATATTAGTTTGTATCCGCCACATGTGATTCACGCCAAATTAACCCACTTCCTTTCACTACTCACACCGTATGAACACACATACATATGTGTCTATATATATATATATATACTCGAATTTCTTTTTTTAAGTAGGATGGAACGAAAGTCATGCTAATACCAATGAGTCAAGTTTACATTAACTTGGGTGGGTAATTAAACTTAAAATTTTGAGATAATTACGAATATAACAACTAGATTCAAAATATTAGCATATATAACAACATTTTTTTAAAAAAATGGCTATATTTACAATTTAAAAAAAATATATTATTACACATTTGATCATTATCTCTAAAATTGTTATTCATCCTAGTTACTTTAGTTATATATATATAACAAAATACAAAATGAAAATGGTGGTAGGATAAAAAAACCCACACATATATATATATATATACACACATATATGTATATATACACATACGTGTATGTATATAATCCAAGGGAAAATATTGAAGTGTGAGAGAATCCACACCTCATTTCAAGCATAACTATGACCACTAACCATTCACCAAAATTAACCATTCAAAGGAAAGAATTGCCATGCATCATCAATAAATGACTTAAGAATTTTTGACATATGCATTTCAATCAACATATTAACCCAAAGAACTAATAATTCATTTCCACCATAGTTTTACCACCTTTCGTAAATTTTGAATTATATGAAGACTAACTAAAAACTACACTTTCAAGACGAAGAATCAAACGGAGGACATGAACGACATCCCCTATTTCCATCTCGTGAACATGTCTAACGATCTCTCAAACCTCGAGCTCTCACACGATAAAAGAAAATTCTCAATTGTGTAAACATCCAGCAAAGACAGCCACTTGCTTTCAAATCATTAATAAAAAGAGAAGTTTATTGCAACCTCCTAGCCCCTTAAGAGTGAGAGCATTAGACACCAAGAGGCCAAAAATACAATCTTCCAAACATCTTAGCAGGTAAGATGAACCTAAGAAACACAGCTCTTGGGGACAAATAAGGAAGCAAATGGATATTTCATAGTGACAGCTGATTGTTGCTTCTCAGACAAATTCAACTTCTCAAACGTACAAACCTCTAAATCACTTATTTACCGATTACCCACAGATTTGCATTGAGAATTAAAGCTCTTTCTTATAAAGATTGAATTGCATAAATATGGGATTCGACTCTTAAAATATTTTTATCATTCTTACACAAATTCGCGGGTCGATCACTTTAACAAGTAAGTAAATAAACTAAGAAACATCAGCTGTCGGAGACAAATAAGCAAGCAATGGATATTTCATAATGACAGCAGATTCTTGCTTCTCAGACAAATCAACTTCCCCAACAGCCCTCCACTTGAAATTCCACATTAAATTCCCAACAAAATACTCCAAATGCAAAATCCCCAATCCAATTCCAGGACATATCCTCCTCCCTGCCCCAAATGGCATCATCTTTATTTCCTTACTCCCTGTTATATCAACTTCCAACTCAACCCCTCCCACTACTTTATCATTCAAGAATCTCTCCGGCTTGAACGCCATCGGTTCCGGCCATACTTTCTCGTCCCAACCCATATCCGCTACCATAAAGTTCACCGATGTTCCTTTCGGCACCCTGTATCCTCCTTCCAAAACACTCTCCTCTGTCACCTTATGTGGCAACAACAAATGCCCCGGCGGATGTCGCCGTAGTCCTTCCATTACTACTGCTTTCAAATATGTCATCTTCCCCAAATCTTCCTCTTCTATTTCTTCATCCTTCTTCTTGTTTCCCATCACTTCTTTTATCTCCTTGTACAACTTCTCTTGTATCTCTGGATACTTCACTAAATTTGCCATTATCCATTGCAACGACGCAGCCGTTGTATCGGTTATCGCGTCGATAAACTCGGAACATAATGTTATGAGTTCATCGTCTACTAATTTCCTCTTTTTCTTCTCATCATTGTTGTCTGAAATTTCTAAATCAAATAGAGTATCAACATAAGGGATTGGTTTCCCAGTTTCTTGATTATCTTTGATTGCTGTTCTGTTTTTTCTTGCATTGTTAATCAAAGGTAATAACAAATCGTCTTGCCGTTTACGTAGCTGACGAATCTCATCCCATCGTTTCTTGAACAAAATCTTCCCCAATCTTGGTGGCCAGAAATTAAGATCATTGAATTTGTTGATATTCAACAATATCCCACGTTGAGATTCTTGTACTTGATGAATAAACTTCTCATCAAATCTCTCCCCAAAACACATAACAGTAGCTAAACAATACATAGCATAACGAATATGATCCATGACCTTTACAGGCTCAGCAGCCGATGTTAGGTGGAGGCGATGAACGAGAACATCCAACGTCCATTTACGAGAAACCGAATGAGCTTTCAATCGAGACGGATGGAGAAGCTCGTACGTGAGGTTACGGCGGAGGGCACGCCATGTGGGGCCGTAGAAGGCAGTGCTAATATTATGCTGGTTACTAGTAATAATTTTGGCGGTTTCCATGACGGGGAAACGGTCGGCGAAGATGGCGCCGTTTTGAACCAATGCATGGTGAGAAACAGAGTGGCTAGCTATGAAAATGGAAGGAGTGTTACCAAAGTGAAGGGTTACAACTGGGCCATATTTGGAATGGTAATGGCGAAGGGTGGTTTCAAGTTGAGAAAGAGGTTTGAAAAGCCATATGGGATTGCCTATGAGTGGCAAAGCAAGAGGACCAGGAGGAAGCTTTTGATTGCGATGGGAAATATAGTTCAAAATTAAGTGAAAGATAGCACAAATGGAAAACGCTATGACAGCTATTACCAAACCATTATCCATTATTCTTGCCCTTTCACTTCACCTTATGATGTCTTTCTCTCCTTTCCTTTCACTTTTATAGTATGTTGGAGAGAGAGAGAGGGTGTAGAGTACATATCACGACCACTCCTGGTGGCTCAGATTAAAAAGCACTTTTGGTCCTTCAACTTCCGTTGTCAACGTACGATTTAGTACTTTCGTTTTAAAGTTATCGTTTAGTCTCAAAACTTCCTTTAGATGGCTAGTGGAATACGTTATTATAACTCAATAAATGTTTAGTGCTCTAATTATAATAGTTGGTGTTTTCAACTATATTACAACCAAATTAAATATTACTATTTCAAATCTTTATTTATCGTTTACTAATCATCCGTTCATTATCTCCTTTTTACAATATTTACTATTTCTTACACGGACTAAGATCATATGCAAATACAGACCAACTAACCACTACAATCATAACCAACTAACCAGTGCCTAAGTGCATATTTTGGAAGCAATTTTGAAACGATTAAAATCGTTTTTTATCGTGTATTCATCAAAGTCACACCTTTAATTACTTACAATTTATTCAATGTTTAATTTTACGTTTTTAGACACAATCTCCGTATTACGAAAATTGATTTCGAACAATTAAAAGCATGGGAATTCATATCCCATGGTTTCGCATGATTCACGTGTTAGTGTTTATATGCATGGAATAACAGCAGTATCATCATGCTCATATATTATATATTGATATCTATGAAAGAATCAAAGCATATAATATATTGTGATCATATTATATTATTCAATAATTGTTCATAAAGATACTCATTAATGTTGACATTTACCAAATTTTTTAAAATAATATTCCAACATTATATTAAAAATATACTTAATTAGTCCTGTAGTTTATATGGGGTCCATTTTAATTTGTTCTAATATGTTCATTATATGATCGTCATCACTACACGTGATACACGCCAAATCACTCCCCGGACTGAGAGTCGAGACAAATACATTATTATAATAATAATAATTATTATTATTATTATTATTATTATTATTTTTGGACACAAACACATTATTTATTATTAATATTTTTGGACATATACACATTATTGATTTAGAGTAACGTACCACGTGAATCTTACCAACCAGAAGCCATTTTTATCATTAAAATGGTGTTTTTCAATTCACAATTCTTGATTTGAATTCCACTTCTTTCCTACCCATTTCTCTTTTCTAATATATATATATATATATATATATAAATAAAGATAGTAACATTTTTAACGCTAATAAGTGATTAATAACATCTTAAAAGAATTACAAATATAATAAAACACATTTGATCGGTGACATGCTATGTCCTTCTATTTTTTATTAATGATAAACTCCCTATTGAGAGTTTAATCTAAATTTTGTTATATTTGTTGATGATTTTGCATTATGTACCATCATGTGTGTGAAAAGTAAAGGTCATGAAAGGGAGATAGCTAATTTATACACGATTGGATTATATTTGTTTGATACAATGTTGTCAATATGAATGTGAATAATAAAAAAATATCAATATAATATACTGTGACATTTGTTTGTATGATCCATCGATATCACACGTGATACACGCCAAAACTGATATTGCTTTCCAAGATTTCTTAATAATTAGAATTTTTAACTTAATTAATTAAGATCATCCCTCTGCTACATATTGTGGCAAAAACACTTATTAATTATTATAAGCTACCCACATGGTGACAATTATCATATTATATTATTAAATAATTGTTCATAAAGATACTCATTAATGTTGACATTTACCAAGTTTTTTTTAAAAAAATTATTCCAACATTATTTTAAAAATATACTTAATTAGTCCTGTGGTTTATTAGTGATCAGGTGATTCTTATTTGTTCATTGTATGATCGTTATCACCACACGTGATACACGCCAAATCATTCCCCCTAATGGGACTGAGACAAACACATTATCTTTTATTATTATTATTATTATTATTATTATTATTATTATTATTATTATTATTATTATTATTATTATTATTATTATTATTATATTATTAATATTTTTGGACACACACATTATTGATTTATAGTAACGTACCACGTGAATCTTACCAATCAGAGACGGTAATGATGGTGTTTTTTAATTCACAATTCTTGATTTGAATTCCATTTTTTTCCCAAGTACCCATTTCTGTTTTCTAATATACTTTAATGTACATGCATGTATATGTGTGTGTATATATATAAAAGGGTAACTCTATTTTACAATTTTATTATATTTGTTAATTATTTTGCATTATGTATCATCATGTGCGTGAAAAATAAAGGTTGTGAAAGGGAGATAGCTAGCTTCATTTATACACGATCGTATTATATTTGCTTGATGCACTGTTGTCAATATGAATGTGAATAATGAAAGATGTCTATAATAGACAAAACAAAAGAATTATAAACGTGAATAGAAGAAGAGAGGGGGAAATACTAATGAAAAGGTTAGTCAAAGCTATATACGAGTTATTCGCACCTTCATTTTTTTTATTTAATTAATATTAATGAATTACTATATATTTACAACGGTCTCTCTTATATATGCGTGTGGGTTGAATCAACCATGCAGCTGAGAGAGGAGCCCCAGCAATCTGTGGGAAATGGAAGACTCTATCTTGCAATATTTAGCCTTTTCAATTCTGAGTATTGCTGTAGTACTTTTGGCAATCATAAAGTATTTGTTGAAATTCAATTCCAACAAAAATCTACCTCCAAGTCCACCCGCTATTCCAATTATAGGTCACCTCCATCTCCTTAAACTCCCAGTTCATAGAACACTCCAAACTCTCTCACAAAAGTATGGTCCAGTACTTTCACTTCGATTCGGTTCTCGTTTAGTCGTCATTGTTACATCAATGGAGGCTGCCGAAGAATGCTTCACAAAGAACGACGTCATTTTTGCGAACCGTCCCAACTTTGCCGTGAGCCATTGCTTGAGTTACAACGAAACCACTCTTGGAGCGGCTCCGTATGGTGATCACTGGCGTAAACTTCGGCGTGTGAGCACACTTGAAATACTGTGTTCAAGTCGTCTCAATGCGAATTACGAGATTAGGAGAGACGAAGTGAGAAGGGCAATGAAGAAGATCTATGAAGTTTCAAGAGATGGTTTTGGGAAAGTGGAGTTTAAATCATTGGTGAAGGAATTGACAATGAATATAACAATGAGAATGGTTGCAGGGAAGAGATATTATGGTGAAGAAGCAGCTAAAAGTAGTGAAGCAAGAACATTTCAAGCTATTGTTCATGAGCTTTTTGAATTTACTTTGTCTTCATATCCAGCTGACTTCTTGCCAATTTTGAAGTACATTGATATTCAAGGTTTTATGAAGAGGGCAAAGAAGCTTATCACAAGGGTTGATGCATTTTGGCAAGGATTGATTGATGAACATAGAAGAGGTGAAATTAGTAATGAAGAAATGAAGAATTGTATGGTTGCTCATTTCCTTAAGTTGCAAGAAACTCAGCCTGAGTATTATACTGATGATATTATCAAAGGCTTGATTTTGGTTAGTTCTCCTCATCTCTCTTTTTTTTTGTCTATTATGTCGTTCTTTTCATTTATTATTGTTTATCAATGTCTTCAGTTCTAAAATTTTGCTATATTTGAACCTCTGACTTGCGTCAATTTTTAGGGTTATACCATTTGTAGAAAAATATGTCATCTTGTCATCTAACTAGCTAACATTTCATCTCATAGACGATGATACTCGGTGGCTCAGACACTACTGCAGTGACAATAGAGTGGGCAATGTCAAATCTCCTAAACCATCCATCAGTACTGAAGAAGGCAAGAGCTGAACTAGAGTCTCAACTTGGTGGAGATAAACTAGTTGAAGAAACTGATCTTTCAAAATTAAGCTACCTACGATGTATAGTCCTAGAAACTCTTCGATTGTACCCAGCCGGCCCACTCCTACTGCCACATAAGTCTTCAGCTGATTGTAGCATATCAGGATACAACGTGCCACGTGACACAATCTTACTAGTAAACGCGTGGGCTATCCATAGAGACCCAGCAATGTGGGAAGACCCAACAAGTTTTAGACCAGAGAGGTTTGAGAATGATAATGGGGAAAGGGATGGAAATAATAAGTTAATGATAGCATTTGGTTTGGGAAGGAGAGCTTGTCCAGGAACTGGAATGGCACATAGAGTGATGGGTTTGATGCTTGGAATGTTGATTCAATGTTTTGATTGGAAGAGTATTGATGGTAAGGAAGTGGATATGAATGAAGGAAAAGGGGTTAGTATGCCTAAAGCTCAACCACTTGAAGCACTATGTAAAGCAAGAGAAATTGCAACCAAGCTACTTTGAAAATTTTTTCAAATGTAATCAAATAATAACTCTATGCAAGAGATCATCTTCGTTTTACTTTCGTGTTGTATGTATTTGGGCTATCTTTTTCAAAGTAACATATGAATTCATAGCCAAATTCTAGAATTAAAAACAAGTTTTTAAAAACTAATCAATTGCTCTATTGATGTTTCTTTTTTCCATAATAGAGAAATTTCAAGTGTTTCAATGGTTCTTTGACAGATTTTCTATGATTAACTAACCTAACAATCTCCTGCTTGATCGAATTCTTAATATGTAAAAGCGTTGTTGAATCATTCTACAACCAAGTCTTTTTGGTAGAATCAATTGATGATTCTTCAATTATGTGATCATCCATCTCAATGCTCCTAATAAACAATGCATGTTTGATCTCCATCTATAATAGTTAGATTCATTCAACTTGTATTCAATGACTTGACACCATTGGAATCATTTGAGACACCACTATTGCTTTATTTTCAGCCATAACCTCAAAAAATAGGCACAAATACATACTTAAAACCAAAAGAAATCCGAACCAAAGAAACCCCTAATATTCCCACAAGACTTTTCCTTCACCAAACCACAAATTAATATTGTGACCAAAACGATAAAAAAACAGAGAGAGGAGACAATCTCAACCATACCCACCGAAGAAAGGATGAAAAATTGCGGCACTCACCTCGCGCTAGACTTACAGGCGGTGTTAAAAAATGACAAGAAAAAGAAAAAAAAAGAAGAGTACAAAGTAGATCATGTTGAACGACCTATCTAATGGATCATGTTCAAACAAGGTGGTTGTTAATATCTTTATCATATTGTCCTTTATTGTTCTATCTCCTTCTACTCAGGTTCACTTGTGTACATATATTTCCTCTCAAACCTTAGCATTTACAGTTACAAAGGATGGAATGATCCTGTTATATATCACAATGGATGCTTGGAAAAGGGCAAAGTAAATAAGTACTACGTATACATACATTTGTGCACCTTAATAAAATAAGCTTCACTAGAAAATGTACTAAACAAATGTACCAAGGAATGCATCATGTTTCATGCATCTCGCATTTATATTCTAACTATACTCTCGTGAAAGTGCTAACATACTTTTTCAGCATTCCTCAAATGGTTTCCATGACTTCTCACTATCTGTTGACTAGACTAGCCTAGCAATACCTAGTTATCTAGTTTCATCAGAGGCTACCTGGGCTCGGGCGGGCTCAATTCATGAGAGATTGGCGATGGCTCTGTCGGAGTCGGAGTGGGTGGCTGAACTACCTTTCTGTCCACAACCATCGAAAAACGATTGGAACCTCCAAAACTGTCTATGGACCTCATGTATTCTGAAGCATTGTTCTCTATGATTAAGGAATCCTCTAGCTCACGCACAATATCAGCCATGCAAGGTCGATAGGCCGAGTAAGGCTCAATACATGCCAATGCCACCTCCACAACTCTCCACATTGCCTCTGCATGGTAGCCTCCTTTGATGGAAGGATCCACTATCTCCTCAATCTTTGACTCCCTTATATTAGTTTTGGCCTGCATTTCCAAAGCCACTAATAAGCTTGAAGGATCTATTTGGAATGATTTTTCAAATACTAAGAAACACCGAGCTCAAAGTTTATAAAGATATCACAGAATTGGATCATACCCATTCAACCAAGCTCCATTCATTGCGTGGTTTATGAATGTTCAGAGGCTCACGACCACAAATGATTTCAAGGAGAACCACACCAAAGCTAAACACGTCACTTTTAGCAGACAAATGATGGGTCGTATAATACCTGAACAAAAAATTTGAATCACAAATTGACAAAAAGCAAACTGTTCAACCATTTTTCATCTTTCTGGAGTGATTAAGATTTGAACAAAAAGCAAAGTGGAACAAAAATCTTACTCGGGATCTAAATATCCAGCAGTTCCTCTGACCTCCAGGGAAGCACCACTGTCACCCTCTTGAGGTGCATATTTTGAAAACCCAAAATCTGCAACCTTGGCAGACATGCTATGGTCTAAAAGTATATTGCTTGATTTTACATCTCTATGTATAACACATCTCCCAGCAAATGTGTGAAGATACGTCAAACCTGGAAAAATAAAGAGATGGCATCCCATGAAATTCCCTGTCATCCATTTTGTTAACTGCTAAAATATAAGGTCTCAATATGGTTTCTAACTCAAAAGTTTTCTCCTTTTTGGAAGATTGACAATATTTTACACCAAAATCCTCGATTAAAGATGAAATGAGTCAGAGACAAGAGTTTTGATTTCAAACTCCAAATGCCTTAGGTATTCCCAAAACTATGAAAAGGTAAGAGTCCTACAATGACCATACTTTAAGCTATTTCTAGCCATCAGCAAGATCATCTCATATGTGCAATTCACCACATTGGCATTCATAACTAACTGCACAGGTCATTGTCGCAGCTTGGTACAAAAATTACATCATCCATCCAATCATTGAGAATTTAAATATTAACAATGAAGCATCCTAGAACTGAAAATGTGCCACAGCCAAGTCCTCTGTTCCAAACAACTAATCTCTTGATATTACCATTTTGACAGTGTTGGGGGGGGGGGGGGGGGGGGGGGGGGGGGGGGGGGGGGGGGGGGGGGGGGGGGGGGGGGGGGGGGGGGGGG
>JBBPDJ010000003.1:16939590-17059412 GCA_037974625.1 Cucumis cinereus
TTTGGAAGGGGCCCAAACCCCCCCCCCCCCCCCCCCCCGCCCCCAACCACCACCACCACCACCACAAAAATAAATAAATAAAAGAAGAAGAAAACAAAAATATTTCCATGATTACATTGCTGAACATAAGACTGTACATTCTCTCTTCTCTAACCAGCTTTAACTAACCCCATTTTCCCTGCGTCATATAAGTCTGGACTACTAGAGTCCTAACGAAAAAATTAGAAAAACAGGTAATATCAAAGTCGAGTCCAAGTACGAATGAGAAATTAAATGACCATGAACTAATACAATATAACTTGCCTCTGGCAGCACCAAGTGCAATTGAAAGTCTAGTGGCCCAATCCAGTGTCTTCCTCTTCGCCAGCTCACCTGGTAATTTTGGTTATAATATCATACAAGAAAGAGGATATGGTGGTGGTGGAAATGATCTAACATGCAAGTTAGAAGTTACCATAAAGACGATCTTGCAGTGATCCATTTGACATGAAAGGGTAAACAAGAATTTGTTGGTCATTTTCACAGCAATAGCCAAGAAGAGGTACCAGGTTCTCGTGCCTAATAGTTGAAAGCAGGTTGAGCTGTAATTCAGAAATGTTCAGGTGGTGTAAGAAGACATCTATAATTGAAAGCTATCTGCAACATAAAGTAATAATATATTTTTTTATAGAAACATAAGGGCGAAATTGTGTCCAAGAACTTTGTCCAAACAAAGGAAGAAAGGGGAAAAAGAAAAAAAGAAAAAGGAAAAAAAAAAAAAAAAAAAAAAAAAAAAGAATGATATGAGAATCAGAAAAAAGAAATAATAGTAAAGAAATCGGGATTCTAATACAAACCTCATTTTCAAATTCTCGTGTTCCCTGAGTTGATGTGGCAGAACGGACCTTTACAGCCACTTCCTCACCATCAGACAAAGTACCACGATAAACAGATCCAAACCCTCCTTCACCTATTAAGGTTTTGTATTGTTGTGTAGCAGCTTCAATAGACTTGAGAGAAAATGATTGTATGCATATTGATTTTATAAAGGCATCGTCTGTGCTGGGTAGAGAAATGATTATATCTGCATTTCAAGTAATTCGCACTTAGCAACTAGTGTATTTCACAAACACAATACACATATAATATCTCCTCGATAATTTATATTTAAAAGAAAATGGTAGATGGATTATGGTGAAACAATTCCTTAAAATCTATCATAATGGACAGACTATAATGATCTTTGGGTATAACTCTGTTTTTAATTCATGAAAATCTATCTTAAGAAACTTTGCATCATAAAAGAAAATATATGACATGGTCAAGATCATAGTCTGTTTTACTCCTTTTTTTTTTTTTGGTGGAGGTGGAGGGATAGGGGTGATGTCAAATTATTCAAATTATAAAGTTTGATGAACCTTGTAAGTTGTTCATCACAATCCCGAATTAATTGAATACAGATGAAAATATAAAGAAAATGTAATGTGATTCGATAACAATACTATTCCAAGTAAATGTAAATGTCATCTCTTCGTAGTATCATGGTAGAAACTCTACCTAATCAGATCATAAATTTGAAAAGGGTAAAATAATTTTCTCAAACATTTAAAAAAAAAATTTAAAAAGGAAAAAATCCATTTTCTCTGTGGGAATCTAAAAATACGAGAGCCATCAGAAAGTACCACACCTTTCATCACAAGTTCTCTTTTCAAGTCATATCTTCCCCTAAACACAAATTTCCGTCTGCAACAGTATACATAAATGACACCAAAAATAATGGTAAATAGAACTGATCCACTCGCAACCGTCCCTATGACAATTCCTTTTTTCGGAAATGTTGATTCTGAATGTTCACACGTTCCATAGCTGCAATGAGGTAGAATCTTTAGCTTTGGTTGAAATATGTAGCATACAATTCAATTCAAATGGTTTTGATCAATAAAAGTGTGGATGGAAGGACTCTTACTCTGTAGTAAGTCTTGACATGTTGAAGTTGGGTGGAAGCTCCTTGCCAAAGTAAGGATTGCAGCCAAAGTTTCTGCATAGAAATCAGAACACTGATAAAGGAGGCAGACTCAAAACAATGTTCATGATTTAGTTAAGCAATGGCTGTAGTCTGCAAAAGTTTAGATTATACAAGTTTTAGATACCAAAGGATTGCATAATATCCTGAAATAACTTACAATGTTATCAGATGTGGCAACGAAGCAAGAGATTCAGGGAGTTCTCCCCTAAAATCATTGTGCCTCAGATCCCTGGATATGAATAAAATTAAAATTCTTCTTAGCTCCTGATGCATACTTTGGTTTTTTAACTTGTAAACCCTGACTAGAATTTAGGGAGAAAATAAGGGGGAAAAAATAAGTGAAACCATTAAGGGAAATTTGGTAGTGCCTATAGATTTTGATATACTCTATATTCAGCGAGGTTATATGCTAGATAATTACTTCATGAGAAAACATAAATCTATATCCAGGAAGTTAAAGGACAGTTCAAAATCAAACAAAGTAACATCAGCTTATTACACTGATATCAACACTGAAGAAGTGGGAAATGATGGGATGTTGCCAGTGAAGTCATTCATGCTGAGATCCCTGCATACCACAAAAGAATCATTTTGAAGTTAAACTTCGTTGACTCACCCTAATATTAATGACCAAAAGACAAGAGAATGTGAGGGAACCATACAGAGTTTGTAAATGGGCCAGCTTAGGTAAACTGACAGGAAACAATCCTTTGAACTTATGCTCAGAGAGGTCCCTGGAAAATTGCACAAACCAACAGAATAAATCCACACACTAGAACAATCACAGTCACCAGCAATTCATTAACTAGGGAGAATTATTATGAAACAACTTCTATGATTGAGTGAACCACATTTAACACCTCAAACGTTGTAATTTTAACTATTCAACATGTATGGTAAGAGATTCTGAGTTCAATCACTTGAAATAGTCACCAGCATCTCATTAACTAGGAAGAATTATTAAGAAGAAACTTAGATGATCTAATGAACCAAACATAATAGCTCAAATGTTTGTAATGTTAATTATGAAACATGTGTGGTAAGAGAGTCTAAGTTCAAAACCTGCCAACATACAAAAATTTCCACTAGTTTTCTCCAATTTCATGTGAATTAACAACATAGTTGAAGTGAGCACAAGACAACTTATGAAAAAATAGAATGAAACCACTAACAGTTTGGTGATAACAGAAGATCCATTGATGGAGTCACAAGCCAGACCGTCCCATGGAATCGAAAGGCAAGGATCCCCTGACCAACTACCCAATACTTCATTTTGTTGGTTAGCAGCCAACAACTCATCTCTCACCTTGAAAATCACATCAACTGGGAAGCAGAGGAAATGGATGAAGTGAGAAAAAAATTGCCCAATTACTAACAAAATTCTAAAAACACAACTCGAACATTTGCTTCCAAAGCTCGTAATCTTACCATCATTCTCATCAGCCTCCTGAATCCATTGGCGTACCTGCATGATCTCGTAAGCACTACAAATGGGTCCTAACTCAGACCCATCTAAAGCCTTAACCAAGGTCAAATTAAGTGACCCATTAGCCAAAACATCATAAAATTCCCATTTGTAGTTGGACCCATGAGCTAGAATGTCAACATTTGTTGCTTTCTTTTCATTATTAATGTAAATGTCAAACAATCTTTGGCCAGATTCAACAGTCTGGTTGAGCTCAACAAAGTGAAAGAAGATACGATACTCGTAAGTTGCTGTGTCAAGGTCATCGTGGAGGAAAACCAGCTGGTTGGGATGTGTAACAGCAGTTCGGAGCACTTCCAATGGAACGCCAAGCGAGGCATCGGAGTTGAACTTGGATGAAATGTTGATATTTGGGTCCGATAAGAAACGACTTCCACTTTGGGAAGATGCCGAAGCTTTCCAAATTCTATCGATCGGGTCATTTGGGAACCTGAAATTCGCAAAAATAAATAAATAATTTAAAATTAATTGTGATGGTTAAATTTAAATTAGGTTATATTTCCAAATTCTTTTACAACGTGGTTCTTATATTTACAAATGTCTTAAAAATACAATTTTTGCTAAATGAAACTGACTTAAGCTTGAGAAGTTTTTGTACCGATGACTCATTTTCTAAAAAATAAATAAAATCTAACATTTTAGTATGTCATAGAGCACTATAATGTTAGTGACATCTTCTATCGTAAAATAATCTGCTAATGCATTCATTTCTATTAGTGATATGGTTTATCACTTATACTACTCATATTTGCTATGGTCAATTAATGATAGACTCTGATATGATTCTTACAAGCATAAAATTATTAATTAGACTTTATTTAATAATTATGATGTATTTTACAAATCTATATCAGACTTCGAGAGTTAGATCTAAATTTTGTCATATTTGTATTTTTTTTTGTTGCATTTTATTATATTTGTTAATACGTTGAGACTTATTAATATATTTACAACCACTTCAATCCTCTAAAATAAAAAATAATAAATAAATAATACTTGAGTTCATTCTTGGATTAGACCATCTTTTTTGTAGCTAGCTCAGTCTGTTGTATAGTCACAATTTTTCACATGATAAATTTTTCGATTTTTAAATATTTTGAAGTTTTTTATGTGGTTGAAATAGACGACAAAAAGATATGAATGCACGATGAACATAGTAAAAAGAAATAACATACCTGATATCCAATGTGGATTCTCCCACATTAAGTCTAACAATCAATTTGAAAATACGGGATGGAAAACTGGAGAGATAACTAAAATTTTGAAGTTGTCGAAGTTCAAGATATGATATATAAGCCTCATCTTCCTCATCATCTTTCTCCAAACAAAAATCTACGTATTTTCTTTCGGCTTTGAAACTTCCTTCAATCACCACCGAGTCTCGAAGCGATTTTACTCGACTCAGAAGCGTCTTTCCAATGTAAACACCAAATAAAGATGATGAATGATCTCCATTATTACTACTACTTGACTGGTTCACCAAAAATGTACCCCTTATCAAATATTCTTCCCCTTTTATGGTGTTAAAATGATAGCAATATCTCTTCACCCCCAACAAAGTATTACCAAATATTCTAGATCTCTGATTGTTGTTATCATTGTTGTTTATGTTTGCACAAGTTGATGAGTAATTTGGGAACAACCATTGGGAATCTTGTGTCCACTCAATGCTTGTGTCTTTGTCTATGAAGTTTGTGTTTGCACAACATGCTAAGCTTACAAAACCTGTATGGTTTTAGTCGAGTCGAGTATCAAGATTTGAATCTCTAATTTTAAAAAGAAATAATGCATTTCAATTCGTCACTCTAATTCATATTAGTTTGGTTGATTTGGTTAATTTTCATGCTAATAAAAAATTAGAGCAATACTTAGGTATAGAGAGACCAAATTTACATATTAACCTATTAATTGGTAGGAGAGAGGATGAGTTAATTACTCCTCTCATTACCGATTGATTTCGAGATAAAACTTCATATTACCTAATATAGTATACGTTGAAACACACATACATTGAAATAATCAACCCATATTATCTAATCTCCTTCAAACCTCCAACACTAACACAAAATCATTATAATTAAGGATCTAGGATTAAAGGGTTAATTTAATCATATCTCACAATAAATCAACTTTCATAAAAAGAAAAATTAATCATCATACATATTATTTCCACCTAATTAGATTATTGATCATATGCATATAAATTAAAACTACTAACCTTCTTGTGCTGTAATTGGATGAATGAGAATGAGAACGAGAATGAGCAGGTGAGCAATGGTTAAACCCCAATTATAGAATCCTCCCATCATCATCTTGATCTCTTCCTTAACCAAGCTTTAATCTCCATTATTTGAGATTAACAATAATTAATTAACTGCCTCTAATAACAAATTCAATTGCAAACTGATTTCCATGGGCTCAAATTTAGGAAGAATAGGATATTTAGAGAGGATTAGAAGATGATGGAAGGTAATGAGAGGGGGTTAGGTTGAGTTGACCTCAAATTTGAGAAAATACAAAGAGAATGGAGGAAGTTGCATCGATCCTACAAAATTTGATAATTATTAGAATGAAAACAAAGGTTGTAATCAATTGTTTAGTGATAATTATTATTTGTATGACTAATTATTGTATTATTAATTTAGGGTTGGTGATAAAGACATAAATTAACATTGTTTAAAGAAATTATAATTTATAATATGTTGGGTGGAATAATGCTCCCTTCATCTTCTTCCCACAAGGATGACTACTCATTTTTACAGGTTTTAAATATAGCATTTAAATCGGAATTGATTTTGGAACGGTTAAAAGTGATCTTTTAGATCGGATTTAACCCTAAACAATTTAGAATTTCTTTAATCATAAATAAACTGCACTATTTAGATATAATTTTTTTTATTCAATTTCTATAAGATGTTAGAAATGACGATGCTCCTCTCTCAACTTCACGTTTGTTATTCATTCACTGCTAAAACTTTGAAAAATTGAAAGGAACTTAAAAGAAGAAGGAAGCAAGTCATGAAAAGAGAAAAGAAGTTCGAGGAAAATATAAGTTTTAATTAAGTGAGGGACTAAATTGTCAAAAAAATAAGTATATAGACCAAGTTATTATTTTTAAAAGGTACACAGATTTATCAAAGTGTAACCTAAATAATATTATAGGAAATTATTGTAAATGACAAAATTGCTGAAAATATTGATAAAATATAGCAAAATTACATCACTAATAGACAATCTATTCATGTCTATCATTTATAGAATTTACAATTATGCTATATTTAAAAATGATAATATTATTATTAATTAATTAAAAAATATCTTCAATCATTTTCATTATTAATTGGAATATCTCTTTAAAAGATAACCCTTATTATTACCTAAAAATTTCTATGCATTAATTTTATTGGGGTCAAAAGTGATCCCACCATGAACGAACACAATATGATGATTAAGCTACTCAATATCCTTACAAATTCAGCCGTGGGTGCAATTTAATTCTCAAATATCACATTTACACCGATTTAAATTTCTAAAAATATTGACAAATCAGTAAAAAGGAAATAATTAGTTGAAATTAAATTTTGGGCATATAAGAAAAAGTTTGATAAATTAGGATGTAAATTAAACACACACAGGGTGTAATTCAAAGTAAAAAGAGCTGTAAAAGTTAAAATGCTAATTATAGAAGTTAAAAGGTTAAAATTTTCCAAAACATTTTTTAAAAAAAAAAAAAAAAGAAAGAAAGAAAAAACAAACAAACAAACAAATAATAATTGGAATAATGCAGCTCAAGTTATTGATAAACTTCTCTGGAACAGAAATTGTTTAATTTGTCAATAATCCATTCCCCTTTTTCCCCTTCTTCCTCACCTTCTTCCACCCATTTCAACAAAATTAAAGAACAACATCAAGAACATGTCAGGATTATCCCTTAATCTCCCTCTCACCTTCATACCTTCTGTCTTGTAATTAGAGGTGAAATTAAAGAAAATCTTATTATTTTCTTAATTATGTTGGATTAACTTAATGGGATTTTTTCTTTTTCTTTTTTTTTTAGCATTAAAGTGGAAGATTTGATTGATTCTGGGATTGGGAGAAATTGCAAATTTTACAGACAGATTGTTCTGAATGTCAAACAGCAGAGTAAAGGGGCTTCTAAAGGGCCTAAGATACATATCCCAAATATTTGGCAAGTACATTTTATTTATTTATTTATTTATTTTATGAATAATAATTAGTAGGAACTTATTTATTTATCTTTTAATTATTTGGGATTTTGAGTTTGTACAGAAAATGAGAAAGAAGCTGAAATGCAAATCGGGTATCCAACAGATGTAAAACATGTTGCTCATATTGGTTGGGATGGTCCTTCTGTTAATTCTCCAAGCTGGGTAAGATTTTTAAGTTCAATATTTAATTTAACCATATGTGTATATGGTATGTTTTTTAATTTGATTGTTATATTTGCAACTATTTCATGTATGAAAAATCACTAATTTTGTAGATGAATGAATTTAAGGCCCCACCGTCATTTTCATCTGCGCCGTTGAGTCTACCTGCCCCGAGAGACAAGAAAGAGGATGTTTCTATGAAATGGGTCTCAGAAGGTTCAGTGATCGGTAAGAATATTTAAGTTTTGTATTTTTTTATGTTTCATAGGTTCTTGCCCTAACATTAAATACCAAACAAATCGATTCATGGAGCTATTTGTTTTAAGTTACAAATATAACAAAATTTTACGTTTTTATCCGTAATTAACTGATAAATTTAATTAACAGTGTAACATCTATCAATGATCAAACACACGCGTATTCTTAAATGGGGAGATCGTTAAAAAATGGTAATTTACATCTTATGAGTTTGTGTGTAGATCGTAGCCGAAGAGTAGACAAAGGTTCGTGTTCATCCGCAAAAAGTTTAACGTCCGACGTAACAAAAACATCAAAACACCCATCTTCCTCCACCTCCTCCTCAACGGACTCTCCCACATGTAGAGAAAGGTCATCGGAGAGACAAAAAGCAAGACGATCTTCAAAGTCCAAGGAATCATCGAACAACCACCACTCCCCCACCTTAAGCCTACCGGACGTCCCAAGACAAACCCGTCGCAAGAAAACAGCCCGAACCAAACCCCACCTGGCTCCCCAAACTTACAAGTCCCCTTATTCCGACCCTGGCTCCACCACCGCAACCGGTTCCATTTCTTTATCCAAGGACACTGATTTATGTCAGACCCCTTAAACTGGGAGTCCCCTTTTTTTTTTTATATAAAAAAAGTTATCGTTGTTATTTTATATTCATAATTTTACTTTAGGAATGTTATTGTATATGTACTAACCATATTTATAAAATATTGCAAGATTTTACATTTTATATATTTTTTTCAATATCTATTAAATATATACTGACACTTACCACATGTATTTTCTTTTTATGTATTTACTTAAACTAGTTGTTTGTTTTACATTACCCATCCATCGCTATCTCATTATGTTATGTATAGATATAGAAATGATAAGAGAAATGATAATTATGTTCTTAACCAAACTTTAAAGTTGTCTTGAATTACTACGATGGAACAATCGATGTGATTAAAAAGTATTAAAGTTGTCAATATTATTTTGTTGTTGAAAAATGATCAACGTTTGGACTTGAAAATGGACATGTTTGGTTAGTAAATGTGTGTTTGACAAACAACTTGAATTCTATTTCTTAAAAAATCATTTTTGGATTATGAAATTAAAATAATATTTTTGTGTTTGCATTGTATCTAAAATTTGATTTTAAAATTTAAAATGCAGAATTATATTTAGTAAAGATTTACATTAGAGAATAAGGATCAATTTTGAATACATATGATAAATGGGGAAAGGAATAATCTTAAGTTTTATTTCTTGGTGTCTCCAGATCCATCTTTGTGCATCCACTCTAATAGGCAATAAATCAAATTATTCATTAAAAAGATTTTCTTTTATATTTTTTTATTTAACAAATTATGATTAAATAATTAAGTGCGAGGAGCTTACTATGTTTCAAATCGTAATAAATCAATGGTAATCTGAAAAGTGAGCTCATTTGATTACGTATAATTGAGAACTAGAGAGTACTCAATCTGGTTGTGTTTGAAAATTACATGAGATTCACTATCTTTACCATGTTACCGTCGTAGATATCGTTATTGTAACAATCTGAAAATTATGAATCTATCATATTTACTATTATATTTACCGAGGTTATTACTTGTTACCGTTACTATTACCATTGTTGTTACGGTTCAACTCAAACTGTCAAGGTAATAGTAAATGTGGCAGATTTGTAATTCAATGCAAACACAATAAAAAACAATTCAATTAAGTTTATAATGAGATTTTAATGGCGAATTAATCAAAATGTGTCTCAATCACGATTATAATTGAATTGATTTTTTATCATGTTTGCTTAAAACATGTTGTAAGTATAATTTGATTACAATTGAGATTGCTTATTTTGTATTGCGATATATTAAATGGCATCTTCCATGGTGTATAGTTATCTTTAACAGCAACAATAACGGCGAATGAAACCGAAACAATTTTTATTCTCTTAATTTGGAGTGGAATTTAAATCGGTTTTGGTTTCGGTTCAAATTTAACAAATAACTACAGAGTCTTCGGTCGGTCAGCGGCGAGGACAAGGGGAGACAATTCAACTTAACTCTTTTGAATTCATCGACTTGTCGTCGTCGTTGATTCGTTTGATTTATTCATCAAACTTGTGCACGTTTTGAAAAATGGCTGTGGCGGGTTTTTATAGGCGGATTCTTCCTTCTCCTCCAGCAATCGAATTCGCTTCCTCCAAAGGGAAGGTACAAACTTACTTCCTTTCTCTATTATCTTTCATTTTTCTCGCAGTTCCATTACTCTCTCTCCCCCTTGTTAATTGGTTTCTTCATTTAATTTCGTTACATAGTCTTGATTGTATTTGCTGATGCCCAACGTTTTATAAAATAAAATCAATCTAAGCTATGATTTTCTGTTAATCGGTTGGTTGCCACTTTCCTGGTGGCTGAATTTTCTGATCGTATTGTAAGATGCTTTTTTGAAATCATGATCATACGATTCGTACCAATGCATATTAAATTTAAGTTTTGAGTAATGAATGTGATGCACTTAAGTAGGGGATTTGAAGTTATGTAAGCAGTGGAGAGTACAAGTTCAAAGAAGTAATCAAAATTGTAGAAAACCCTTCCATTATGAATTGGTCTAGTGGTAAAAAAAGGGCAGGACTTTGGTTAAGACCTAAGAGGTTATGAGTTCAATTCACGGTAGTCATTTACTTAGGATTTATAACCTACGGGTTTCTTGACACCAAAATGTCGTAGGGTTAAATGGGTTGACTCGTGAGATTAGTCGAGGTGCGCGTAAGCTAACCAAGACACTCACGGATATAAAATGATATTGTAGAAAGCATTCCTGAAGAGATGACCATTCCTAGCACTCCTTAGAGTCTAGACAAAAGCACTGCTTAAAGCAAGCCAAAGGACCTCTTTATTGCCCCAAAAAGGATGACCGACCAAAATAATGGAGAGGAGCTGAAGGTAATTATTGAGAAAAGGCAAGGACCAATCAAAAGTCTCCATCACAGTAGCCCAAAGAAACAATTTAATCTTTTTTGGATATTGAATTTAAATTGTTACACTTGTAGGAAATTACTTTTGTTGCCATCATGTAGTAAATTATGGTTTTTGGATATTGTGAAGCCTACTGGATTGCCTAGATATTTCTGAAGTACGGAAAGTAGTTTACTCAATTGGTCAGCTCCCTTGATAGCTTGTCCCAATTCTGTTATTGCACGTGGTTTTTTCATACTACATAAGGGAAACCTTTGAATAGATAGCCGTTTGAACACAGAGTTCATATGCTTATGATCTAAACGTGATGTCTAAGGTGAGTTCAGAACAAACTGACTAACTAACATCAACCAAGCTAACAAACTAGAAAATCTCGAAGATTGATGGAAGAGTTATGCCAATTCCATACACCCCACCACCAAAAAGAAAGAAAAACAAAAGTACTCGTCTTTGAGTTAAGGTGCCAAACAAAAAGTGTCTAGTGCTTGACAGTATGAAATTTTGGCGACACTAAAAGTGGGGGAGATCCACCTTGTACACATTTGCACCAATCCTCTTTAGGATTCAAAAAGGTCCCATCTTCTTTGGATGAAGCTAAGTCCCACCCAGAGCTCTGTTATTTTGAAGGTGCTCCATGATTAGGTCCCCAATCTCAAGTGTCTTCTCCCTTCTGTTTTTATCAACCTGCACCGCTGCACCTATACTTTGAGTTAGACTAGTCCAAATGGTCTTGGACTTCCTTGTGCAGCTCCACAATTCTTTCTGCCATCTTCAATGCTTCCTGGTTAATCTTGACATTACATGGCAAATCAGTAAGGTCAACAGTTAATTGAGGGCGCTTGGTAAAAACAATTCAAAATGGAACTTCCCTGTGGACCAACCAATAGCACATATGATATTTCCCTGTGAAAGGTACTCTGTTGGTCATGATTTGTCATGATTTCTTTTTCCTTTCGTACTGAAGCATCACAGCTTTCAGAAGGTGGAGGCTGTTAGATTGTTTTAGTTTCATTAATTAAAATGATTAGGAGATGGAGAAATTGACAAATATTTGTTTATTAGGGACCAAACAGCATTTCATTCTGCATAGTTCTCTTAAAAAAAATTACTGCAAAATTTTGGGTCTGTTTCTGTAATTTAACTAATTTAACTTTTGATTGAGATTATCCATAGTACTAAGTTTTTGACCAATTATAATATTTGGTGCGTTGAAGTTGGAATTGCTCAACCAATCATTTATCAAGCACAATCACTAAAGGGGGACAAACTCTAGTACTAATTATATGCATCTTTTGGAACTGCAGCAACTCTTCGTAGAAGCTGTTCAACATGGGACTATGGAGGGTTTCTATAGGCTAGTCTCTTATTTTCAAACACAATCAGAGCCTGCCTATTGTGGTCTGGCTAGCCTATCAATGGTATTGAATGCCCTTGCCATTGATCCAGGAAGAAAATGGAAAGGTACTATCGAACTCAGAAGTTTCCCCCCCCCCATTCATTTTATGGTTTTAGATGTCCATTTAAATGAAGTCTAATAAGGGAACTTAGTCGTTTCATTGATGGAATATTTTCAAATATAGACGGAATAAAATCTATTTTTATAGGATCTCTTAAGAAGTATTGGTATATGAAAATGATGGGTTGAGCCTATTATGGTCTTTGGGAAATGAAACAAAACAAATGATAAATCAAGTTGGATCTTTTGCAATAAAGTATTACCATTAGCATTGATCTCATGTTGGTGTGGTAGACCATTATAGAGGTATGAGGGAAACTTCTAATACTAAATAGCACGAAAAACTTTCTGTCCTACCTCCATCCATTGCCATAATAGAAGTTTGCAAGAATATTGTGGCCCCGTGAAATAAAATAATATGTCACCTATGAAATATCAAATTCTGAATGAAATGAGTATGTACTACCAAAATTTTTGAATGGTAGTTGGTCGAGAATGTAAAACTCTTCCGATGTGTCTTGTTTGCTGGTTTAGTTACTGGACAGTAACTTTAGTTTTGTTTGTTTAACATAACCGGTTGTTTTGTTTTCTTTCTTATGCCTTCTCATTTATACTTGGAACCCCCTCTCTTGAGTGCTCTCACCCAAGCCCTAGATTACTCCACAAAATAGTATGACCTTCACTCACTCATCCTCTTACTATTTATACAACATCCAGTAACTAACTTTCCACCTAATTGCCATTATACCCCTTAATACTTACATACTAATATTCCTATCTAGGTACCTAACAATGAATGTCAGACTATTTTGTGGAGTAATCTAGGACTTGGGTGAGAGCACTCAAGAGAGGGGGTTCCAAGTACCATAAACTTGTATTATATTGTAGTTCTTCTTTAATTCTCAATATATTTTAGATGTTGATTCTTGTTAGGAAGTATCCTAACAACTTTATTTCCGTGTCTAATCTCTTTAGCTTTTCGGCCTTTAATAAAAAACTTTGTTTCTTGTTGAGAAAAAAAAAAATTAGAAAGGCATCCCAATTCCCAATTAATAATAATGAATTAGAAGAAGAAATCCTTGGGCTTAGCTAAGTTTAACTACTCTTCCAACTTCTTAGCTTTTATTTATTGACTCTTTATGACCATTCTTTTATTTTCATGCTGGTCACTATATTGACTTGAGCGTAGTCAGTAAAAGTATATACTTTCTCTTTTTGTAAAAGGACCTTGGAGATGGTTTGATGAATCTATGTTGGATTGTTGTGAACCATTGGAAAAGGTCAAAGCTAGAGGTATCTCGTTGGGAAAACTTGTGTGTTTGGCTAATTGTGCTGGAGCGAAAGTCCAAGCCTTCCAAACAAATGAAAGTACCATTGATGATTTTCGCAAATACATACATAGATGCTCCACTTCTGATGATTGCCACATCATTTCATCTTATCATAGAGCAGCATTTAAACAGGTGAGCCTAGAGATATATTTAATATTTTCTTTTCAGGAATCTCTCACTTTTTTCATTGGCTAAGGTGCTTTGTCAATGCACAATAATGATCAAAGAGATATGTTTGATCATCACGGGTGGGTAATATATATTCTAATAATTTATGTGAATACTTTTGAGTCTTTTTATTGTTTGGAATGTTACAACAAACTAGGTATTTAAAAACTAAAGCAGAATTTAATCAAAAACTAGTAAACGCTCACTACATCATCTTTGAAATTGACTTTGCCCCCTCTCAAGTCCCACGCCTCACTTAAAATTATTTTGGACTTTCGTTTATCTAGGCTTTAACCCTAGAATTTTTCTCGCATTTTGGATTCTGAGATCTTGACAAACTCTCCTATTTCAGTTTTTTAGCTTGGGTTTGAGAGCCTTAAGTCTCATCATGAATTTGAAGCCCTACCTTCCTTCAACATCCCATGTTAGTAGAAAGATTGTATATAAATTATAGACCTTCAATTTTCATGACTGAATGTAAAGAATCAATAAGGCTTGTAACAATTTATTTTATTTTTTTTTTCCCTTTCCTGTGGTGCGGTGGTGCCATAATACACGGACGGTTCCTATAAACAAAAAATATAATATATATTTTGATTTTTCTAGACTTGATGTTGAAGTTTTGGTTGAATTTTAAATGTATGGTGATTTTCTCTATGAGACCTGTAATGCGAGTATCCTCAATTTGACAATATACTCCTAAATCTCAATGCAAAGAATTTTATTGGTTTAAAGAGTCTACAAACCTTTGTTCTTGTCGTGTAGACAGGAACTGGTCATTTTTCGCCTATTGGTGGGTATCATGTTGGGCAGGACATGGCACTTATCTTGGATGTTGCACGCTTTAAGTATCCTCCTCATTGGGTTCCAGTCGAACTTCTTTGGAAAGCTATGGAGCACGTTGATGAAGCAACGGGACAGCGTAGAGGGTAATAGTTTTGTCCTTGAATGAAATGTTTGTAGCTAGTGGTTACAGACAGTTATGGACATATAGAAGAACATATAATCTTAATTGTTCTACTCCATTGGTTGATCTGCATCATTCATTCCTACTAATCTTAAAGAACAGAATATAAAAGAACATGCGTTTTCTTGAATTCATCGGTGGAATTTAATCATGTGCTACATTGAATGTATTGTTGACCTTTGGTTTGACTTCTTTTGTCAGTTCACTTTTCTCTTTGGTGGTGCATTATGAGTTCAACAAAGTAGAGTTCTTGAAGCATATCTAAATAATGGTATTAGCAATTGGTGGAGTTTCTTGGTTATGGGTCTGTTTGGATTGACTTAAGAAAAAAATATTTTAAAAAAATTCATTTTTATCTAAACTTTTTTTTTACAAGAATTTACAAATGCACTTCAAAAGTTATTTTAAATGACTTATTTTATAAATTAAACATTTGATAATGTATTCCAAACGCACACGAAGTTTGTTCCTATTTGTTGATAAGATTGCATCTAGTCTATTATTTCCTTAATTGTGCTTGTACCAGTTGCAAATACTTTGCATTCGCCTGTAAACCTTTGTTTTCCTTCGCTCATCAGGTTCATGCTTATATCCAGACCGCACAGGGAGCCAGGATTGCTCTATACTCTGGTGAGATTACAATTTTATGATTCATAAGTTTACACGTAGGTGAGAGCAACAAGCATAAGCACCACTTTAAGCACTTTTCAATGCGTGCTTTGTTTTTTCTACTTCATTTTTATCGTTCTTTCCATTTTACTTGGGTGATGAGAAAATCGTCACCAGAATAATTTGAAATAATCATTTCCATGACATCTTTATATTATGAGGGTGCATGTCTTTCAAATATTTAGTCACAAGCACGTTGACAACATTAATAGGCCAGAAGAAGTCTTATCCCCTAAGCCATCCTTGTCTAAGGCAATATTGGTATTACAATTAGCAGTTACTAATGGCGAACAAGGTGTTATAGAATAAACCATAAATCTTTATTGGTTAGGTTCGTGGATTCTCTTTTTTTTCCCAATAGAGTATTTTTCTATGATTTGTACGCATGCTATAATTGCAAAAGCCTAAGAGGTAAATATTTTTGCCTGTGTCTGAAGTGGATTAAGTGGTTAGTAGCCTCAGATTGTTTCTGTGAGAACTTTTTGGTTAATGGGCCCTACTTTGCCTTCTGTTTGCCGTTGCTTTATTATTTCACTGCTTCACCCTTAAAATGGAGCCCTTGTCAAGGAATTCTGCCCTTGTGCCTCACTTTGTTCAATTTATTACAATAGTCGGCTTTTATTTTGTGAATGGATTAACGGAACCAACTTTCTCCCTTTGTTTTTCTATCTTCAATGTGTTAAATTTAGATTATCGTCTCTGCTACTTGTAGAGGCTCACAAATAGAGCTTATATGTTATTTGACTTTACTTTGTTAAAGCTATTGAATTATTTCGTTTCAGTTTAATGTTGATCTGGATAAACCAAGATCAATCATTAGTCCCAGTTAGATGCATGATGAGACAAACTATTAACCATTGCATTGTAAGGTTATTTCTCCCAACAATAATTGTATTCCGGAACTTCTTGTAGAGCTGTAAACATGAGGACTGGGTTAACATAGCGAAGTACTTAATGGATGGTGTTCCTCTTCTCTTGAAGTCAAAGGACCTTAAAGACACACAGGATGTTTTAGCTGTTATATTCACATCACTGCCCTTAAATTATAGTGATTTTATCAAGTGGGTTGCTGAGGTCCGAAGGACAGAGGATAGTGGTCAAAGTTTAAGCCCAGAGGAGAAAGCAAGACTTTCTCTGAAGGTGTTGGTCATATGCTCGTCCCGTCCTTTCTTACTAGAACAATGATCTATCTATCTGTGTTTTTAGTTAATAGTAATCGACGTTTGGCATTTTGCTTGCAGGAAGAGGTGTTGAAACAGGTACAGGAAACGGACCTTTTCAAACAGGTAGGAGAGTTTCTTTCTCGAGAAGGTTCATGTTGCAAGATGCTTACACCTTCTTATGAGAACAATTTGCCTGAGATTGCTGCGAGTGTATGTTGCCAAGGAGCAGAAATATTGAACGGGAATACAGGCGTCTCAGCTGGTTATTGCTGTCGTGAAACATGTGTGAGATGCTTCAGTGCTAATGGCGACAAGCCTGTTACAGTGGTATGCGGAATGGTTGTTAGTGGCAACAATGAACAGGAATTTGACATGTTGGTCCCATCATCATCACAAGTAAGATCTGGTTGCTGGTTTTCTGGCACGAAAAATGGAATGGGGATTCATCCAGCAGCCAGGGATGTGTTAACAACACTTCTTCTTGCCTTGCCTGCCAAAACATGGATTGGTATAAAAGAAAAGAAGGTTTTGCGGGAACTACAAAAACTTGTTTGCACGGAAAGTCTTCCCACCTTGCTTCAAGAAGAGGTAACTACTATCTTCTATCTATTCTTTTTGTTCTTCTCAAGCTGGGGCTATTTTATCCTCTTGCCAAGCTTCCTTACTCTGCTACAACGTGTGGTACTCAATGCTAGTTGATCTTCAAACAGCTTACACACACACACATATATATTGATTCCATTTAAATTAAGAGGAATTAATGGTCTCTATATTTGTTCAGATAGCTTCCAATATCCATCAAATTGGCACACTTTTTTCTAAATTTCGACGTGAAGATAATTGTTATAACCTAAGGAAAATTTGTTGAAGGTTCTACTTTAGTGATCAAGGCAACTACTTGTAAAGCTTCAAATCATCAGTATTATGGAATGAGAAACTTTGTGCTCTAAACCTTGACACACTCATGAATCTTGCTAGAAAATTCATGGAAGACAGGCAAATTCAAAGGGAAATAAACCTAGTGAGAGATCAGTAACCGATGGTTTTCTAGTGCAAATGCAATAGAAATTTACCCAAAGAAATTTAAAATATTTTCTAGGAATGATTACTGGATAAGAAAAAAAAAAGGGAAACCTCACTAATGTGGGTAAATATTGACTTATTTGACGGGATTACTTGGTTGTGGTTAGCTGAAACTCCTACTAAAGAGAATTTGAAGTTGCCAGATGCAACAGGTGAATAGGTAAAAAATGAGGAGATATATCAAATACTTGTGAATGGATCACAAATGATTTCATACTACCTTTGAAATGAGCTTGGGCAAGTTCATGTTTCTCTCGGTTCAGTTCACTTTGGAGTTGTCTATAGGATTTTGAGATATTTGAAAATGAACCCTAGGCTAAAATATGGTGTTTAGAAAGCATGGTCAATTGTAGGTTGAAGGTTTCTATCAATCCCAATTGAGCCGGTAGTTTGGTACTTTAACTATCTTGGAGGCAACCTAGTTATCTGGTGCAGCAAAAAACAAATTTTAGTAACAAGAATAGTGTTGAGGTAGAGTTTAGAGTTTTAGTCCATAGTATTTGCGAGGGTATATGAATAGAAAGACTTTTTAAAGTATTGAAGCTCTCATACGGCAACTAATGCATATTTATTGTGATAACAAGGTTGAGATGAATAAACTTTTCATTAAAAAAATAAATAAATGCAGGAGTAACATATACTGCTTACCTTCTAATAACAAAACAAATTACTAATGTGTTGACTTAGGAACTTCCAAGACTACAATTCAACAAGTTGATAACTAAACTGACTGGAAGACATCTTCAATCTTAGTTCTCATATACGATTTATGCTATACCTATAATTCTTTTGCCATTGTTATGCATGTCAAACCTTTAAAGGCAAAGTCCAAATATTTCACTTTTGGAATATATCATGGGCAGGTGTTGCACTTACGGCGACAACTCCATCTTCTTCAAAAATATCATGAGGACAAGGTCGATCTGGATCTTAGTGCACTTCCTTCATCTTAATGTATTTGCAACACAGTCTACAAAAATTTATTCTGGAGATTTGAATTCATTTATAGCAGGCACCCCATATCAAGTGTTTATCAAGATATGACAACCTTGAAACCAATATAGTTGAAGACTGAAGTGGCCATTGTTTTATGATATGCTCCATCAGTTGGTAGGCAATGCCTAAATATTGCACAAGATTTTGGTGTGTTCGTTCAAGTGAATTAATCTGTCATATGGGATCCAATTTTGGCCATGAAGCTTGGCAGATATTAATAATTCTTTTTTGTAGAATATTTTTCTTGTGTATAAAGTAAATTAGTTTACCAAAGTGAAGTCGGGGTTCAAATTTTTATACCTCATTTGTTGTAGGAGGGAAAAAGTAAATTAGTTTTCATTGAGATTGAGGTTCTTGTGCCACATTACAAATGAGTTTAGAGATTTAGGGTATAAATTGGTTAGTGATCTAAAATCATAGATTCAATGAAAAATTCTTAACGTTTATACATTTGTTAGTAGATCTAGGAACTTGATCTTAATTTAAACAATTGTTCGAAATGTGTTTGATGATACAGTTATAATCTATAAAAATAACAATAGTTTTTTTATATATATAAAAAAGTATGCAACGGATCAGTAAGTGCACTAAAGTATCTCCACTAGGTGAACACCATCGTAGCAAGTTACTTTCTATTACGTTGAATCTGAACTAATTATGAACATGTTTTATGTTATAAATCTTGTATAATTAGTAGTAAAATTTTGGGATACTTTTTGTAACTTAGCCTAAAAATTGCAACATTTGTTGGCTTAATTGGATTTGAAAGTTGATATTTGATAGACAATGCCTAAAAAAGGTGAAATTTGATAAACCATGCCTTAAGTAAAATATTCCCTTCCAAAGAATCTTCTTTTTTCAGGAAAAAATTGATTTATATCAAAAACTCTAAATTAGTAATTATATTATCCTTAACCTTTAACATGTCGAATTTGTGTGTGAATTCTAATTGTTTCAATTAACTTCTAAATTATTATAATTAACTCAATTTAGACAATTTATTAAAATTACTTATTCAAATGTCAAATTATGGAAATGATTTTTCAAAAGAAATTCTAATTGAGAATATAAATTGAGTCTTTTATGAATATGTATTGGTGTCTAGTATTAAAAAAAAAAAAAAAAGTCAACACAAGTTTATATTCGAAGTCAACGTATTAATAACGAACTTTTTTGTGAAGGGAAAAGGTGGGGCCATCCATGGGCGCCCTCTTAATTTTGATTCGGAAAGAATATAAAAATCTCATCTTTGCATCTGTGCTAAAATTTCCACTATGGCGGAAAAAAATATGGGAAAAACAAAAGAAGACTTCCATGAAAAATATCCAAATTCTGATGAATTTCTCTTCCATTTTCTCCTCCCATTAATTGGGTTCTTCAAATTTCAGATTTTGCTAATCCTTCTCTCCTATAATGGCCGTCGCAGGATTTTATCGCAGACTTCTTCCTTCTCCTCCCGCTGTAGATTTTGCTTCTTCCGATGGAAAGGTTCCTTCAATTCAACATTCAAATCTTCTTCCTCCCTCTTTTTTTCAATTTTTTTATCATCTTTCCTAATGGGTTTTTTTTTTTTTTTACTAACTTTAGCTGTGTGAATCTTGCAGCGTCTCTTTACTGAGGCGCTTGGAGATGGAACTATGGAAGGGTTTTTTAAGTTGATTTCTTACTATCAAACCCAATCAGAACCTGCTTATTGTGGACTTGCAACCCTTGCTGTTGTTCTCAACGCTCTTTCTATTGATCCTGGTAGAAAATGGAAAGGTAAAATTGAAAATTCGCTACTTTTCCTTATTAATTGAGAGCCCATTTAGCTTTTGTTCTTCTATGGGTGAGTTTGACTATAGATGAATTACGACCCCATTTCCCTTGTAGTCTTCATACCTGCAAAAATGACCATGGCGTTTGAAATACTTACGGAACTGTTTCTGTTTCAGTATCTTGTATGCATATATCAACCAGTGCTTTGATCTTCATTTCAGTCATTTTAATACTATGTGGGAAGTATTTCATCGAGCACTTTTTCCAGTTTGGAGGACATACCTTGTCGAGTCTTTGCAATTTCAGTTCCAAACAGGATAATTGGGTGCCTATTAATATTAGTACTTTACTAGTTATTTTTCCTTATTGGATATGACCAAAATGTTCTCTGTCAAAGTCAATTTCATGTTGCTAACTTACTATTGAAGTCAGTCAAAGTGCTCTTAGTCCTGTCAAGAGTTAAACATTAGGCCATTTATATCGATTAAGGTGTGGCCAGATAGTCTCCAAACCTTCAGTGCTCACACGATAGGAACTGTAAATTAAGTTCGGTAGTGTTCTTGCCTGCATAAATCCTAACTACTAACTAGTATTTGAACACAAGAAAAGAGAAAAGAAAAAAAAAAAAAAAAAAAAAGAAGTGGGTGAATAAATACCAGTACCATTTGTTGTTTAAATATGCCTTCATAACAACCGGCCGTATGTCAGCTTGACGAACTGATGGGTCTTATTTTCTTCAGGACCGTGGAGATGGTTTGATGACACTATGCTGGACTGCTGTGAACCTTTGGCAAAGATCAAAACTGATGGTATCACATTTGGTAAGGTTGTGTGTTTGGCTCGCTGCAATGGTGCTAAAGTGGTGGCTTTTAGGACAAATGAAAGCACAGTTGATGATTTTCGTAAGCATATTGTATCATGTTCATCTTCTGAGGACTGTCATGTGATCAGTTCCTACCATAGAGGAGGTTTTAAGCAGGTATATATATCCAAGTATGTATCTTCATCAATGGTCGTACTATATGTCTTCAAATTTTGCTGTAGTAACTGAAAAGGTGTATTTTATTAGAAGTCTAAACCAATGAACAAAAAGTAACTAAAAAAGACATATATATTCCTTTAGATCAAATATTCTTAAGATTGGGCTCTGGCCCGGATCGTTGCATGTGACTAAGTGTTCATGAGAAACAACTGTTGCCAATCAGAGGAAGATATATCTTTCTCGATCACTTGCCATAGAAGTTAATTTGAGGCTTGTCTTTAACATAATGATTGGTTTCAGACTGGAAGTGGCCATTTTTCGCCAATTGGGGGTTATCATGCTGGAAAAGATATGGTTCTCATCTTGGATGTTGCGCGTTTCAAGTATCCTCCTCACTGGGTTCCACTTACCCTACTGTGGGATGCCATGAACACAATTGATGGTGCAACAGGACTACCTAGAGGGTAAATTTCTATTTTCATTTTGCCTTTGTATTTGTGAACTGGGTCTGTGCGGATGCAGATCCATATTCTGATTTCTTTTTTTAACGCAGGTACATGATTTTATCAAAGCTAACCAGGGGACCGTCTATTCTTTACACGCTGGTACATCCTTTTCTTATTCTATCTGTTTGATATGTACTAATTCCTTAAGAAATGGTAAAATTTAAAACTAGTGTACCATTTGCAGTTTTTCAAACCAAAAAATAAAAAAGTTTCTTGGAATAATGTTTAAGAAGATTAGCCATAATTAAAAGAATTAAGGTAGTATCTGCTTTTAGGTCTTTTCTTCAGCGTTTAGGTTAAGAATTAATATTGATCAATGGTTATAAATTTGTTTTGTGCAGAGTTGTCAGCAAGACGGTTGGAATAATGTTATAAAATACTTAACAGAAGAAGTTCCTTTACTTCTGAAAACTAAAAATGTGAAAAGTGTAGAGGAATTACTTGCTGTAGTATTTAAATTGCCACCTCAAAATCTCAAGAACTTTATCAAGTGGGTTGCAGAAGTCCGGGAGCAAGAGGATGGGAATGTAAAACTAAATGCGGAGGAGAAAGGCAGACTGGCTGTCAAGGTTCTCTTGAACTTCTTTCTATTATTTTTCTTGTTTTCCCTTTTTGCACATACGCTTAAATGTTTAATTTTTTTATCTGAAACTTAAGTGTGGGAATCTCAGGAAGAGATATTGGAACAACTACGAGCGACTGAACTCTTCAAACATATCAAGCAATGGTTGGCATCTGGGACACTATGTGAAGGCTTTGAATCTTTGTTTAACAAAGATGAATTATCCGAAATTGCTGCAACGGTTTGTTGTCAAGGGGCAGAAACTTTAGCTGCGAAACCTTGCTCAGCTGATCGAAGTTTGTGCAAAACCGATATCCACCTTCTGAGTGCTGAAAATGAGAAGCCAGCAGTGGTGGTGTCAGGGACTGTTGTTACTAATGCTATCAAAGAAGGAGTAGATATGTTGGTACCTTTATGTAAAACAGAATCAAGTCATATTTCAGATGAGTGTTGTTGTCAATGGCCATCTGCTGTTGATGTTCTTACCATATTGTTGCTATCACTGCCCCAACATATTTGGTCCAACATTAAAGACGAGAAGTTGTTGGCAAACATTAATAGACTTGTTGGAGAAAACTACCTTCCTGCTTTGCTCCAGGATGAGGTAATCCAGCTCTGTTTCCTATCTAATTTGGCTTTCACCACCCCCCCCCCCCCCCCCTCCCATTGAAAAACTACATCGGAGAGTTTTCCTTATTCCTAATATGTTTACCTGGTTCATAACAGGTTCTGCACTTGAGAGAACAAATGCACTTTCTTATGACTGATCTTAGCTCTTAATCCTCCTCTTCTTCACACAACTTTCTAATGGTAAGTTCATATTTCTTTATGCTGTATTGAGAATTTATAGAAATGGTATAGTATTTGAGCATAAATACCCAGTTCAATAAATAATCAGTTACTTTTAAAAGTTGTAAATATTGATTTGTTAGTATCTGTATCTTGCCAATGGACTCTCATTTCTAACATTATATCAATGAGAAAACTCTCTGATTATTTGAGAAATTATATCATATGGTATTAGATACCATAAATCTCAAACGTAAATTGAGATTCAATTCAAGAAAGGTAAACAAAAAATAGACACCATTTTGAGGGAGTAGGTTGAGGATCCTACATTGAAAAAATCAAGGAACCTCACAGTGTTTATAAGAGATTAATGAGTTATTACTTTCCTTCAACGTCTTGTCATAATTTGTTGTTTCTGGTTGAACTTTAGAGTATCATATCAATACAACTAGCTGATGAAATTTATTCAATAATCTTTGACTGAGTCCTGTTAGAATTCAAGCAATCCTTTTGCTTTATTTCGTATGTTCATTGTTTGCTCTATTTTCTTTTCCTGAATTCAATTGTTAGAGAAAAGTGACGCATCCAAAAAACTAACTACAGTAACATGTGCTGAGGGGGTGGTTATGGATGGAGCAACCACTCCTTACTTCTATGAGGATCATGAGATGGGATGATTATGAACAGATTGAAGGTTCTCTAGGGGAGTACATTCAAGTATTGAATGAAGCTTGAGTTGCTGCTTGAGAACAAGCGAAATACACTTTTGGTTTCTAACGTCTAAGTTTGGAAGTTTGATATCTGTTTAATTTTTTGGACTTTCAAAGGGGTGCGTGACAATTTTGAGCATTGGAGTACACTATAAGTAATGAAAATAAAATTGAGAGGGTTTGGACAATGAATCTGATTAAACTTGTTTTTAAAAAAATGTGATTAAACAATTTGAGCAAAAGCGGAAGTTTTGTAGGTTTTGATGTTTTTATAATCCAAGCTCAAAAATAGACTTCCACTTTTAAAAAAGGGTTTTAGAAAATCACTAGTTAAAAAGAGTAGTTTATCTTGATCTATCGTAGATTGATTGTAGTATTTCCCTATATTTGTACCTATTTTCGAAAACTATTACTTGATTTCTTACTTAAATTGAGGTGAAGGCTTGGTTGAACTTGATTGCACTCAAAGATTTGCAATGGAAAAATAAGCCAAGGCACTATTAATATGCTATTCATAGATATAATAACATGAGAGTGCCATTTTATCTTGAAGACCCAATTAATCAGTATCACCAGCCAAATGGTTACCTGGGAGATTAAAATAACACATGACTTAAAATGGCATTAGAAAATCTGGGAGATTACAAATTCAATCACACTCGTATCAAATTAACAGGGGCACGGACAACAGCCACCAATAACCTCAGCAAAAACGCTACTTGTTATTAAATTTTCGACTACGTTTCATCGAATAATAGATGTGTGTGCTTTCGTCTTCTGGCAAACAATATTTCCTTGAATTTTCAGGAAAGGGGCGATCAAAACCGCATTGATCCAACAAAAAATAACGATCACAAGGAACAAGCCATCCTATGAAAAAAGATTTGAAAGTAACTCAATACGCTGCTTTAACTGCTTTCTCTGCAGCATCATCCAGATCTTCGGCCGTTATCAATGCCATTCCACTTTCCTATAGAGCCATCAGCAATCACATAAAATTTGGTTGCTCATCTCAGTAGGCATATATAAAAGAGCAGAACCTTTTGTTATTGGGGAAAAAAAGAAAAACATCAACGATTGTAAAGATTTACCTTCAGAATTCTTTTTCCTTGGTCAACATTTGTACCTTCAAGCCGAACAACCACGGGCACTTTGAGGTCAACCTTAAACACAAAGGTCCATCCAATCTTAGAATAACATGTTCATAATCATAACCATATATCTTGCTCAACAAACAGAAGGCAACAGTTGTCAAGTACATGTGAAAGTTTACTAAGGACTAAAAAGATGAATACCAAAGTTTTGTTCGTATCCATCTGCTGCATTTATTGAGGATTGAAATTATGCCAATGTTCAAATTCTTCCAGCAATGATTTTGTTTAAAAGAAAGAGAATATTGTACTAATATGGTGAAAAGTATAAAAAGCCCAGAAGTATGAAGGAAGTAGAGAATCCATCCCCTTTGAGCGCTACACTCACCCATTCTACCATTTCCATTTTATACGAAATAACCACACATAGTTTCTCAAATATACAAGAAACAAAAGCTTAAAAGAGAACATAAATTTGAATGAAAGAACAAAAGCCCAATTTTTTTTCAGATTCTTTGCGCCTCTTCTTCCCTTCATGGGGATCCCTAGCATTTTCCTCTCTTTTTTTTTTTTTTTTTTGATATCCATGAGTGTCCGAGCCAGCTTACGCGCACCTCAACTAATCTCACGGGACAACCCGCCTGACCCTACAACATTTGGGTGTCAAGGAAACTCGTAGGAAATTAATTCTTAAGTGGCCACCATGGAGTGAACCCATGACCTCTTAGTTAGTTATTGACATTTTTATCCCTAGGCCAACTCATGATGGTTCCTAGCATTTTCCTCTCTTTGGATTAAAATTCCTGGGAAAGTGAAATTCTTAGCATTTTCTGATATGAAGCTCTATGCTATGCTGTCGACATAACACAAAATTGAAAACTCAGCCGTGTCAATAAAAATTCTAGAATTCCTTGCATCTCCTTGGAGCCAAAACAAAACTTTCTCTATCATTGGTCCAAAGAACCTTGGCTTTGATCCATTTTTTATGGTCCTTCATCACGAAAGAAATTGATGAAAGATGAAGATCATCAATGAAAAGTTCCTCATAGTTCTATTTGAAGTTTTATAATATCCAACATAATGAACTGCCTACGTTTTTGCTTAGGTAACAAAGTATTTACGTCCCAACATTGAATTGATTCAAGTATTAGGATTACGTTTCCCATAGATGTCTCTCCTTGTGAGAGACCTACCAAGAGAAAGTGTCAAATGTGAAAGATTCACAATAGAACATATGCTAAACTTATTTCCACCAGAACTATAAACGTTAAGAAACTGAAGGATATTCAAAGAGAACTCAGAAGATGCTAACTTAAACTTGTGAAAGAACAATGCTGAAAGATCTTCACTAGGTTTCAATTTCATGAAAAATCCATGAGGGACTTTCTTTGGGAAGGGGTGGATGAAGGGAGGGGCTCTCATTTGGTCAACTGGGAGATGGTTGGGAGACCTGTTAGTAAGGGAAGGGTTAGAGGATGGCAATTTAAGGTCTTGTAGCAGAGCTCTCTTGGCTAAGTGGCTTTGGTGCTTCGTGATTGAACCTGAAGCCTTATGGCGTAGGATTATTCTGAGCAAGCATGAGCAATCGCCCTTATGAATGGGTGGTGAAAGGGGTTAAAAGCACACATCGGAATCCTTGGAAAGATATCTCGTTTGAGCTTCCTACCTTTTCTCATTTTGTGAAATGTGTCATGGGGAATAGAAAGTACACGTTTTTTGGGAGGATCAGTGGGTGGGGAAGGGTGTCCTTTCTTCTGTCTTTCCTCGTCTTTATTGCCTTTCTCCCTTAAAAATTGCCCAATTTTTGACTTCTTGATTTGGTCTAAGAACCCCGTGTTTTTTTCCTTTGGGTTTCGTCGTAATCTCGGAGGTTCCTTGCCTCTCTGCTTGCTTTACTGGAGTGGTATTCTTTTAGGGAAGGGCAAAGGGGTGTTCATCTTTGGATTCCAAATTCGGGGGGAGGGGGAGTTCTTGTAAACCCTTCTTTATATTGCTTTTAGATCCCTCTCCCATTGGGAAGCTGTTTTTGATACCATTTAGAGAATTAAGATTTCTAAGAAAGTTAGGACTTTTATCTGGCAAGTCTTGCTTGGTCGTGGAACACTTTTGATAGATTTGCTAGGAAAACTTCGCTTGTGGGGCCTTTTTGCTGCATTTTGTGCCAGAAGGCGAAGGAAGACCTAGACCATCTCTTGTGGGGCTGCCAGTATGCAAGATCTGTGTGGAGCTTATTCTTGCAGAAGCTCGATGTCAGCATTGTTGGTCAGAGAGATGTGTATGTAATGATCGAGGAGTTCCTCCTCCATAGGTAGCTTTTTATGGCTTGCCGAGGTGTGTGCGATTACATGGGATATATGGGGGGAGATAAATGATAGAGTTTTTAGAGGGAAGGATAGGGACCCTAGTGAGATTTTATATGTCCTTTGGGCTTCGGTTTCGAAGCTTTTTTGTAACTATTAGCTAGGAAACATTAAACTTAGTTGGATCCCCCTGCCTTTAGTTGGCTTGTTTTTTTGTATGCCCTTTGTATTCTTACATATTTTTTTTTCAATGAAAGTTGTTTCTATAGAAAAGAAAAATTCTTAACTGTTTTATGTATGGCAGTTTAGCATGGATAATGTGTAAATGGATAATCGGGATATACATTTCAAGCTTCTTGATTAAAGAGGATAGCATAAGTGAAAGTGTGTATTTGATAGCTGAAGTACCAAAAACACCAAGAAAAGCAGTCTATGACATACTGAGGATGGAAACCAGAAATATGCAAATTTTACCTGTTTGGCAGCGTTGACAATTCCACTAGCTATGACATCACATTTCATTATTCCACCAAAAATGTTCACCAAAATTGCTTTAACTTTCTCGTCAGACGTCAATATCTTAAATGCCTCAACTACCTGCTTTACAAAGTTCAATTATTAACTCGTACAATAATGACCATTGTGTAAAAAATGAATGAACTGTATATTGCAAAAAAGTTTACATGCTCACAAGATTTGAAAATTGAATATAAAAGGAGTATATTTCACACGAATGCAATTAAAATTATGTTTACTCAAAACTGACACTACCCTCTGTCATAAAATTCTCTGTGGGGGTGGGGGGGGGGGGTGGACAGAGAATGAAGTACAGGGATTTTGAAGAGATTGTTTGCTTGAATCTTTTACCTGCCCTTCAGAAGCATTTCCACCTACATCCAGGAAATTGGCAGGAGTTCCCCCATGCAGCTTAATTATATCCATCGTAGCCATCGCTAATCCTGCACCATTGACCATGCAACCAATTTCTCCATCTAAGCCAATGTAATTTAGATCTGCTTTGGCTGCATCAACCTATTCAAAAGAATAAAGAAAATCAAACAGACATATTTCAAAGTTGCTATGCTTCATAATATTCACATACAAAAAGGCACTTGTGCCCATCCTCGTAGAAGAATGCTGAATGAAGGGGGCCGATGAAAGTGGAATGAGGAAAAAGACAACATTCCAAAAGAGAAGAGTTAGGGGAAAATAAGGACAGGGAGGTATGAAGACTCCAACTACTTTTGAACTTCCAAACGTTTAGGTAGAGAGTGTAGAAAAAGTTGTATTCTAAGAATAAAAGGACATGCCTCCATGCAAGCTTTTTTATTTTTTAAATTTATGAGTGTCCAACCTAGCTCGTGTGAACTTTGGCTAATCTTATGAGACAACCACAATAATTGGTTGTCAATAAAATTTGTAGAATATTATATCCTAGATATCTAGCTACTATGGTTTGTTTCCATTTTAAGAATTAAGGTCAAGGTAAGGGCTACGAAGATGAAATACTAACAAATAATTACAAATGATTTGAAACTAGGTTTCAGGTTGAAGACATCGAATGCATAATAAAAAGAAAAGAGTTTACAAATATCTAGGGCTGAAGGTAGGAGCAAATGAGGATTCCTTCAGAGTAAATAAGAAATTGTTTTAACCCCAATGATCAACATGGTTGGATTAAATTTTCACTTTATAATGTTTGGGGAATTAAAATAAATTTTTGATGTTATAATTATTGCAATCCCTATAAGTTGGTGTATTTCTCACAAAAATAAAAAACAGTAGGACTTTATTTTCATACCAATATATCAATAGAATCAAGAAAATTTTCTCTTCCACATAAATAAAGAAAACCAGACCTCTCGGGGATCCTCTTGAGTTGGATCGCGGAGAGAAAATATGGCTTTTTGACGAAAGGCAGCATTATCATCAAAGTTTAGCTTAGCATCAGCTGCCACCAACTGATTTTCTGAAGTCTCTGCCATGGGATTTACCTGCAATCAAACAGATAGTCGGGACCAAACACTCTAGGGAGTGGAGCAATTCAAGCTAATATGTAAATTTAAAAAAGTCAAGTCAATTAAGTCGTGCTTACTTCCAGTAACGTGCAGTCACATTCGCAGAAGAGTTTATACAATTTTTTCACTTGTTCGATTGAATCCTGTCTGTCAGCACCCTTGGGAGCCAAACCATCCACAACTTTTGCAGCATCTTCATCCGTAATTCCTTGGAAAACATCAATAGGTACCTTCCAGAGTAGAAAAAAATGGTTGAGTGAGGAAACATTAAGATGAACAAATGTCAAAAGAAGAAAAGATCGCTTTCACTTGGCAACACTACCAAACAAGCAAAAACAAAATAACTACCTTTATAATCATATCTGGGAAGTTCTCAGCAAGATCTTCAATGCTAGTTCCACCCTTTCTACAGGCAATTATAAGCTGGAAATAAAGCAAGTTAAAATTTGTTTTATTTCACAATCAAAGTCCTCCTTAGGGGCACCAAATTTGAAATAGCTAAATAAAAAGGCAGACAAATCACTGTAAAGAGAAATGAATTAGGCACACATGGTAATGGAACATACTGGACCGGCAGTTTTACGATCCAGCGTGATAGCGAAGTACATTTCATTGATAAGTGACAACTTCTCACATAGATAAACCTGCATTAATATATACAAAGGAAACAAAGAAAATTAAGTCAGTCATGATAAAGTGTTCAGATCCTTAGTGTCAGGTGTTGAACAAACCATACAGCAGACACAAACAAGATAGAGAAGGAAGAAAAACAAGAACACGATTCTTAATAGAGTATAACATATTGTTACTAGAAAATATACAACATTTCTAACACACTGCAACACATCATAATTGGAAGCTAATTTGTGAGTGGATCCTTTATCAACCCTTGTATCGTCAGTGCCCTCCAAGTTCTACAATTATTATCTTGGACACAAGAGGTTTCACCCTCACTATACTATCAATGCAAAACTTAACAGCTCTTGAGTGTATATACTTGCAAACTATTGAATTACAAAAACCATTGATTCCTTCATTTCATTGATAAGATGAAATTCCAAAAAAAGAACTCTTCCATTGGACAATATGAGAAGTGAGGTTGTAGGAACTAAAGAGGGAAAATTTTACACCATGAAAGAGCTATTCAAGTTAAGTGTTAAACAGTCATTGGAAACAGTAGTCTTATCTTAGAAGATGTGATGGTTTCATGCCAACTATGTAACAAGTAATTGGAAGGCCCTTATTAGGTAGTGTTTCTAGCAAAGGTGTTTTCAATTCAACCCATGGCCTTGGGACTTTTTGCCTTTTGTATCTATAATACACATCGCTTTTTATCTAAATCATATACATACTTGAACTAAATGACAAGGAGAGCCCTAAGCTAACTAATCCACTGCATTAATTGGACTAGGCATAGGCAGTATTCATGTTCTAAGCCATTTTTGGGAAATGTCTTTGGCGGAGTTCTGATACCCAACCGAAACATGGTACCACTTTCCACCCTTAGGCAGATGGCTGGACTGAGATTACTAATAGAACTCAGAAAACAACCATCATGAGTTGGACTACTAGACACTAGTCAAGAAGATATATGTACAGTACAACCTATAAAACAGATCTTGTTCGGGTAAGATCGACGTCTAGATGAACTCTTGTTCTAATAATTTTACCCAATAGTGCCGGTTTGAGTCCAAAAGCAAAGTTAATAGCTAATAAGGTTCAACATATTCACAAGGAACTTGAGGGACTGATCAGTGAAAAGACGTTTGTTACCTTACTGACAACTTTACCCTGTGGACCAGTTTGTTTAGTGACAAGTATCTGCCCGAGCATCTTTCCTACACACAAAATAGGAAAAAAGGGGTAGAAATGAATTATTGAAATACTCCATTAAAGTTGTGAGCTCTACATTTAAGCAGACACAAACTGAAAAATAATACTTAATTTCATAAAATACAATAGACGACTTTGCTTGGAGAAATCATCCACATCCTAATTCTTAGATGTCAGGAAATTTATATATTTATATATAATATAAATCTCAATAGTAACCAATTATGTACAAGAAAAACACTGATGGGATTTTTAGATCGAACTAGAATCTTCAAATAATAAGATACTGAAAACCTTTTAGAAGAACAAAAATGAAAATACAAAAGGGCATCCTACCAGCAATCTCTTCAACCTGGTCCACCTTCACTATGTGAACTCCACCCTTTAAGCCGCTTTTGAACGTTCCCAAACCTCTTCCACCAGCCAAAATTTGACTTTTAACGACCAACTGCACGAGATCAAATTATGTATAATGCTTCTCATAACTGGCTAAGTTTTTGCTCATATATAATGTGGGAATAGCTAACGAATAGCCAACTTCTTTTTCATTTCTAATCAAAAATGTCAAGCGAGGCAATGCTGTAACGTAATGATCTCTATTTTTTGTTATTAATTAGTAGTCGTCTAAAGAAAGGACCTTCTGCATCGTAAGAGGATGAAGAGAGAGACATGAGGCCCCATGCTTACCTCTTTTGCATCAGGAAAAGCAGTTTTCACAGCGTTTTTTACTTCATCAACAGAAGAAACAGCAAGACCCTTTGGCACATTGATCCCATATTTGCTCATCAGCTCAGCCCCCTGATCTCCACAGTAAAAGTAACAAAATTAATACCCAAAATGAGAATTATTTCACAGATTTGAAACCAAATGCAAGAAGCAGCCAAATCACCGAACTGCTATGATTGCTAAACATACCCAGAAATCAAAATACAAAACACACTCATGGTAAAAGAAACTATTAGAAAAAAAAATCAATAACCTGATACTCATGGATGTTGAGACGACGCAGCTGTTGGTGCTGCCATTTTCCGGCGACAGAAAGAGATCGAGAGACAAGCTTATTGAGCAACCCTCTCACCATGATTTTCCAAAGAATAATCGATAAGATCTGCAGAGAAAACTTGAGAATCGGGCACCAGAAGCAGCTCGGAGTTCTGTCGGAGACGTAGCAGAAGGAAATGTACTGGCTGTTCTCGCCGGAGGCAGAAAGAATGATCGATAGAAAGAGGGAGAAGAAGAAGCGTACCCCTAACTTCGAGAATTCTTTTTATTTTTTTCTAATATATGTTAATATTTATTTAAATTACAAATTTGGTCCGATTCGTTAAGCATAATTTCAATTTAATCCCCGTAGATTAGTCAAAACTTTACCAATTTTTCTTTGTTACCTTGTTGAAACAATTTTTCTATATTAGGGTTTTGGATTAACCATATTCACACATCTTTTGGAATTAGGGTTTTTCTTTTTTACCTCTCTTTGGAGGTCGAGAACGAGGTTAATGAGTATAAGTTTACGTCAATTGAGTTATAATCATATAAAGTTTTCAAATTGACTATATAAAAGAGAAATGATAAATTTGAATTTTTTTCGTAGGACAGTTTAAAAATAATTAATGATATATAACAATATGAGACATAATTAAAATCAAGTTCAACCCATATAAATTAACCACATTGAAAATTTTAAGCTTTTGAATCTAACACCGATTAAATTAAATGCTTTTGAAAGACCACATTATAAATATTCCAAAATCAAAAAGAATAATTCTATAATTTAGTGCTTGTACGGTAATCATGTGAATTTTTTATTTTTTGTTTTTATATTTTTGGTAGGGGTATTCAAAAAACTTGTAACCTGACAAAACCAAACTATCCAACCCAAACAATAGAGGTTGGGTTGGGTTATATTTTATTTTGAGTTAGTTTGGGTTGCATAATTTTACCCCATGCCCACCTTTATTTTCGGCTTAAACTAAGATTCTCCACCTTGTTAGAGGCAAGTTCCCATGACCAAGAAAATGGACATCTTTATTTGTAATTGATGAATGACTATAGTTAAATATAGGGCAAAATGTACTTTTAGTCCCGGGTGTTTGAAGTAGATATTTATTTGATCTCTTAAATTTCAAAACAAACAATTTAATCCCAAAAAATGATTCTAAATGGTCATTGATACTACTTGAACCGTTAGTTGACTAACGGTCAAATTTGATGGATGTTAAAGATGAGTCAGCTGTTTTATGTGGAAAATTTTATTGATTTAATGTTGCTTTCTTTAGTGATGTGGATTCTTTTTTATTTGCATCATCTCCATCTTTTTCCTCTTCCGGCGATCTGATTGTTGCAATAGCTGTCTAGTCGAAACGAGCATGACCATCGCCATTTTGCGGCGCCACCTTCTCCCTCTTCTCCAAATCTCTAAAAAAATTTCAACTCTCTTAACAAAATCCCCAACGACGAGTCGAATCCAGGCGACTCAGCAGACAAACTTAAAAGTTTAACTCGGTCTCTGGAGAGTTGCTGTGAGGACCCATCGGGGCCGGAGAAATCCTCGACTTAGATCTTGAAATTGGGAATACATCTTGAAGCATATACAGTAGAATTTAGGGTCAATAAATGAAGGAACTGTGAGAGAGGGGGCGAGAAAGATTTGAAATGTGAAGGATAAACGGTGGAGAGAGAGTAATAAGGCAAAGAAAAATGAAGTGAGTGAGAGAGAGAGAGGGGGGAAAAAAATGTCACCTTTGACGTCAAGGAAATTACGCTTTTATCCTTCAGCTTCATAGCTCAGATCCAACTTTCTTCACACGCCGAACACATTTCAAAAACTTTCCTCAGGGCGGCGAGTCGGCGACTGCTGGCAATCAAAAAGGCTTCCGAGGAGGTTGAAGACGATGGAGACGGGGAATGAAAAGAGACTCCACGTCATTAAAAAGGGTAATATTAAATTAATAAAACTTTACACGTAAACCAGCTGACTCATCATGTAACATCACCTCATTTAACTGTCAATCTAGTCTAAGAACCTTTAAAAATCATTTCTCTAGTACTGAAAACTAAAGTGTTTTTTTTTAAACTTCAGAAACTAAATAGACATCTACCGTAATCCTTGTATACCGAAAGTGCATTTTGCTCTTAAGCATATCTCTCCTTTACCTCGTGATGATTGTCATTTCTAAAATCACAAAAATGATATATTTCTCCAATAATATAGCCATCGAAATCTAAGTATGTCAGTTTAACCAAGATAAACACGATAATATTGTTTTGTCCAATCAATAATATTTTTAATAGTCAAGAAATCATTATTTTCCCCATCTTTTTTGTATTATGAAATATAAAATGACTCACACGTGTACCCCAAGTTACCTAACAAACTTTTTAACAAATTCAACTAAGTTTATTAATTAATCATTCATGTAAGATTAATATGATGAATTAGTTTATTTCACATTTTAATCTGATTTTATCACTTGTAAACACACTCGAACATATTAAAATTTTGATTCAACCGTAATACAAACAACTTATGAAATATACTAAATTTAGTGGATATGTTATATATTTGGACACAACTTATCTTACCGTACTTAAATGTTGCATTTCTAAAATTTTACTGAAAATTAACTCAATCAATTAATAAAAATTAATTTATCAAAGAGTTTAAATGTTTTTACCATGTTTTTGTTTTATTTTCTACTTTATGCAAAAATATATATGTATGTATGTGTATATATGTATATATATATTCGACTTTAGGTTGAAGATATGGAAATTTTATGGAAGGTTAAATAAACAAAATATATAGTTTATTGTATTAGATATTAAATTTATTATTTAGTTTTCGCAACGATTCTCCAATTTATCTTTCAATAAGACTCTTGTTGACCCAAAAAATAGAGATCAAGGTCCAATCTTGCTAGGGTATGTTTTAACTTATTATTATTACTTTTGTTTAATTCTAAATAAATCAAAATTGATTTTGATGCTAATTTCGGTGTGGGATAAAATCTTCATTTATACTAATAAGGATGTTCCAGAATATTTAGATGATCGTGATTCTGTGGCATAATTTCGATGTAAAAATGTTTTGAATAAAAGTATTATTCCAAACATACTTTTTAATTGTTTTATATATTAATTTAATATAATTTAAATCTATATTTTTATGTACCTATTTTACTCCTATATTTATAATAAATACATATTTGTCTTTTTTTTTTTTTTTTTATGAGACACGATCGTTTGAGTATACGTTTATAGATTGTTTGGTTACTTATTGATAAGATGTGATTGTTCAAATGTAGGTGTCTTTTATATTGAAGAGATACAATTGACAACGATAGGACATGCTTGTTCGGATCAATTATATTTTTAAAATTTGCATCTTCTAAAATATGTTTTTTACTATTTATTATTAGTATGTCCAAATTTCACAATAATAATAGGGTTAAATTACAATTTTAATTCATGAACTTTTATTTGTGCTAGTCCTTAAACTTCAAAAAAACTAATTAAGAGTTTCCTAAACTTTTAAAACAAATTGCTAAATTAATAGCGGAATAATTTTATATTTACTTATATGAATAAATCTAAACACAATTTTTGAATATCTACGGTATCAAAGATCTATCAAACATTTTTAAAGTTGAAATTTGTAATCGTCCATATGAACAAATCTAACACAAGGACAAAATATCTATTTTGTCATACATTTATTAAACATTTTTTATTTTTTATTTACTATCTCATAGTCACTTTTTTATTTATTAAATATCTATTATTCCATAGTTACTTTTTTTTTATTAAAATAAACTTCAAACTCAAAGGTTTAAATGAAAAAGTTTGGTATAATTGGAAGCATCTCAAGGGTATTTTTGCAAACTTTACCTACTTTTTCTTACTCTAATTAAATAATTTATGTAGCAATAATTTCTCACAAATTCTAAATTTACCAACTAAATGCACTTTTTTTATATATAAAAAGAAACCAAATATATTTTTATTAAAGTCTTAAATGGTGTCAAGTCGAGTTATTTGATATTTTAATAGGTCAATATATATCAATTTTAACAATTATAAAATTACTTTCGAATATGTCAGAAGTGTAAACCTTAATTCATTGGATTATGTATTTTAAAAAGTAAAGTATGAAATAAATTATGCAATTGGGAAGGGATGTGAGCTCTAAATTTTACGACTATAATTCATATCCCATTGAAAAGAGAGACAAAAATTTCGTCGATGGCATTAAAATAAAAGGGAAATTTAAAATGTGGATGAAATTATCTTTTTTTAAATTATTATTTAAAACATTTAAGCGGTCCCCCTAAAAAGATGGTCCACACCACATGTTACACAGCTAGGTAACGGAGAGAGAAAAATGAATAAATAAATATAATTTTAAATTACCATTATAATCCTCTAGTTCGAAAACGTTTAATTATTTCCCCAAATCTTTAAAATTATTTGTATTTTATAAAAAAATAAATCAAAATATTTATAATAATATAACAAAATTATGAATATCTATCCGAATATTTAAAAGTCTCTAATTTCTCTATTATTTAACAAAACTAGAATAGAAATTAAAGTACATGAGAAAATAGTATTTTTTTTAACACTATTTTAATTATAAAAAAAAAAACAGAATTATAGGTTTAGCAAGCGAGCTAGCTGGGTGGGATTTACAATACCTTGAAGGTGGGGCCCACTATGTTTCACCAAATTAGCTACCTCCACGTAGGATTGGTAATTCTTGGGGTGCAATTCGGCTTGGCGTTTCTCGGTAGGCTCCGTGAGTGAAGAAGAAGCCATAGCCGGATCTGGATTATCCCAAGCCTGACCAAAAAGCGTTCCTTTAGTGAGGAACTCGTGGGCCAAGTAGCCGGCTAGGAGCTGGTTCGAATGCGGCGGCGGCGACGGTGACGGCTTCGGTACTTTAGCCGTCAATGACAGTTGGTGGGCCTCATCATCATCATCAAGGCCCTCTCTTTCTCTCCTCTTATTGGGCCTAGAACTGGGCCTAGGTGACGTCATTAATCTACGAGGAGGTAAACGCATCGTTTTGGTGGTATTACTATTCATCCTTCAAACCTTCTCTCTTAACCTAAACCTACTACTCCCCAATGCATGCCACGTCAGCAAAAATAAATTTGTTTTTGTGGAAAAGGAAAAAAACCCTTCCAAATTTCCACGCCCAATCCCTATGTTTTAATAATTTCACAAATAAACCCCCAGAAGCCAGCCTGATAAATTAATTTGATAATTTATAAGGGGCTAAAATAGAAAAGAAAATAAATGAGGGGAAATTAGAAAAGGAGAAACAAAGGGAAGAGAGAGAGAGAGAGAGAGAGAGAATGAAAGAGAGAAACTTTAAGAGGGGGAAGGGGAGGGGAGGGTGATATTTATAGAAGATGAGATATGGATTTGCCCTTATGGTTTAAAGAAACTACGAAAATGCCAGGATTGGAGGGAAGGGGTTAAATGACGAGAATACCCTTAAATTGGTAATATTGAGATGAGGGGTTTTTGGTTTTCCACTTTTTCATGCCAAACGTACGACTCATCTGTTTTTCAGAAAAAGAAGGGAACTAGATTCTTATTTATCGCTTCCCTATCATCATTTTGTTTTTAAAAATCTTTCCTCGCGTGATTGCATATTTACTCAATTTTTTATTAAATAAATAAATAAATCTTTAATTTTAATTTAACCGTGAATATATAATTCAAGAAAGATATGACCCATGTAAAAAGAATTTTGGATTGGACACAAGGCCTTCGATTATGGGTGAATTTTGGTTTTAAATAGAGTTGAAAATCAAAATAAGATCGAGATAAAGTAAGATCTAACTTGATTAGGATTAGGAAAAATTTTAAGTTAAAACCCTATATTAAATCTCCTGTAAATATACCTTTGGTTCTATTTAAGCTAACTATTCTACAGTTCTTATTTTGAGGTTGAAGCTCTTTTTCTATGTATTGGAGTCTTTCTACTTCTCTTCCCTAATTACAAATTTACCGTTGTTATCACTTGAAGGTCATGCGTGTTTTCTATGTTCAAAATTGAGTAAAAGATTATAGACGATAGTAACAACTTTAAGGATGAGAATTTATTTATTTCATATAGCGTATCGTAATATGTATATACATATTAGTTGATCTAGCAATTTTACTTTTATTGAGTCCTCAAATACTATCTTTTCTTGCCCTCATCCCTAGTTGAGGGCTAGAGGTGACCCTGAGGAGGCCTCGACTTAGCTTTGGGACAAGTATTTTCGTGTCATGTTGCTTTTTGTTAAATACACATTGAGTTTGATTTTTTACACCATTATATAAAAACGTTGATCGAATACTTATTTAAGTATAACAATTGAGGGTAGGGAAATTTTGAACTACGGACTTAGAGATTGCAAATACACTTGAATGTCATATGAGTTAAGTTTTTGCTGGTGCAAAAAATAGTAGTTTAATTATTAACTTCCATTTAATAATATAATATTTTTCAACGCTTTATTTTAAATGAGATTAATTATTTTGTAATTCAATTATTAACTTTTCAGTCTTTACACTCAATCAATAAAAGGTTGGAGAAACTCTATTATAAGTTTTTAAAAAAAAAAACAAAATGGTAAAACTCCTCGCTGCCACCACACCAATAGGAAGAAAAACAATTAAAACCGTCTTGGAGTTATTTGTGGTTTTAATTGTAGATATATATAATTAAGCAAACTTATGTTTTTTTTTAAAATATATATATATATATAATCGTAGGTCGATTTTGGTGGATGTAATCGATATAATTAACTCTGACTCAAATAGTTGATTGTCTATGGACTCTTTCGATCCCATTTTCTTATAATACTATTGAGAAAAAAGTATCGTAATCTTTACTCTAAACTTGAAAAGCTGATGCAACATTTACATTAAACACCTGAATATGCAATTCTTATCTAATTTTGATAAGTTTGTATTAGAAGGATAATTAAAGAGCAACATATTTTTCATTTGTGTTTTATACTTCCATCACACTTATCCTAATCTTAAACATGATCTAACTCAACCTCGATTTTAAAAGACTAGTTTAAAAATAATAATATAATACTCTGTAAATTGAGATATACTCGTTTTGACGGATAAAATATTAGTTAACCTATATCATAAAATTTTGTTAAAGATAAAGTATTGGAAATGGAATGCGACAATACCCCACAATTCAATGCAAACTCATTATACATAAATATTATCTTTATTCATATGATTAAATATAAAGTCCACTTTTTTATAATTAACAAGTACTTTCATTTTCTTTTTTTGAAAAGTAAAAATGGTAGAATAAATATTGTTGATTGAGAAATTTGAACCAATTATAAATTATCACATCACTTCTTAAATTAAATATGAACTATCAAATTAATTAAAACTGTGTCCCAACTTGAAAAACATAATAGTTGGCGAATTCGTTGAGGTCATGTGTTTTCGTACTAAGTTAGTCCAATTTAGTACTAATAATTGGATCTACATTCAATTAAGTATAAAAATAGGTTTACTCGATTACACACCGAAGAACTAGAAGTTTCTTTTATTTTAGTTTATAATTTTTAAGAATCTAAAAAAAATAAAGACAACTCCCTAATCATCCGAGAACTCTTTAAACTCATGAAGAGCGAGAAAAAATAATTAATTGCTAATAATAAATTTATTTGAACTAGTTTTATTTCTAGTCAAATAATGCTAATTCAATGTTCTTTTCATACACTTTTATTTTCTAGAATATTGACTAAATTTAAACAAATAATTTTCACAAATATATTTTCAAATTCGGCAAAATCCCAAAAGTCTTTTATTTTTAAAGAAATTTAAAAAATAAATTACTAAATAGGTCAACGGTTACAAATAATAGGCATAGGATATGTATATGTAACTTAATAACGCGTAGGTCCATTATTCGATAATGACATTTCCTTTGTAATATTCTATTGTTTAATTTTTTTTTTAAATTTTCTTCTCTTTTTTAATTTTAGTTTTCACTTTAATTAAATAAATAATTGATTTCTTATTTAAATTCTAACAATAAATAATTATAGTTTTCAAAACTTTGGTCTCTTTTATATCCGTAGAATATGATATAACAAAATATATAAACTTTTGAGTACAATTTAACTTCAAAAAAAAAAAAAAAAAGATGTTTTGTAGTATAAAATATATTGTGGATGTTACTAACAAAATAATAATAAAAATAAAAAATTATTATTATTATTATTAGACATACCAAATAATTAAAATCATTCAAGCATGATAAATGCACCAATAATTAAGTACTTTTTGACATTTTAATGTGTAATAGTCAGCTTAAACGAACTCTTTGTTTTATCCCAAAAAATAAATAATATCAACAAAATTAAAAAATAATAAATAATAAATAAATCATTTGTTTCAATTCGTAAATGTCAATTAATATTTAGGAAATTTTCAAATAATGAATCAAAATATTTATAAATATAACAAAAAATTTTATTTTATCAATGATAAATACTTCTATTATTGATAAAATCTAAAATCTTACTATATTTTATAAATATTATTCGTAATTGGTAAGTTGTATAAAATGATTTTAAAACATTTGTTTCGTATATGTAGTTTTATTTTAGTTGATTATGTTATATTTTATTTGACACTATAGACTTTTGTAAAGGTCAATACCAAAATTCTCTAAGAATTTTTTGAGACAAACACACTAAATTATTTTTAAAATTGTTATTAAAAAATAAATGATTCTTTTTTAGATACAAGTAATAACTATTAATTATTATTTTTTAGTTTTTGTAATCATAACTCTAACTTATTTGAAATAAAATAAGATTCAGAGAGATTTTTTTTAGGAAAATTCAAATATTTGAAAATTTTTTTATTAATATATTAAACAGAGAAACTTATCATTTGTTTTTTAAAAGAAAGTAAACGAATCATTTTAAAGAATTGAGAGAAAATATATTTAGTTATAAAAAACCAACGAAATAGTTACTAAATCAAAATCTTGATTTTTTTAAATTAGTTTTCTTATTTTAGATTCTTAATCAAATTCTAAATATAAAAATAATGTTCTAAAAACTACAATTTTTAAAAAAGTTCTGATTTCTTAAAATATGTCATTAATAAGTAAATAACAAAAAGAGAAAGTCAATTATAAACTAATGTTCAAAAGATCAAAAAAAAAAAAAAAAGTGTCGTAGATTTGTTTTTAACATTTAATCTGCATATTAATTGAATAATTTTTTTCAAAGTCAATCTTTGATAATTAAATAATTGTTTTGGCTTTTTTTTATTAATTAATGTCAATTAGTATATTAGCTAGTTTTTAATTAACATTAAACCGTTAACCAATGTAGGGGTGGTGGCGCAGTTGGCTAGCGCGTAGGTCTCATAGCTTAAGAGTTATCCTGAGGTCGAGAGTTCGAGCCTCTCTCACCCCATTTGTTTTTTTTCCTCTTTTTCAGCCTTATATTAATTTATTAATATTAATATTAATTAATTTTCAGCAAGTAATTTATTTTGTTGAGAAATAATCGAAATTGAAACAAATTAGAATTTTATATTATATTTTACCGTAAGCATTTCAATTTTCATTAAATGAATTTCGATAGGTTTAACCATTTTTTATTATGTGGTTGAAAAGTATTTGTAATTAAAAACTCAAAAAGTAAATTTCAACGCCTATACAATAAATTAGTTAATCATTTATAAAAAAAAAACATTTAATTTTGTTTTTCAAAACTTGAATATTTGTTTTTTCTTTATAAAAAAGTCAATTACCTAAAAAAAAATATATTTTTTATTTTAAAAAAATCTTACTTAATCAAAGTTATTTTAATTCGTACTCAACTCTTACTCAAGTTTAAAACGAATATAAAAAAAAACTCAAATGCAAAAAATAGTATGTATACGATGAGTCATGTTAATTATCACTTAACTGAGCTCACTTTGATGTATAAATTATATTTAGGAAAGCGTAATAAAATTAGGGGGCCATCATTGATGCTTGATTGTAAAGATTAGTAAACGATAACTCTCGTTGTAAAAGTTAATAAACATTGATCATGACATAAGTTCGCCAAAACGAGCTTAGCTCAACGGTAATTGGTGCAATTCGAATCTCCCAATTCCAAATTGTTTATAGAAATAAATCATTTGGTAGGTCCTACAGTTTTGAATTTTCATTTAGTAATTACAACTTTTGGTTCATGTGTTTTTTGCTTTTGTTTATTTCGGTCAATGTATTTTCGAAATATTCTTTTTGATAATTATACTTTCAACTTGGATTTATTTTAGTCATTCAACTTTAAAAAATCGACTATTTTGCTTTCTTCAAAATGAAGTAAAAGTTAAACTCCATAAACCAAAGTGAACATTTTGAAAGTACACCAACTAAAATAAACAAAAACAAAAGTTAAAATCATAAAGAGAAAATTTAACATTTTAAAATTAGTATTCAAATTAAATATATATATATAACTAAAAAATATTCATATAATTAGTGGAAGAGAATAAATTTTGCGGTTTTTATTTAATTTAATATTCTAGTTGGTTACGGTTTCAAATTCCAATAAGAATGAGCGATACCCAATTCCAACGGTCACTTACTTTACTCATAACAATAAATACAAATTTAATTTCAAATTAATAAAATAAACTCAAAACTGAAACAAACCCACCCATAAGCTCTCCGCTCCAAATTTCAGAATTCCAGATCCTTTCTTTTTCCCTTTTCAAATCGAACTTCCATGAAAAACCCCATTTCTAACCCAACCTTCTTCTTCTTCTTCTTCTGAAGTAATTACAAAGCGATGGGTTGCTTTTTTGCTTGCTTTGGTTCTTCCAAAAATCCCAAACGCCTCAAGAATCATCACCACCCTTCCACCATTATTCAGGTCCTTAATTAACCTTCTTTCTTTATTTCTTTCATTTTTATCTTACGAGAAAAAATGATTTTGTGTGTGTGTGTGTGTGTGTGGGGGGGGGGGGGGGGGAACCTGTGCTTGAATGAATGATTTGGCTCATTTTGATGTGTGTTTGGTGCAGAGGAATGCGATCGCTAAGACCCACCAATCTTCTGTTCATACTTTGCTTGATGACTCTAACAATACATTCTTGCATCCGGATGAAGCTGGGTGAGTGCTTCAAATCTCGAATCGTAATTCTATTGTTTTATTTTTGCATGACTTTTGATGTATACATACGGGGAAAGATTGGTTTGTTTATATGTTAACGTTACACTTTTATCTGCAAATTTTTAATTTAATTTTCATTTAGTTTCTACGTATTTGAATTTTGTATTAGTTTTGAGTTTAGATTTGTTCGTAGGTTTCAATATTTTACTCTTTTGCATCGACTTTGATTAGTTTACGTCTATGATATTAGTTTCTCCGTTAATAAATTATGAAGTGAAAATTGTTTTTGATTAATTTTAGTAGTGATGAAAAATTAGTGAAAGAAAGCTAACTTTTAAATTAATTAATATATTGACTCTAAAAACAAAAAGCACGAAAAAATTCAGGATAACATTAGTATTTTGAAATCGATGTACCAAATAGAAACTCGACTCAAAATTGAATATAATGAAAAAAAAATAATTCTTCTTTTAGTTTAATCAATAATATACCATTTTGGAACAATTCCAAACTTCAACTATAAAAATAGAACCTTTTAAAGAACATAATTGAAACCTACCTATGGGTTATTTGGTATAATTTAATCTTATTCTTTTTTTCTTATACAATTTTGGTTTTTGGTTTTTGGTTAGAAATAAGAACAACGTGGCTTATGATCATAGGAATAGGAGTGATGGGTTAGAAGTGGCTGCTGTGAAACCCCATGAGGATGAGCATATTGTTTTACCTCAACAAGACGCTGCTTCAGTTCATGGCAAGAAACAAGGCCAGAAGGAGGAAGAAGACAGTGAGGAAAAACTAAGCAAATCTGAATCTTCTTCTGAAGATTTTGTTGTTCCTCTCGATCCCAACTTCAAATCATCTTGCCCTCGAATTCATCGATACGAGTACTGTAAGGATAGTGATGATGAGGATGAGGTTTTTGATACTCATCTTGGTAGTGATGAAAATGATGAACTTGGAATGGTTGAATCAATGAAGGAAGATTCTTCTGTGGATGAAAGTCCAACGGATGTTTGTAGGTTAAACCCAACAAATGTGAGGCATAGGACTGCTTATGTTTCCTCTGTACTGAATCCAGTTGAAAATCTTTCTCAATGGAATGCTGTGAAATCCAAGGACTTCCCACCAAAACTTCAAAAAGAGAATGTGGAATTTGAACAAGAATCAAGTGTTGATGGATTTCCATACCGTTCCGAGCCGAGTCAAGGACCATGTGTTGATGCCAGCCTTTCTAACTGGTTGCCTTCATCACAAGCAACACCAGTCAGTAAGATTGCTCCAACAATGGCTTTAGACGACACTATTACTCCACTGAAAAGTGGGACATTTCAAGGATCGAGCTCTCTGAAAGGAAGCGGCCACAGCGAGATGTCTGAAGTTGGAGCAGTCAGTATGTATTGCAGACAAGGAGTGAGTCATAAGGATCGTGATTCAGCTTCTTCGTTTAAAGGAATACCGAATACAACAAGCAAGTATCGAGAGGTACATATTTGAAGTAGTTATTTAAGGGATATGTTTGAAATGACTTTTTACGTGAGCTAAAATGTATTTAGACCAACATGCTAATCTTCGAAACTAAGTTGCTCTTTTGCTTGTGAGTGCAGGATAAGACAGTGAATTGGCACTCTACACCATTTGAAACAAGGTTGGAGAGAGCTTTGAACAGTAGAGGAGTTGCAGCTTGAAGCTTTTGGAGAACTGTTTATTTGTTGTCAACTCTTTTGTTTTCTTCTATTTGATTGTGTAAAGTTTATTTATTTGTTTGTAAATTAGTTTAACTGTTTGATTTTCTTCTATAGTCTGATTATATTGATTTGTTTGTGAATCAGTTGCCCATTGTATTCTCATGTAATACCTTTTTGGTGTGTTTTTACATATGAAACTAATATTGTGAGATTATGTATTACATTACTAGCTTTTAGTAAAGGCTATTGCTGAAATGAAGTTCATTATGTTTTTGTATATTCATTCAAACAACAAAAGGCTACAGATCTCAAAACTTCAAACATTTTTTAACACAACTGAGGCAACCCAACAAAAATAAGTGAAAAAGGGGAGCATCATAGAGCATGTCTAGCAATCAACTCCACATTGTTTGAGGACAGGACCAGTTTGCTTGGGCAAGAAGGGGTCGATACGCACCCAAACCAGTGAAAATATGGAAGCAAGAAGCACAGACCAAAGGACGACAATGGTGGGGGTCCTGTTTTGTTTTCCCATCAGACCCTTGAGGAAAGGATAGAGATGAACAATGACCCAGAAAGCAAAAAACAGCTTTCCAAATAGAGGACCCCATGAACCGTAGCCATTGTTGATTGCATCTGAAATTCCAGCAACCACTCCCACCATATTCAAGATTATGAGTGTGGTTGGTGGGATAAGAAGGGTTGTCCACTTGAAAAGATAGAGCTCTCCGAACTCGGTGTCTTCAGCGGCTTTTGCTGTAACTGTGAAATTGGTGTCTACTCCGCCAAGGACCTTGAGAAGGCCTTGGAACACTGCAAAAAGATGTGCAGAGACACCACCAATCACCCAGAATTGCTCATTACGCCACAAGTCTTCAATGCTCACTTCACTCCATCGAAGCTCTAGCACGGCCGTTGCAATGATGGAAATAAACAAGGCCATGAACCAGACACTAGCCAAGTTCGTCAACTGCAGAAAATATGCTCATATTTTAGTGCATGTAGATGAACACTTGGTTGTTTTAAGTTGATTTAGAAGAGATGCAACAAAAGAACAGTGTTGAATCACTTACTGTGGGGATAATGAATTTTCCAGTGAGAAGACAGACAGCAGGGATTGTGCAGTAAGCAAGTAATGGAATGGAAGTAAAAGGGTAAACAATAGTGTTGATGTAGGCAAGCCTCTCAAGCCATTTTAGCTTTCCTCCATAAGCATACCACAGCGGGCAGTGTCGGCTGAGGAAGATTTCAACAGAACCTAAAGCCCATCTCAGAACTTGGTGCAAACGATCTGAAAGATTTATCGGAGCCGATCCCTTGAAAGCTGGTCTATGGGGCATGCAGTATACTGACTTCCAACCTCTACAATGCATCTTGAATCCAGTCAAAATATCCTCAGTTACAGACCCGTAAATCCAACCTATCTGCAAAACAAACATATTTGTTTCACCAGGTACTGTTAGTTAAATTCACGCGGAGGTTTTAAAATTAAAGAATATAAAAGCATTGTGCCAACGGCCTCGGCCACGAACCTCTTTTCCCCATTCTGTTTTCTCTTCATAACCACAGCTTATCACATGAATGGCTTCTTTAACGAGTGATGTGCTGTTAGTCCCTTCTGGCAGACCTCCATCTTCCTTAAGGGTGGAAGCGATGAAAACTGGTGACTGCCCGAATCTTTTCTCGAAATTCTTCTGTGACATGAGTGATGACTTCTCCAAATCATCGTAACCTTCAAACCCTTCTTCAATCTCTTCAAGATCAAAAACTGGTCCCGGAGCTTTCCTTACATAACTCTTCCCCATCATTTTCTTCTTCTTGAACAAGCCTCCAAGCAAACCTCTTTCTCCTTTCCTCTTGGACTTCGATTTCCTTGAACTACCGCAGCAGCAGCAGCAACACCAGGAAGGCCAGCAATCGCATGTCATCTTTGGCCTTTTCTCAGAGACTGGTGGTTCATAGCCATATAAAGCCTGCCTGTTGAAGACACATCCTGTGCCAACATAAACTGGGCCTTGGATTCCATCTAGCCCTCGCATGTTGATCTGCGATTGAGGTTAGTATCCACTCAATAACAATAGAGTTTAAACAAAGAAATGATTAATTCGTCAACTGAACCTCTGACTTACATCAAAGAACACTATGTTACGATTAGCATATCTATCGTGGCGATCAATACCATCAAATCTTTGAGGAAACTGAACATAGCACAGTTTCTTTCCAAGCTGAGGGTCCATTAGAAAGCACATGGCTTCCCTTACAGCTTTGCTATTGTTGACGTAGTGATCACAATCCAGATTCAAGATGAACGGTGCATTTGTGAGGACTGCAGAGACTCGAACCTGTCCAACCCAATACAATAAGGTTCATTCTCATAGTCTTGTTTTAAATCATTTGAAGCAGGAGAAGAGCCACTTACAAGAGCATTCATAGCACCAGCTTTCTTGTGGTGCTGATATCCAGGGCGTTTCTCACGAGAAACATATACAAGACGAGGCAACTCTTTACCTTCGACATCAAGTGCACCTTCACTTCCCAGATATACCTGCAAAGCATGAATTGCGTTGGAATTCTTTGAAAAAAAAGTTACTCTCTTTGCCCATCTTTCAATTTTGTCCAGTCATTTGGTTCAAAATAGGACTTAAATTTCAAGTTTTACCGATGAAATCCAGATAGAGATTAAGCAAAAGGAAAATGATGGCTTGTGATGATATGAAGTTAAAAATGACAAATGTTTTATTGAACTCGTAACCTTTTAATTAGTTATTGACCACTAGACCAATCTACCATAGTTACATTATTGGTAATAGATTCATTCATTTTCAAAAAATATTGACCAAGTTAGAGAAATGTTAAAGACAAATTAGAAATGTGAAACACAAAAGTCTAGAAACTCATTTGACATTTTTTAAATTCAGAACCTAGTAAACTAAAAAAAATTGAAAGTATGGCCCTATTTGAGACATGTTAAAATCCAGAGACTAAAACTAAACTTGTGAATTAATCAAAAGATAATGCATTCTCTTTAGAACTAAAAATGGGCAATGTTAATTATAATGCAGTATATGGGGAAGAAGAAGAAGAATCGAAGGTTAGAGGATTTGTGGCAGCATAAACATGGCGGACCTGTATCATGCCAGGATGATCGCGGGTAAGGTTTCCAGGCCATGGAGTCCCATCTTGCATAACCCATCCCTCTTCTGGTTTCTTCTGAGCCTTCGCCACCAACGCATTGATCCTCACCTTGAACTCTTCATATTCCCTCTGCTCCAAAATAACCACAAATTCAGTCTCAATTCACAAACAAAATCAATCAACGATTAATCAAATCAAATCAAATCTTACCTTCATTGCCCTCCTCTCCTTCACAAAGCTCGGCAACACCTTATCCTTCAAGTAATCCATCTTCTGCGAGAAGTAAAACTCTGGAGCCCTAGGTTCAACACTAAACTTCTTACAAAACGGCACCCATCTCCGAGCAAACTCCGCCGTCTCCGCCAGTGTGTCGAACAGCAACATCGACGCTCCATCATCCGAAACGTAGCAGCTGACCTTCTCCACCGGATAATCAACCGAGAGAATCGAGAGGACGGTGTTGGCGGTTATGATCGGCGGTTCTTTCAGAGGATCCACTGTACTGACGAAGAAATCAACCGGTGAGAGACGATTGGGTTCGCCTTCGCGCTCGAACCTCATGGAGAGACGGTCGAGGTAGGTTTCTCGGTTGATTGGTGCCCATTTGGGGAACTGATCGAGAATCCAGGAGAAGCCGAACCAGATTTCGCAGATGACGGAGATCAGCCATAAGGGGAAGGCGTCGTAGGCCGGAGTAAGGATCCGAAATCGGAAGAAGAATGCTAGAATTACGAGACGAAGAACGATGACGATTCGATACGGACTGATTTTGCTTGATGATATCGGAAGTTTCCGCCAAAGCGGCTGCCGGGCTTCCGCCAACCTTTATTTCAAAATTATTCATATATTCTTTTAAGAAACTTATAACATTCTACATAACTTATTAAACACAAATTTGAAATTTCACAAATCTAAGAAAATGAAGAACGAAAAGATGTTTGAATTTGCTTACAAGTAGTCATCTTCTTCTTGATCATTGTTACTTCCATCCTCTTTATTCCCCAAACCTCTCTTCTCTTGTCTCACTTTCCATTTATCAATTCTCTCTTTCCATTCTACACTTCCATAACCACCTTCCTTCTCCCCTTCCATGTCCTTTCCATTCACTGAATAATTTCCATAAACCAAATCATCAACTCAACACCATCCAAATTTCCAAATTATTAAACCAAAAACACACCACCATGGATTAGAATAATCATACCACTTCCTGCAACTGAGAATGAACTCTGCACATTTTTATGCCAATTCTGATCGTTGTACCCATCGTTTTCCTGGACAACATAAAAACCCATGAGTTGAATTCCTCTGTTTTAACTTACTCTGTTTTTTACTCTCAAGATCAAATCTACGTTACCGAATGACTAGGCAGTTTTGTTTGAAATTCGTCGTTGTTTTTGTGTTTAATGGGAAATTCTTCGTCGAAATCATCTGCATCGTCACTTTCTTCATCGTCGCCGATCACTCTGGGTGAACCTATAAAATCAGAAAAACAGAGGAATGTTGTATCGTCTTCATCGTATTTCCTATTAATATTAATTTAAAGAATATTGAACTTTTTATTTAATTAGACTAAGGCCCAAATTGTATTTTAAAGTTATTTTAATTTTGATTTCTGTATTTTAAAAGGTTTGATATTAGTTTATGTACTTTCCAATGATGTATTTAATCTCTAATTTTTATTTCTGTTCTTAAAAAAATATTATTTATTATAATTTTTACCATAAACTTTGAAAACTTATTTGTATATTATCTTTCCACGCATGAAAATAGTTATTATTATTTAGTCAATTTCGATAATAATTTATTAAGGGACTAAACACAATATTTATTAAAATACTTGGACTAACAGTATATTAACTTAATTTTACCATAAATAATGAGTTAAACTTATAATGAAATTTAGGATAAAAAAAAAACGAAGTATAATGTACCTTTGTGACGCTTGTAGCGAGTATTACATTGAGGACAACACTTGTTGCCTTCGCTCCTTTCATATTCATAACAAGGGCGACAAACAGGGAAATTACACGCAAGACATGCCACAAATACTTTTCCATCTTCTTTGAGTCCTATTTCATCACCGCAAACTCGACAAATTTTTGATGACAATGGAGGTCCACGATGACTCTACACATATACAATACGAATGTTTAGAAACTTATTAGAAAAAGTTGACAAACTAAATAAATAATATAACTAAATGACAAAATTATAACGTTCGAAGAGAGCGAGAACAAGGCAGGAATGATATGTGACCTCATCAGTAACATGGGGATATTGTTGGGAACCAGTGACCAACCCGGCCATGTCTTTGAAGACGGGCCAAGAAGAAAATGGATGTCGATGCCAATCCGGATACCAAGAAAGGAGAGGATTGAGTGGGAGATGAAAAATGGGGATAGAGAGGAAATGGAAGAAAGGGAGGAGTTGTATTAAAAGGTTGAGTTGTGAGAAATGGTATGAAATAGAGGAGAAAGAGGTACTACACCAAACTGTGAGTTGGGAAGTCATATGGGTTGGTTTTTGAGTTAAAAAGAAGTCAAGTCAGGTTGTGATAGGTGAGAGAGGGATGGTTGGTTTGATTTGGTTCAAATTTGCTTTGCCTTGCCTTCAATTCAAAGCTGCCTCTTTATATCTATATTGTGTATTATTTATATACATTGTGTATATATATCCCTACAATACTTCTCTTGGAACGATAGAGTAGAGAGGCAACATAGGTGAGATCTAATATGAAATATCTATGCAATTTCCTATTCATATATAGGAGTTAATGGATGGTTTGGCTCTGCTCATCTGTTCTCCAAGATAGATTTAGATTTAATTAGATATGCTACTTTTACGTTTGGTTGAGATAGCAAAATATATATCAAATTCTAGTATATCATTAATAGATAGAAATTAAAATTTTATTATATTTTGTAAACATTTTCAACAATTTAGTCATCTACGATAACTTTGTATGGCTGCTAAAATGGATTTGTAGGATAAAAAGTGTATCTTTTATTAAAAAAAATAATCTTAATAAGAAAAGTACCTTAAAAAACTTGATTAACTTATGAAATATTTATTAAGAAATTACTTAAGGATAAAATTTAAACTTAGAAACATATATAGTTGTAAGTGACTCAAGTGAAGGGGGCGATTTGATTAGGCCAATTGAGAATTGTAGCTCTCAATTAATCTCTCGTAATTCTCTATAATTCATCACTAAGTTCAAACACAATATGAGTCAAATAGTTTATAGAACCATAGAAACAATTCAATGCTTGTGTAGCTTACTGCTTTCAAATAACTACATCACAACCAATCAACGACCAAAACCTTTTGTGAGAATGTCACCTGACCTAACCTCAAGAACATCCCACCAATAAACTATTATTTCAAAATAATAATAATTATTATTTCATCCAATATTCTCATCAATTTTATGGCAAGACTATTCATCTTCATGGGTTAATTTAGAATGGAACTTTCCCAACAAGAACATGCAAGAACGACAGGAACTTTCTAATACTTCTTCGAATATTAACGTTATAAAACATGCATTCTCGTATCTATAGCAAAAACTGCAAGAGTCGATGAAACAGAAAGGAGCAAAAGGCAACAGCAATTTAAACTTGAGCGATCCATTAAGATTAAGAAAATCCAAAAATGAGCTTGCATCAGTGTCTAACAAAGCAGAGGCAAGCCAACCAGAAGAAGACTAGAAGAAAATCTAAAACATGGCATGACCTATAATGCCTTTGGCTCTCACGCAATGGCATTCGCTGCACTTGCAATCCTCGGCCAGAGATCGGCGCATTCCTTTCCAATGGGGCCAGTAATAGCCGAACCTGCAATCAAATGCACAACCGTTATAAATCTCTGATATAGCGAAGGGGTATGCTATCCAACCAAAGCAACATAACGGTTCACCATGAATGATAACCAGATTTCATCAAAGACCATTAATTCTTTGTTTACCAAACAATGTGGTGTTGTCAATGTCAAAACTGGCAGCTAGTACTTTAGTTTTACTAGTATCCACGTCCAACACTTGGACACACTCTAACAAGTGTTCCGCACATATTAGACACTTGTCAGCAGCACAATAGGTGTGTTTAACATTTGGTGAGCATGTATCAAACACTAAACTTTCAAAATGCATTAAGCTCATTTTTAAGAATCGTTTAAATTTAAATGAAATGTGTTTTAATAAATTTTCCACCCAGAATTGCCTTCGTCAAATTTCAAGGCCTTCGTGATAATTAACATCTTCGGTGACATGTCACATATTTAAAAACATTCTATACTAATAGACCAGAGAGACATTACATTCTAAGCTGACCGAAAACTCGTTGGTATAAAAATAAAATAACAAAAAAATAATATTTTGAAAGATAAATAAATAAATAAACATTACCTTTCATTTCTCCCTTGGGATTGACGATAACACCAGCATTATCTGATGGAAAAAAAAGTCGATACAAATAAGAAAAACACAAGAGCAAGTTCTAATGGTTTATGGTGGAAAGAATTTACATATGAAACCAGTACAATCATCCTATTCACTACTTCACAATCAATTGTCCAGCTAATTTTTCTGGATCAAAAAGGGAAAAAATACGTTTCTTCCCCAGCCAACATATCAGAGATATAAGAATCTCAATGAAAAACAAAGACTCCAAATTACAATGAAACAGTCCCAATTAAAGTACTAAAAAAAACACGTCCAATCTCAAAGAGAGAATTGCTTATGAATGCAGAAAAAGAACATAAACCATCCTAATGGGATCCAGATCATAACCAATCAAACGACCAAATAAAATGCAGCAGCAACCCTTTCTCATAAACTTAGACAAATTCATCTTTCGACAATCTTACAAGGTGTAGCAGATTCACACGTTTTAGAAGCTATATACTGAAAAGGTTGCCCTAGTCATAAAATGGCTTACAAATAATGCTCATTAATCAAATGGATATCCATAAAAATATATATTTGAAAAAAAGGCCAACTTAGTTCAATAAAAGAAAAAAAAGAACAAAAACAACGGGAAACTATAAGGCCTTCGCAAAGAAAAGTCATTAGACACAGTAATGAGATAAAACGACCATACTAACATCAATGAGAAAGCTAGAATTAAGAAATTCAAAGTTAAACCCTCAGATAACACCGATAACCCAACAATTACGATCGTAAATAATCCTAATTCAATAACCATAATGACTTCCCACCCAAGTAAGGAAAACAAGATCCTACTCCATTCAACGAAGCAGAAACAAACAACAGCACCAAAAACCAAATAGGAAAGGATGAAAGTAGGCAAACCTTCGAAATACATAAAGACACCGTCCTTTCGGCGCCATGGCTTTCGCTGCCTAACAATAACAGCAGGCAAGACCTTCTTCCTGAGATCAGGCTTGCCTTTCTTGACAGTGGCCATAACCATATCACCAACACATGCGGATGGCAACCTATTGAGACGACCCTTGATTCCTTTCACGGAAATGATGTAGAGATTCTTAGCTCCCGTGTTGTCTGCACAGTTGACAGTAGCAGCCACTGGAAGACCCAGTGACATCCGAAACTTGTTCCCAGCGGATCCTCCCCTTCCTGTGATAGCAACCAAATTAGTTCCAACGATTCATTAAATGATACTAACACCAGAGTAAGTTCATTTTCATCAATGTGACGCCATTGGACAACAAGGAGTAAATACGAAGAAGAAGAAGAATACCTCGCTTCGACATTGTTGTGGATTTTGGCTTCTCTCCCGCGGCCGCTATAACAGAAGCATTGGCATTAGTTTTATATGCATTACGCCACTATTAGAGCTCTAGGGTTTTGCTTGGACATTTTTACATAAATACCCTCCGAAACTATAGGTTTTTTCTTATAAATGCCCCTCCATGTATTATGACGTCAAAATAGTTCCTACTTTTAAATCGTTTATTTATTATTATTATAATATTCATAAATACTGTTATTTTGTTAAAATAAATTTGATTTGATTATCTTATCTAGACTTGAATTTTAGAGTTGGTTTGGAATACATTATAAGATGTTTGACATCTTATTTTTAAATATAACAAAAACTTGAAACTATTTATAAAATATAACCTAATTAATTTAATTTTTTATGGATCATTTAGTATTTTTTTAAAATAATTTAAATTTTTTTGTCATCCATAAAAATTTATCGTATTATTTTAAACAATTTTTATCAAAATAGTTTAATAAAAACAAGTATTTTGAAAAACATTTTTTTTTTTAATTTAAGTCAAACCCTTAGTGGGTAATAATTTAGTCTTTAGATTCTCAAATTTATTTCAATTTACATTATAACAAATTTCATGTAACTTAAACTATATAGTTTATAGGAAAAAATGATCTTTTATTAGTCTATCAATATACGTGTATAACAAATTTTATTAAATTTTGATAATATTTTTCATTATAGATATGATACTAAAAGAATAACTAAAAGAAACTAAAATTTGATCCATCGACGATAAAGATTAATTTGAATTTACCAAATTATCCTAATCCTATGACATCATACCCCTACTATACTTAAATGAAATGACTTTAGAATGAGTTTGAAATTGGACATAATTTTAAACAAACCATATCATTAGTATTTCACCTCTAAAAACACTTTTTAATCCACCCAAAACTTTCTCATATTACAAAAATAAAGTAATGTTTATGTCAACACGAGAATAGCTCGAGAAATGAGTTTGAAGATTCGATCTATGACAATTATCATTTTCCTAGTTTTCAAGATTTCTCACAGGACGATTGAACGAAATGAGGAGAAACAAAAACTTCATTCACCTTTCCCAACAAGAACAGCAGCAACCAACCAGATCCAGCTAAGTCAACTACAATCTTCAAAACTTTCCACACCACTAAATATCATGGCCAGATATCAAAGATCTATGAACATTATTGTGGTAATACTAATACACAACTGCCAAAAAAACATAATGTGAATCCGCGATCGATCCTCAGCTTTACTACCCAAACCGCACCATTGTCTTCAAAACTAAATTAGACAGTAGTCAGCTGAACCAAATTCATTATGGTTTCAATCTTTTCTAATAACTTCATCTTGCAAAGCCATGATATTAGAAACAGAAGCACCATCATCCCACTTCAATTACTACTCGATGCTCATTTAGATCCTGAGTAAAATAAAGTCAACCTGATAAAGTCAGCAAATCAAAATTTAGAGTGAAACTACTGGTAAGCGTCCGGTATGTGAATGCCACAATAAGCCACAGCTCAAGTATATTTGCATATGAAACAATCACACAGACTCGCATGGACATACATGGGACATCTTTAATGATATCGTACAAAAACAAAAGCGAATAATGAAACAAATGAACACTAAGCCTCAAGAGAAAAACAAGATAATAATGTGTTGCGCATGGACTGACTAGATTTTCAACATTTGAGGCGACATTGTGCATCAAACTATAAACTTGCAAGATATTGGATCTTCCAGCAGTCTATACTTACTAATCGCTATAAAATGCATAGATAAAGAGCACAATCATATACTCGTAAGTCATAACGTTGCGTAGCACTAGAGATTATTTATTTGATAAGAGACAAGTATATTGAAAGAAAACCAAAAAACAACCTAAAGGCGAGGGACAAGAGGACCCTCCCTAAGGAGAACTAAAACAAAAGAGCTTTCCAGTTGTTTAAAATCATGGAGAAACTATAATTACAAAAGAGTTTAGTGTGATTTGTACACCACCACCACCAAGATGCTGTGTTTTGCACCACAATCCAAAAAGAATCAAAAGGATTAACAATATCATCAAACAGTCTCCTACTCCTTTCCAACCATAAACACCACAAAAGGGAACGGACAGCACTACTCCACAGAACATTTTCTTTCAGACCAAAAGCTCTTAGGCGAACAGCTTCACAAAACCAATCATCAACCTTCCCAGGCAAACAAACCTCTAAGCCAAACAAATTGGAGAGAAGAGACCACCTCTTCCTAGCAAACTCACAGTGAAGGAAAATCTCTACTGCATAGCACTAGAGATTATTAATGTTTGAATCCCATAATTGTTGATCTGACGGTGTCTACCTAGGCTATAATCGATCTCATAAGCCATAACATTGCATGGCACTAGAGATTTTTAATATTCGAATCCCATAATAGCTGAATCTGATGGTGTTATCTACCTAGGCTATTAACGATTCCATAAGTTTCCGGTGTTTAAGAAGACTAGTCAGTTCAATCCAATTTAATCAAGAATTTTATTCATCAGAACAGTAGCACCAAAAAAGATGAAACTATTAATGCGACAATTCTACTAATTGATGGAGGAATTGAGAAAAATATTAAGAAACAAGGTTCATATGGTGGGCCAATTCAATCAAGGGAAGAGTAACTGGGAAAGAAAAGCAAGAAACCTACTAGAAGTTCGTTTCATATTTCTGCAGAACTTGCTGCCACATTCACAAAGAAATGGCTTAACATGATGATCAAGATCGTTAAAATCAATGCCATAATCCTGCAATAAAAGCAAAATATCAGTAAGGGCCTTTTCAAGGGTCCAAGGAATTACATCACGTGGTGATAAAAAATTCTAAATGACCACCTTGAGCCCCGCTTAGTAATCATCAAATTTGCATCTATCATTCATAAAGAAAACATACAGTTCAAAGGAAATGACAATGACTATACTACCGCATGCACCAAGTAGACAAAGAAGCTGATTAAGTAGCTACTTTAAATGAACTGAGGTAAACTTTTTAGTTATAACCATTATATACATTGAGAAACGCTTAAATAGATGTTTTCTCTGGTTTCCTGAACTTTAAAGTTTTAAACTTCGCTTATCATTAAATAGTTACTTTCTTAAATTACCTTTGTCTAGTATTCATTGTTTAAAAAAATAATATTAGATTACACGTTCATAAATATTGTTCTCAAACAAAATAAACCTCCATCCACGTTTTTATTTAAACCAAGAAAACCAGCTCAATGAAAATAACATAAAACTATAATAGGCATACAAAAAACATCCCAAGAAAAAGGAAAACGTCCAGGCCAACTAATCATACAAAAAGGAAGCCAATCCAAAATTTGCCTAAAGGACAATTACATAAAACCTCAGAAACACATGCCTACTTCCATCCAAGCTGAAAGTATTGTTTTCTTAAATTAATGAAGTAAAAAAATAACCCTATATAATACTAAATTTAACGACAGATATAGTATCTCATTCACAGTATTTGTTCTGCATACTTCTCTTCCTCCCCTTTTTTCATTCTTGTTGAAAATCCAACTTCCATCCTAACAACCCTATGTATCTGGAGGTCCAGCGCTTCTTTGCTTAAAAATATTGGGTGAATAATTTGGATGCTTTTGGTTGGTCATTGAACATGCCTAATAACATCTTAGATCTTCTTGCATCTGCTTTTTGTGGGACATCCTTTCCATAATTCGAAGAAAAACTTATGGCTTGCTCTCAATCGAATCTTTAACTGTTTTGTTTTGGGAGAAAGGAATTACCGTATGTTCAGAGACAGTTCCTATACCTTCGATTATTCTATGGATTTCCTATTTTTCATACCAATGCTCTGTATTAATATAAAAAAAACAAGCTTTTGCTGATTATAGTTTGTCTTCTTCAATTTCTAACTGGCAAACTTCTACCTAGTCCACCATTGGGTGTTTTGGTGTCTTTGTTGTGCGGTTTTGGTTTGTATTCCCAGGATTTTTTTTTTATTTTTTGGGTGATTTTAAGTTCTAGCGGAAGGGTTTTGGCTTGTTTAGTTCTTAGATCAAGCAAATGATTGTGGTTTGCTTCTTGAATCCGTAATATGTTATTTTTTCCATATGTGCAGATTCTTTGTATTTTTTATTTCATTGACATCTTAGGAATTTTTTTTCATTTTTTTTAAAAAATAATGAGAGTAAAAATAAAAAATGAAAAATGAAAAATAAAAAATGAAAAATAAAAAATAAAAAATAAAACAAAAATAATAAAAAATGGTTCATGAAAGCAATGGGAAGAACAGGTACATTGTTTAACTCATGCAGAAACTCTTGCAGCCAAGACACAGTCTATCGTCTCATTGCTTTCCCCTATAAACCTAATATGCAGAGACAATGGGTTCATAAACCTAATTAGAACACGTCATAATGAGAGATACCACAATGTGACTAATGCGGAAACTCTTGCAGCCAAGACACGGTTTATCACCACAATTGGGTATCTCTCGTAGTGATGTCTCTTCTACTCAAGGCCTCAGTTATAAGGACAGGACAGGTAAAAATTACACTAAGTCAAAAAGATGTGCAAACAATTAAACCCAAACCACGATTATATATAATAATATCCACTGACCCAAGTTAGCTCTTCCATGGCATCTATTTTTCTTGTAGTGAATAAGGCAAGCTGCAAAGAGGAAAGGAACTGAATAAGATGATCACTATGGTAGTTTGTTTCTTGTTTGCAGAAAAATAAAAAAATAAAATAAAGAAGTTGATCACTAAGGTAGAGAAAGAACGGCTAACGCAAAAATGATAAAGAAAAGGCAAAAGTTCCAAGAGTCAATACATGATAATTATGATGATCTGGAGTCTCTATTTCAACTGCAACGTCAACCAAGTTTGCATCAAAGCATCTGATAAATTCGAAAAGAAAGAGAAATTAGACTATGCTACAACTAGATCAGAATATACAGAAATTAGATTATGCCTAACAAAACAGGTTTATGAATGATTTAGAGCGACAGTTTCAGGTGTACTATTTTTGTTTGAATAAAAAAGCACTATATATGCTTCAGCTTAGTATTGGCACTTCTAAAAAACCTTTTATCACTAAACCATCTCGGCCTCATGCATGATGTTCACTGGGAGAGATTCGTGTTTTTATAACTCCTTACTCTTCACTATTCCACTCCTTACCCCTAACCTTTATGGGAGCATTTGAGCACCCAACTCTAAGTGGGTGCGGGGCTCTAATTATAATAGTTGGTGCCCAACTATTATAACCTACTATTAACTACAGTATTCTAAATCTCTTTCTGTTACAATGTTTACTATTTTCTACTCAAACTAAAATAGTATGCACTTCGAACACAAACCATTATATAACCTACAAACTATTATAACCCATAGACCATAATAACCAGACTATAATAACTAATTTAGCACTCGAAAAACCCCCTAAAGGTTTGTTAGGTTCTAAACTAGGGATCAACACATAATCATTAGATCATCTAAAACCCCAACCCAAGTGCCCTAAGAGGTATCCAAGCCATGAAAATCTAGTGATTCCAAGGCCTTTTACTGCTTTGCCCCATGTCTCATCATAAATGGAACTTCCATGTATTAGACCCTTGTATCAACTATTATCTCCACTACTTAAGGGCTATGACATTGACAAAATCTTATTACAGCACAATACACAGAAACCTTCTGAATTTCGAATGAACAGAGATACCCTCTGCAATGTTCCTTTCAACCCAAATAGTCACAAAACATCCCAATGGACGCCACATCCTTGCAAATTACCACAATTCACAACCAACCTGTGTTATTTATCTAGTGATATTAGTACACAAATCATATCCAACTAATTTGTATCTTGAATACTGGAAAGGAGATTACAAAGCCAAAAACATCCACGTCACATACAGGAACAATCTTTTCAAGTTTCAAACCCTCATTACAGTGTTATAATTCAAATGATGGAAGGGAGCAAACTCCTTCATCTGAATTCGTTCCTTCTTGCAAATTAGCTCTAACATGAGCTCTAAGAATACCTCAAAATAGTCTTCAACAATTTTTTGTTCTTTAACAAAATATGAAACTAGAAATCAGATTAATTAATAGACATTATTAAAAAAACATTTCAATGAAGTTAACACAAAAAGAAGATGAAACTTGAAAATGATGATTTATAGTGTAATGATGGAAGGATGAAGAATGATGTTTTTCTTCCATAAGAAACAATTTCATTGATAAATGAAATATCCAACGAGTACAACGTGATGAAGAAAGAAGCTACGGTTTCCATAAAAATAAAAATAAATAAATAAAATAATAACAGTAGTGATAGTAAAAAGAGTATAGAAAGTAAAAAAAGCAGCACCAAATAGTAGATACGAAGGCAACATGGGGGAAAGTATGAGACAAAGGAAACTCAAACTCTATTTTTTGATAAGAAAGGAAACTCAAACTCTATGAAGTTTAATCAAATACCTGTGATTGATAAATCTGGCAACATTCCCAAAGTCTGTTGCATCCAAGCAGAGAACTTTTTCCTCCTTGAATGGCCCTTCATTATTCCAAAAGCCATCTAATAATACTGAGTCGACATGCACCCCATTTTTTGTGCTTTGCACCTTTCTATGATACATTTCTGAAATGGTTAATATTTCTCCAGCATATTCACAAACAAAAGACCCTTTAGGTAGGTCTTCAAGGGTTCGAAGGCCCCATCCTTTTCCATCTGAAGTATAAAATACCTGAAACATAGAAATAATCTTCAGACATAAGGTATAGCCAAAGATGTGTGTAATATCTGTTTCTACATACAGACAGATGCAAGAAGTAGAGGGGAGGGGGAGAGAGAGGTATGACTTGAACTGTACCTGCAACTTGCAAGTTATTCCCCGCTGCACCACTCTATTGCCACAATGCTTATTGCAACCACACTTACTCCAACATTCTTTTATAACCTTCCTCTCTAAGTGGCCTTTGCAGGGTTCTAAACAATCATCATTCTTCAATCTTTCAAGGGGACACTCTTTGCAATAGAACCGGTGGCTTCCTTGAGATTCACGAGCAAGAGAGGTCCACTCTTCCAAAAAATCTTCCTTAACAAGACCTTCTGGTGTGTATGCATACTTATCCCCAGTTTCCCGTGCACAAGCGCATGGGACAGAAGATGTAAGGCAATTTCCAAAACAAGACTGGCAACAATTATCATTGCCAATCAGAGAGAGAGAGAAGTTTACAAAAGCGCTTTGGAAAATTAGACTGCGAGGTATATAGTGAAAGAATGGTGGATGCTCTTTATTAATTTCATTCACCCAAGAAACTTGAACCCTTTCTTCTCCCTTAGTTATATCATCCACATCATGAGAGAAGCTTAATTCATCATTAGCTTGCTGACTCTGTGAAACAACCATCAAATTGTGTGGATTTGCAGGGTCAAGATTATCCAACTCCTTCCTGGCTTCATCCTCAGAATGACCATTTGGCATTTCTTTACTGCTTTTAGAGCACTCGTGGATAATCTGGTCGTTGGAAACACTTGAAGACTCTACGATACCAGGAACTTGTGGTGCAAGTTCTCCATCACAGATAGTACTGACTGGTTCGTTCACAGAAGTACTGACTGGTTCGTTCACAGAAGTACTGACTGGTTCATTCACAGAAGTGGGTAGATTCAAATTTCCTTCATTAGCAACAGTCCCTGAAGTATCCATTGGATCTGAATTCTCGTTTACATCTAGAAGTGGAACTCTACTAATTGAACCTTCCTGTTGTTCATCAGGAGAATCAGTTCCCAATTCCAAGAAGCAGTCACACATATCACTCAACAGTTTCATAACAGAAAACGTGGGGTCAATGATTTTATATGAGTGCAGACATTTTTCCTCCATATATTTTATAACTGCATCACGACTAGGCATACGGAAATCTGGTCGTCCAAAAGTGGAGTCGCAGCACAAAGAAATTTTTACCTCTCCCAGGGCCGATGATGCAATCTCTAAGTTAGGATGTGATTCTTCCATGACATTTGCAAGCTCACTGCCTGTAATCGTCTTACATGATGAGGTTTCCGTACCATCACCTTTGTTACCTCCGTCTGAAGGATATGATACTTGAGCAACTTGGCCATCTTCCTTCCTAACTGAATCATTTGCAATGGAATAATCTTCTTTTCTTGAAGAATCTGTCAAAGTTTTCACAAAGGAAAATAATTCAGCAGTTAGAATTTAGAAACAACCTGCAGGTTGAAGATTCCACAGAATATTACTTTTGAATGATTGATTTCATAAGAAAAATGAGTTCATTCTTATAGGGGATTCAAACAGGTACTTCTATAGTTGAAATTTTTCGTTCATTCTTGGAAGTAATTTTTACCATTTACTCAACTGGTTCTTTTATCTTTACATAATACCTTAAAATTAACATTTTTATTTCTAACTTGTATTAATTACAATTTACAACGATGAATTAATCATCTAAAATTTTAGATCCATTAATGTCTGTCTTCAATTGAACTTCAATGTTGAATTCCAACGCTTGATTTGAATTTTGAACACCAGTTGGAATTGAGAACAAATAACTACCATGCACTGCAAAATTTGTATCATGTAAGGTATTCCAGTATTTAACTTATGTTTTACTCCTTTTCCTGCGATAAGTAGCAACAGCAATGAAAATTTGTATATTCTAAAACCCATATCTTATTCTAAAGTTTCTCAATCATGATTATCACATGCTACGGTCTTAAATCACCAATTGACCCAAAAGCTTAAGATGATGGGTGAAATTCTTAAATCGTGGATTAAACCAAAGCTTAAATTGATGAGTGAAGGTAAATTTAATTATATTATCTTAACACTCCCCTCATTTGTGGGCTTAAAATAGAAAGAAAACCCAACAAGTGAAATCAATATTTTTTTTTTTTTTTGGTATCCGTGAGTGTCCGGGCCAGCTTACGCGCACCTCGACTAATCTCACGGGACACCCGCCTGACCCTACAACATTTGGGTGTCAAGGAAACTCGTAGGAAATTAATTCCTAGGTAGGTGGCCACCATGGTTTGAACCCATGACCTCTTGGTTAGTTACTGACCTTTTTACCACTAGGCCAACCCATGATGGTTAACAAGTGAAATCAATATTAATTGGAGAGGAACTAACATTGCAAGGGTTTGAACACAAGACCTCCTAAACCAACCTGCTATGATACCATCTTAAATTAACCTAAAAGCTTAAGTTAATGGGTGAAGGTAAGTTTAATTATATTATCTAACATGCCGTTTACTTAATTTGAATTTCAATTGAACTCTAACTGCACCTATTGAATATCAATTCTTGACTCAAATTAGAACAAGTATGTTTAACCAAACAACATCATACTGTAACTTTGAAGCCAAGTAATGTTAATGTATATCTAAAGAAAGTATCTAATGACCTGGATGAATCGCAGCAATAGGCAACTCATTTGCAAATGTATCATCAGTAATTGGCTCATCTTTAGGTTTGAGCAACGCATGAGTCCCAGATGCCCTCACTATGGAATTTTTTACACCTGAATCAGCCCCTGGTTCCTTAATACGCACAGCAGCAGATTGTCTCTCTAGGCTAGATTTTTTCACTCTTGTAACCACACGGGGTGACATAGGTTCCTTCCCTTTGTCTACACGACGAGAACTTGGACCAGTTTCAGATCTCTTAGGCCCACTTAACTGCATCTGCTGTTGAGAACTGGCTTCAGGATACGCATCCTCTTCCAATTTGGGCTTTTTCAAAGCCATCCCATCCACCTGGGTTTCTTGGCCTCTTAAGCGCAACCTTTTCAGAGGGCGTTCTGGCTCATCAGAAGCCTGAACTTCTTCCCCAAAATCTTCCACCTATTTGTTAACAAAAACAAAAACGGCAAATATAAGCACAGCTAAGAGGGTCAGAATAAGACCTCACATCAAGTAAGATAATGAGTACACACTTGAGAATTCTGACATTTCTTCTCCTCTACGACCTGAAAGATGATACATAACATATGTGAGAAATAGAAACACGACACGTAAAAAGAAAAAGATACAATTAAAGGAGTTCAGTAGAATGTACCTTACTATCTTCCTCATCAAATATAGCATCTGCAAGAACTCTATAGTTCTCTTCTTCAATAAGTTCCCAGTTCTTATCATACAATTTCAGGAGTTTCTTTAAGACTGGTTTTGTCTTATCTTCACTGATCCCAATATCCTTCATTGCACGAAAAGCTTTTAAAATTCGAGGATTCGGTGCCATATTTATTCCGATCCAAAGGAAGACAATGCCTACATTTGTTAGAATTACATCAAGACTTTTTTACTTGAGCATTAAGGAGACCCTTCTAGACTTACAACTACTTGTCAAAAACATTGACATAATTGCACATTCTAAGCTGAGGGATTTAATGTAAAGAACCCCAGTCACAGAGCATAGACTTGCCTGCTAAGCCGTAGGAAACATGAATACACAAAGCAAACAAAGCCCCTGACCACAGAAAGAATATTGCATCTGTCAATATAGCATTTACAAGTTTCCTTCCACTTTCACGCTACCAATATGCATCACATCTCCTTCCAGATAGTTCTTGGAAATTTTCAAGAACTGCAAATCTGCAGCATTGAAACATCAAGCACAACGCAAATTTCCAGTGCAGTATATGAAATTCTTGTTTTTTTTACTCAACAAAAAGAAATTTCTATTCAACCATAATTTTTATAAGTTAAAACTGAAATGTCCTCCATGTTTGACTAGGTGCAGGCAGAGGCAGAGCAACAGTGCGTAGACAAAGAACTATTTAAACATACTGTAGCAAAATTATTCAGTAAAACTTAGTTTAGGTTAGGTAACAGTATGATGTGCTATATATTGTTTTCAAATATTAAAACAAATATCCAAAATGCTTCTGAAAAGCATATGAAGTGAACACATCTATAAGCAACTTTTCAAGATTGACAACAAAAGGAAAATAATAGCAATTAGCAACTCTAAAGGTAACAACGGCTAGAAACATTTTTGTTTAAAAAATAATATCAACATAACAAAATTAAAAACAAAACAACAAAACGAGATTGTATATCAAAAACTCTTAAAAGTCAAAAACATATTTGGCCACGATGTTTACTATACTAACACTAGATATGTACTCCCATGGTTAGAGAAGCAAACAGCAAAACGCAGGTGTTTTTGACGTCATACACCATAGATATAAAGTTTCAAACCATGGCAACCACTTCATTAAAACTTTTTTTCATGAGGATCCCAGGACCAAATAATCAACAAGAGAAAGTTTGGCCACGATACCATAGTAATGTTCAAAATATGAAAGTTGAAAGTGTAAAGGGAATTCTATATCAAAACCTCTTAAAGTCAAAAACATATTAGGACACAATGTTGAGAATTCCATTTTTCCAATAAAAGTTGGTCTCTATAAAAATATATATATATATATATATAAAAGGTAAAAAACGGGTTCAGAATATGAAAAATAAAAAACTTTAACATAGAAAGTGTAAAACTAAGTTCAAATTGATTTCGATTGTTATTGACATTTTTAGTGCTTTATATTTTTACGTATTTAAATATATCATACAGCATCTTATTACATTTATCAACTAATTATCGTCGTTGTCTATGGCACAATTTAAGCATGGGACAAGCCAATTAGAAAATTTTCCTCCTGCCAGTTGAATGCTCCAAAATATGTCCATGAACATCAAATGAAAGAAACCGGTAACAATGATTTACGAAGAATAAAACTCAAAAAAAAAAAAATTAATAGATATCAACTACCACTACTTTCTGTGCCAGATTGCAAGAACCCTACCAAAACTAGTATTATAATTTTAAATGCAATATCGCAAAACATAGATTTATGTTTTTGCAGAGATAAAGAAAATGACAATGACTAAGGTAACTATATTTCTTGAAGTATAGTAAATAGATAGGGATGCAGTGTGTTCCTGGCAATCCAAACTCCAAAAAATAACGGTCGTAGCTCGTCGGTTTTGCAGAATCATAACAACTTGCACCAGCTAAACTAAATTCTTCAGGACAATCCAGTTGGATAAAAGGGTGGAGAAGGGTAAGCAGTAGATAGCAGGTATGCTCAACCAGCCAGTAAAAGAATAAAAAACACAAGAATGCATGCAAAGTCAAGTGAAATATCTTGATCATTACGGGAATATAACTAAACCCGATGTCATTCAAATGAGAAACAGACACTTATCGATAAAATCTTACAAGCGAAAAGAAAACCCTAAAACTCCAACAAGTAAAAGAATCGAAAAAAGAATAACTCACCAAGTCAACAGAAATGGGGATGGCAAAAGCTTGAAGATCGAATCGACCCACGAAAACCCAAGAGGGAATAAAGCTGAAAAAGAAATGTAGAAAGGTTTCAGGTGAGAAATAGCATGAAATTGAGAGATGGGGTTTCTTGAAACCTCCCACATTTGGTATGGGAGGAAGAAAATGGGAAAATGTGCAACAGAGATGGAAGAAGATAGCAGTGAAATGGGTAATAAGCAGGAGAGAGAGAAAGAAGGAGGGAATAAGAGAAAATCATTTGAAAATGAGCGCCATGACAGAGAAAAAGAAGGAGAGGGTAAAGAAAGAATAAAATGGAGAAATTTTACAGACCAGTGAAACAAATTCTTAAGAGAGTCTGCAGTTTGTCTGTCAACGGAACAAGAAAAGCGCTAGCTTTTGTAGAGTGGGAGTGGAGCGAGTCGTGCAAGTGTCAATAGTAAGCCTTCTTTCAAATATAGAAGTTGTTACTGATCGAGATTTTACACACATGGCCATGAAATATTGGTATTGAAGGATATATTGTTTGTATATGCCATTGTTCGCGTTTTACTGAGTATCTATATCTACCAATGTTTAATATCAATGATAAATTGCTCGGTTTACGAATATATCGATAGATACTTTTATTATTGTCTAACACTACTCAATCCTTTTAGGATAAATCATGGAAAGACTTAATATTTATGTAGTTTTAAACTTTTGGTAAAATGGTAAATTTGATCCTATGGTTTAGAGATCAGTTTTGTGATTTTCGTAAAAGTTTCAATAATAATCTTCAACGTAAAAAACTGTATGTTAGTTTTAGATAAAATCATTAGTATTTTATTTCAAATCTACCTATTAACTTTTAAAAGTTTCAACGATACTCTTAAACATCCGTATTGTATTGTTATTGTCTTTTTTTAAAAAAAATTGAGCTTTAGAAAACTGCACGAGTACTTATGATCTTTCATAAAACAGTTTTAAAGTGTTCTTATTGTGACTATGGCTAATTTCTTTGAAGTTATCTTGATTTGAGAAATAATCAATATGAAAACAATTTGTATAGATAGCCTCGTTTTTTTATATCGAGTAAATGTGTGTTTATCTGAAAATTGTACCCTTAATAATAAATTAATAATAAAAATAGTAAATAATAATGTTTAGTCACTCATTCAACCATTCACTTGACCACTCTTGTCTTAATGTATTATCTTTCACAGCTTGAACTTCATATGAATGCTATTGATTGTTTGATCTACATTCTTCAAACAAACTTAAACTCTCTAGTTTTCTTAGTTAAACAATTGACGTATTCGTAAATCGAGGTAAGATTTGTTACTACATTTTTCAGTTGACAAGCATTTTGGACATCAACTTTTACTGCTCATACTTTGAAATTAGTTGTCAGACTCTCTAATAGAAGATCAGTATTCACAACTTTTGAAACGACCTTAAAATGTTCTTTAAAGTCAACCAAATATTTTACGGTGTGGAGCGACGTCTCTAGAGAACTTACGGATTAAAGTGAATAGGAAGCGACACATCCAATAAAACAAGCGGCAATGTTTTTTCAAAATCTTCCATTCCACCTCTAAAAAATGGAAATATTTGTACACTTGGAATTCTTTAAATTTTACTGACATTTTGAAAAAGTATATCCTCAAACAAAAACAAACTACTGACAATTTTATTCTTATATTTTACAAGCATTTCTCTACCGTCGACAACAAAAACAAACCAACAATTTGATAAAATTTTTCGCTCGTTATGAGAAAAGATGTCTACTTTTCTTACGATAATCCAATTCGAACAAGACGACAATTTCCCGTTCGAACCATAAATGGCGAAAAAATTCCCAAATGCTAAATGCGGACTCGGCCCCGTCCCATTCTCTGTCACTGTCCCCCTAATTTTTTTTTTTCATTTTTTAATAATTATTTAATGTTATGCCATTTATTTTAATCATATAAATGTTCCATTACACTTTTCAAGATTCATTATTAAATTACCATTTTTTAATTAGTGGACGAAAATGATATGTTTGAATTATGATAATTTTAGATTTTCTTTATGAATAATTTGATAAATATTTTTTTTCCTTCGACTTGAAAAGTTTAAGTAATTTATCTTTAGATTATAACTGTCTATGTAAACCAATAATATAAAAGGTAACTATTTACTTAAAACTATTTTTTATCCTGTTTTTATCGATGGGAAAAATTGAATCCTTTTGAAATTTTCGATATTTGTGGAGAATTAGGTGGACACAAAAAATGGAATGGAGAGGAGAAAGCTACCACCGACCCCACCCGCCCCGTGTACATCTTTAGGTATAAGCTATTCTCAATCTTTTCTAAGCCTTTCATAATTCTAAGCCCTAATCTTTGATCTCATAAAATGAAAGGAAGGTTTTACTATCATCTCCTCGTCTATATTTTCTCTTATATAATAAAAAAGTTCCACCCTAAAACCAAAATACGTGAAAAATACCTAAAAAAAACTTTGAATTTGTGCTTATATTTAAGAAAAACAATATTACTTTTTATCGTAGATCACATACTTAGACTCGTTGTGTTGATTTGTTAAACAATGTGATACATTTAATCACAAATTGTCTATTAATCGGTTGAAAATAATTAGGACTGTAAATTTTAAAAACAATTATGATATATAATATATATGTATATGTATATATATTTAAAAAAATATAAAAATAATTTATGAGTTTGGGCCGATTTAGGGTGAGAGGTCCAGCCCAATAAGGCATGAATACGGCAATCTGAATCCGGCCCTTTTAGCCCAATTGCCCTCACCCAGGCCTCGTTCTCTTTCTCAAAATCAAACGAAGGGACCAACTCTCTCACTTCCTCTCCCGATTCCCCTCTCTTTCCCTTTTTCACTCTCAAATTCCTCAATTCCGCCTTGTTTTCTCCTTTTCACCAGCTCTTCTTCTACTTCTTCTTCATCTGGTTTCCGGTAAGTTCCATTTTCCCCCTTTTCTTTCTGTTTTCTTCTTTAGCCACTGTTCCCCCTAGATTTAGTTTAGTCTGTTCTCGAACATTCATTCAATTCGGTTCCTGTTATGTTCTCAACTGATTGTCTTAGTATTTTTGTATTTCTTTGCTATCATATATTCTTCTTCCACTTCCAGCATGTATGCATATTCTTTTAACTACTTATTTATATGTTTGTGTTATCACTGGGTTAGCTTTAAACTAGTTTCGAAACCGGAGTTAATTCTTTTCAAGTAAAGGGTATCGCGGGAATATGTTAGGAATGCCTTTTGTTTTTTTTGGGTCTAGCTGCATTTTTGTAAGCCACCTCCTTTTTGTCTGGGTTTTGTTATCTGTGCCCTTCTCCGCATCAATTCTATGTGATAGAGTTGTTTAAATGCATGCAGTTAGCTTATCAAAGAAATAGTTCTGTAGTTTAAGCATGGGGGACAGTGAAACTGTAGTTGCCCAAACATCTGAAGTCATGGGATATGCATCTGCTGGATATGTTTCGAGTGGCTATGCAGATAGCAGTTCAAATCTAATTCCTCATCCTGGCGCTTTTCAATCTGTGATCACTGGAGACTTTTCTGTTTCACATACCTCTGCAGATATGGGCGATGGAAATGCGTATGTTACGGATCCCAATTCTCTTCAGCAAGGAAATCATGTTGTTGAGGTGGACGAGATGAAGACAGATGTGGTAGTGACTGACCAGAGTCAGAATGCTGCTGTATCAGAAAATTCAGCAATGGAAACTGCACCGGTAGTTGGTCACGATTCTTCTTTAAATGGAAGTGTTGCTGCTGAATCAGTCAATGCCTCATCAGTTGAGAATGGAAATGTTGTTGAGAATACCAACGAGGCTCCTGAGGAACAGCACTTTGTTGATGGTTCTGGTATGTGTCTCTCATTTTAGTTTTCTGCATGTTCTTGAGAATTTCATTTAGCAAAAAGCATTGAAAAATTGGACGGGGAAATGAAGAAGTCATTGTTAAAGGTGCTGCAATTTGAAGGGCTCATAAAGTAAAAGTGTTATGTTTCTGAACTATTAGAGTAATAAATATCCTTGAGAGGCAATGAAGAGTTCTGCATTTTGTTTCGTAAAAATATGTCCACCTATTGTTTAAAAACATTGAAAAGTTTATTCAGTTATTTTCATTCTAAGCCTCATATTGTAATAAAGTTTACTGGCTAGTTTTCTATCCTATTTTTATCCTGAGGCAAGTAGGGGTAGTCACACTTTGTTGGACGACTGCTGGGAATACCCTGCTTATTTTTGCTTTAATTTGGTCCTTCACACAATTTCATTGAAGAATGAAATTATCAAAGAGGGGAGAGAGCCAAAGGAGTTACAAAAGACATCTCTAGTTGGTCAAAAGAGAAACTATAAGAATGGAATAACTTAAACAATTACACCAAGAGATAGCTATGAAGACAACATGCTCTAAAAGAGGTCGGAATGTTGGGCTTTGTGGTTGAAATTGAAATTAAAACTATAATTAAAATTAAAATAGTTTTCTGGCTGTGTTAATTAGGAAAAGCTGAATTCATCTATTAATATTATTATTACTATTTCGATAGTTTTATGACTCTTTCAATAACGATGAAAGGTGGAGGTATGGCTGAACGTCTTTATGTTTTGACCAAGAGAAAAAATCAATCAAATTATGATTTTCTTTTCTCATAAAAAAAAACCTATATAACAAGAAAAATATGAGGCTATAGGAGTTACCGGAAATATGTACATGTTCCTTATGAAATATCAACCTATAAAAAGAAAATCTTACTTAATATGTTTTTGTCTTTATAGTTCAGTTTAGCTGTACTTTAGGGTCTATTCACAATATGGGTTCTGACTTTCCATGGGTGAACCAGAAGAAATATAATGAAATAGTTACGTGTTTCTTCTAGGACCTGAGAAACCAATAGTTATGTTTATGTAGCCACACATCTCTTTTGGTTTTCTGGTCGTCATTAGTATGACTCAAATATATATATATATATATATATATATAATTTTTTATTTCTTTTATTTTTTATTGAAACAACTGCTTTCATTGAAAAAAATGAAAGAGAAGAAGGACAGTATTTGAGTCGTTAGTTTGACTCAAATACTACTTCCACACACATTTTAACCCATTATTGTTGTTTCATTTGGTTGCCCTTTTGTTTAATACCATGGTATGAACATAAGGCATTAATCCCTATTTCATGTTTCTGCTCAGGGGAAGGGCTTGTTGTCAGCCTTTATATTTTATGAAGAAAATATATTGCATATTTAGGTTACACCATTGCTAGGCTTCTTTCTATTTCAATACTGTTATCAGTAATCACTTTATTATGTTGCCTATATTTTTTCAGAAAAGAAACACAACTTCTTGTGATATTTTGTTGCCTAATATTTCCGCAACTTATTTGGCAGTACCTCCACTATCTGCTGAAGAGGATAGACTGTGGAACATTGTGAGGGCCAATTCTTTAGATTTTAATTCATGGACTTCTTTGATTGAAGAGACCGAGAAGGTGGCAGAGGTATGCAAGAATGAATGTTAGCAGTATGGTTTTATTATTTTATGTTTACACTTGTAACGAAGTACAAACAACAATGGCTGAATAAATTGGCAGTCTTACTTCGCCTTTTACTAAAAAAAATAAAAATAAATTGGCAGTCTTACCCTCAAATTTCATCGACCACATGGATGCTGTCACAAAGCTTCTGTGATGCAAGTCTTTTAATTTAGTCTTTATTATCCTATACTTTTGTTGGCGACAATAGGGTCTCTCGACATATTTCAAAGTAATGGTCGAGGAAGCAGTATGAAATTCTTCCATGATGTGCGAAGTTTTGATTCTTGTCTAGGTCATGCATGCTAATAATCTACACAATCCACCTTTTTTGTTTTTCTCAGCTGTCCATAAGAATTGTAGGTGTGATATGACCTGTAATATTATTAGAATAATGTTTTATTTATTTTTCACACAGTGATGATATTGAGGCTTTCTCCATAGGCGTGTGGTATTTTTTAAGTATTTACGTTTTAGACATCTAACAGTCATGATACACTTCCTTCTAGTTGATACTAATATGCTTTACTGATGCAACGGAAATAATTTATGTTGATAGTTTTTTTTAATGCTATCTTTCTTTGAACCCTAATATCTGCCTAAGAATTCTTCTCTTCTTTCCCTCTCTTTTACAGTCCACCGTAGTACACATAGCCAACCCACTGGTTTCCCCTCCCGTATGTTAGGGCATTACCAATTCTCTGCCAAAACATAAGCTAATGTTATCCACTTTTGTAAACAGCTGTATCCCAGGCTTACACGTCAACAAAATATCTTGGATAGTATTTAGGGGTGCAAGCTGAAACTATAAGACTGACAAAACTGACAATATGTGTCACATGGCTCCTTGTGATAAAATTAAAGCCAAAATTTAGTTGGTCGGTTTGGCTTTGACAGATCTAATTATTTTTGGATTTTGTTCAATTTGTTCAGTTTTGTTTGTTTTGGTTTGGTGGTTGTGTCAATTTCCTTAAAAGTTGGTTTTGGCCTTGGTTTTTCATTTTTCTCATACTGATGAGTTGGTTTGGATTGGCCTGGATGTATTTGGTGTCACACCTTTTAATGATATTTAATGTGGATGGTTTTAAGAAAAATCATGTGTCAGTTAAATATGATTTTCAGTGATCATGGTGACGTAAATAACATGGATTTTTTCACCAATAAATGTGCTATATTGTTATTGAATATATTTGCCCAAGAGGCCTGAGAAATGTTCAGTGATTTTCTAATAATTTACACCTGAAGAGTTTTATATGCAAGCCAAACTTCACATTTTATATTGATTCCTCAGAATTTGATGCACTGAAAAACACCTCAATTTTGTTGAGCTCATTTGGGCAACTAATTTTTATGAGAAGTCTTATTCCAATTTAACTGAAATTGCTTCGATTCTTTTCAGGACAACATACTCAAAATTCGGAGAGTTTACGATGCGTTTTTAGCGGAATTTCCTTTATGCTATGGTTATTGGAAGAAGTATGCAGACCACGAGGCACGTTTTGGATCTACCGACAAAGTTGTTGAGGTGTATGAACGAGCAGTACATGGGGTTACTTACTCAGTTGATATTTGGCTACATTATTGCATATTCACTCTTGGTACATATGGAGATCCAGAGACCATCAGAAGGTATAGCCTTCTGTTTCTACTGCATTTGTGCCTTTCCTGGTGTGCGATTACAATTCTTAGTTACTTGGACCTGATAACGATCTTTTTCTTTTGCTTGTAACCTCGTTTTAGATGGCTGTACCAGTGATTTCCTACGTGTAAGGCGGAAAGATTTGATTGAAATGTATATTGGAATTGCATGTTCCAATATGCATTCCCTTGATTTGGGGCTACACCGTTATTTGCCTTTTCTAATTTTTTTAATAAAAGAAATAGTGTCAATTGCCTGTCGTCTATTGTGGCTTATGCCTTAGTCTGTAGTTATGAATGTACTACGGCAGTTGTGTAACCTTGGTCCACTGAGGTGCATCAATATACAAATTGCTGCTGGGAATATCTCGTTCAGTTATGGGTTAAGATGACCTCTGTCATTGCTTCATTCACGGACATAATATGAATTTTAGGAAGGTAAATGCAGCATGCAGAAGGGTTATATGCTGTTAGAGTAAATTGTTCCTTCACCCTCAACGTTAGTGCAGTTGCTTTTGTGGATACTTTTGCATCACTTGATGATTTGGTTTACATAATAACCTATTTCCCGGTTGACCACGTTTCAGGCTTTTTGAGAGAGGATTAGCTTATGTTGGGACAGATTACCTCTCCTTTCCACTTTGGGATAAATATATTGAATATGAGTACATGCAGCAAGAATGGGGTCGCCTTGCCATGATATACACACGCATACTGGAAAATCCAAATCAACAGTTGGATCGTTATTTCAATAGGTGGGAATTGTGCATCTTTGCAATATTAGTGTCTGTTCTGATAATTTGATGTTTCCCTCGTCCATTTGAAATCTTTTGCTTTTGAACTACGTTAATATAGTTCTTCTTTAGAGTTTCTACTCTTAGATATACTACTCGTACTTTGCAAGTTAATGCTTTACGCCAGGCTGGGGGTTATGCACTCTTTCTTTGTCAAATTACATTCTATTTGAGGAAAACCTAATTCTGATTGATGTATACCTTTTTAATTTTTGGTTCTGTGGGATTAATACTATGCCGATGGTTTGTTGAATTTCTTTTCTTGAAAGGAATCTAAAATGTTTCTTCCTCTTGGATGACTATGCAAATGTGTAACAGTTTTAAGGAGTTGGCTGCTAGTAGACCATTGTCAGAGTTGAAGAGTTCTGAGGAGGCTGTAGTGGATGTGCAATCAGAGGCTGGTGATCAAGTAAATGGGGAAGAAGGTCATCCTGAAGCCGCAGACCCATCATCTAAAACTGTAAGTGCTGGCTTAACAGAAGCAGAGGAGTTGGAGAAGTATATCGCCATTAGAGAAGAAATCTATAAGAAAGCTAAAGAGTTCGATTCTAAGATCATTGGTTTTGAAACAGCTATCAGAAGGCCCTACTTTCATGTTCGGCCACTAAATGTTGCAGAGCTTGATAATTGGCATAGTTACCTGGATTTTATAGAGCAAGAAGGAGACTTAAATAAGGTACTTTAGTTTGTTTCAGATTTTAAATGCGTATATCTTCTAGTTTTTAGTCGTCCCTTGTTATGTATTGACTTACAGTTAAAAAATATCTGCTGCATCATATGCTTTACTGGCTAAACCATTGGATGAAGCAACTATTTAATCGGGAATTTGAACTGAGACTAAAGCAGGGGCCTTCAATTTGGTTTCTTTAAGGCTAAGTACTTCAAACTCTCATTTATCAGTGGAGATTCTCGGTTCATGATGTGTTTGTTCAGTAATTTTTTATTTTTTTTAAAACTCCAATGTTATGCATGCAGGTATCTTATCTTCCTAACCATCTGTCTGTCAGGCAAGGAGGGTCCCTCATTTCATATTTGAGGGGCCTCTCTATTCTACCGAGGAGTATTTCTGTTGCATATCTCTTTTCTGTTTCTTATCACATCTTTACATTATGTATTTTAAATGTAAAGACCATTTTATATGTTTTTCCATTTTTTGCTCGAATTTTTTTGTGAACAGGTGGTGAAGTTGTACGAGAGATGTGTGATTGCTTGTGCCAACTATCCTGAGTACTGGATACGGTATATTTTATGCATGCAAGCAAGTGATAGTATGGATCTTGCCAATAACGCTCTTGCTCGGGCAAGCCAAGTTTTTGTCAAGGTAGGCAACACATGCATCTGCCATTTTCCTAACCTTTGATTATTGCTGGATTTATCATGACTAAGAGTGTCCCAATCTTGATTATTTTTTACTAATTATCTATTTTCTATGTTACCCATTCCATGCATGCAATCATAGAATTATAATGTACCAACCCTTTTACCTTATCTTTATTTACCTATGATTCCTCCCTTCTTTTTGCTTTAGAGAATCCTACCATATGTTCGAAAAAAGCATGTACCCATTTAAATTTTAATGATAAAACCTTGACGTATTTTAATTGATGATTGGACATTCAAGAAAGTTTTGAGTCCTTGTTGGAGAAAACCACATCGGGAAAATTCTTTGGTGAGCTTGAAACAACAATTGTTTACTAAGGACACTGGGCTTGGAGGGGAGGGAAGGAAAGGGAGAATTCATCCTTGCTTCCAATTAGCATGATAGATGTCTCAACCATCTAACCCAATAATAATATAGGGATTCTCTTTTGTCTTTTGTTTTGTTTTTTTTTTTTTCTTGAAAAAAAAATGAAGTTCTCTTTTGTTGTGTGGCTGAAAAATTCTCCAACATAGTCAGGACTGAAGAGAATTAGCCTATTACTCTCCAGTATTCGAACGTCTTAACTGAACGATTATTGCAACCATCATTTTTGGCATTTCGTTAGTTGGTAGTTGCTGAAGAGCTGATAAAAAAAACTTCTTGTAGCTTCCAAATCCATTTTGAAGCAAAGCCGCTGCCTACTTCCTGCCAAGTTTCCCAAGCCTAAGCTTCCAGCTTTCACATGGAGAGCAGCAAAGCTACAGGACATTCTGCACCTTCACTATCAAATTTGATTCTTCCGTGGTTACTTGTCAGTTGAAGAAGTCAAAATGGTCAATCTCTTTATGTTATTGGGTATCTTGTGTATAGGATTGGATGACATGGGGGACATGGGGGTGTGGGCCATATGACAACCCGGCAAAACTGAGGGGTGTTAAATAGGTTGGATGTGAAAGCTGGAGGCCTAGGCTTGGAAAACTTGGCAGGAAGTAGGCAGTGGCTTTGCTTTATATATATATATATATATACATACATACATACATATATATATATCAGACTCTTCGGCAGCTACTCTTTGGGGGGGGGGGGGGGGGTTATGCCAGTGTATTTTTTCATTCCTTCTCAATGAAAGTTGTTGATTTTGTAAAAAAAAAGGTTGGGTGTTGCATGTCGGGTGATATGACTTCTGAGACAAAGGAAGGAAAGCTAGTCTCGTAGGGTGTTGGGGTCCGCAGGATGGAGATGCTGGCTGCTGGATGCAGCATGTAGGTACACTGTGTGACAAAGCAATGGAGATGCTGGCTGCTGAAAGCTAGTCTCGTAGGGTGTTGGGGTCCCGCAGGATGGAGATGCTGGCTGCTGGATGCAGCATGTAGGTACACTGTGTGACAAAGCAATGGTGATGGTCAGTATGATGTTTGGTGGGTTTCTTGTAAAGGAAAGATGTGTGGTGGGGTAGGCATGGTAGTTCATCAGCACTCAAGACTATCATAAGTAGTAGGCATTCTGGGTTGGAATTGCTCGATAGGTGTCATTTTCTGTACTGGATGCCTTTTCTGTAGCCGTCTTCCAATTTTGTGGGCTTGGTTTTTAGTTGCAACCGTGTTCTTTCATTTTATACTCAATGGAAGGTTGATTCTTAAGAAAGAAAATGTACCCCCTTTATTTATACGTTTGCTTATTTTAAAAAGTTTGAAATGTTCAGCTTGCTGGATTATAATAGATACCCCCATGATTAAGTTTGTCAACAGCTACCCCATTTTTCATGAGATATTGTTGTTGTCTATGATGCATGAAGTGGGATTTTTTTTCTTCAGTTAGTTAATAAATTTAGATTTATGTTAACATGGACAATTTCCCAATTTCAACAGAGGCGGCCCGAGATCCATTTATTTGCTGCCCGGTTCAAGGAGCAAAATGGAGACATTGCTGGTGCTCGTGCGTCCTATCAACTTGTGCATAGTGAAATTTCACCTGGCCTTCTTGAAGCAATTATTAAGCATGCTAATATGGAACATCGTTTGGTAAGTTCTATTAAATAAGTTGTATGATACATATTTTGATGCATGTTTTTTCTAATTTAGCGGTTGGAATTTTTAGGGAAACCTGGAAGATGCATACTCTGTATATGAACAGGCGATTGCTATCGAACGAGGGAAAGAACATTCTCGTGCATTGCCACTGTTATACGCTCAGTACTCAAGGTTTCAGAACTTGGTATGCTGGCTTAAATTGCGGTCTCTGACTGCAGAGTCTTTTTACGTAATTATGCATTTTGCATTTGATTTTTCTAGTTTTTGTTACTGCTTCTTTGCACCTTTAACTTGAATGGCGAATATTAGGTTTTAGTAATCTGATCTTAGAAATTAGGAGCATAAGATTACTGTATGCCTACATGCAAGAGAGCAAAAAAGTTCAAACAGAAAAGAGGGATTTTTATTTTGTGAAGGTTCTTGATGCACAAAGGAGAGGAGGATATGTGGTGCAGCTGAGAGAATCTTTAAGGAACACTCAAAGTAGTATTTTATTATGATTAAAGAAATTTAGAAATAGAAAGTATGCAAAGGATGAAGCCTCTACTTTGTACTCATCTATGTATGTCTTGGTGTAAATGCACTTCATATTTTTGTGATTACTATCTTACTGCTCTTATAGCTGAATGGAATAGCAATATGCAATCTCTCATGGCTCTTTTGCCATTTTGTAATATCATAATAATTTCTTAATATCATCGAAATTGTGATTGAATGTTTCTCATAAAAAAAAGATGAAGCCTGTACTTGTAGAGGATTAAAAACGAAGTAACAAAATTATCCTCACTTTATATGCTAAATCAATTCCTTCCCTTGAAGAAATCTGTGGTAAGATATCTGGTTGCCCTCATTCCCTCTTTTTGTCAATGTGGGGAGTAGTGTAGTTATTTCCAGCGTTATTGGGAGATAGAACCCTCTACTCTCTGTCCTTGGTTATACTCTCGAGAAGAACACTGCCATGGGTTATATGTCCTGTCTCTGCTAACGATATCTACAATCATTTCTTATTTGCGTTCTATTTTATCTTGGTGTGGATGGTTCTGTGTGGGTCTCTTTAGGTCATGGGTTGGGGTCATTTTACTCCTTGAGTTATGTGCAACTCCTTTCTGCAGAGTAGTTGTTGCTGTGGCTCCTAGATATAGTTGGTCGTTGATAACTTGATTTTTAGGACCTTCAATAATCTTGCCGTGTTATCAACTTTCTTCCAGAGTTAAAGAAGCTAAGAAACTTTCTTATTTAAACTCAGAACACTACAATCTGTGTAAGAAGTATTTTCATAGAATTTGTCTGGAATTTAATCAATTCACATTTTGGTAGTTTTCGCTAATGAATATTAATATTCTCAGTTTTCTTTTCCATTTAGGAAATTGGGCTGCTACATATTCTAGTTGTAGCTATAGTTAGTAATTTGCTAATGTGGCTTTGAGAATCTTTAATTTTTACTGGCCATTGATATTTTTCTGTTGATACTGATGCACGGCTTATTAATTCAAGTATTCCATAGCTGAGCAATAAGTTCCATTCATACTAAAATAAGGAAGCTTGCTATTTTCTCTTTGGTCTGTGCTCAATTTTTTAAGCAGTTTTAGTACTTAATTCATTTTCTATTGAACAGTCTCCTGGGGCATATGATCAGCTGGAAATCACATCTTTCTTGAACTTTGAAGTGTTTTTTTTTTTTTACTGAATGTGTTGACAGGTATGTAAGAATGAAGGAAAAGCTAGAGAAATTCTGGATAAGGCAGTTGAGCACGGTGAATTATCCAAACCACTTATTGAGGTACTCTCTTTTCTCTATTGAATTTTGCTCTCATAACCGTCGTTTTCATGTGGTTAAGTGTATACCTTTTTGCCTCCATGATTCATCCAGGCCTTGATACATTTTGAGGCAATTCAGTCTACAGCAAAGAGAATTGATTATTTAGATTCATTAGTTGAAAAGGTCATAGTGCCCAACACAGAGAATGCAACGGCCGTGAGTGCTTCAATGAGGGAGGAGTTATCGAGCATTTTCTTGGAGGTACGAATAAAGTTTTCATGTTTGCACAGGAAAAACTTTTGAGGGTTGATAGACGTAATTGCTAATTGCAAATTACATATGAAGAATTAATTCTAGTATACGAGCAACTGTTCATTTTTGTTGGTTGCCTAACATTGAAACAGTTGATACAAGATTATCTAGTTATAAAGATCCCATGTTTTTCCACCTTAATTTGGATCTCAATCTCTTTGGAGTTGTCAATATTTCCATCGCATGTATGATATTCTGGGACAAAACTACACTGAGTTGAAGTATTTCGAAGGAAGAAAATTCATGTTGGATGATGCTGAAAACTGGAAGTAGATGCTCACGACATGAAATCTGTCTTACGTTTTGTTGATCTGGAAATCTTTCTAGCGTTGAAATATGTTGGATCGTATTTTGCTGACATGCTGATCAATGATTTTACAGTTTCTGAATCTCTTTGGAGATGTTCAGTCAATCAAGAAGGCTGAGGACAGACATGTAAAGCTATTCATTTCACATAAGAGTACATCAGAACTGAAAAAACGCCTTGCAGATGATTATCTAGCCTCTGAAAAAGCAAAAATGGCCAAATCCTATCCTAGTGTGGCTTCACCAGCACAATCTTTGATGGGTGTTTATCCAACTGGTCAAAACCAATGGGCAGCAAGCTATGGTGTACAACCACAAGCTTGGCCTCCTGTCGCTCAAGCACAGGGGCAACAATGGGCACCAGGTTATACCCAATCGGTAAGACTATCTTTCATCCCTTTTGTTTTAAACTATTAATACATGTCATGAAATTTATGTTACAAATAAGGAAACGTTTCACACAAATGATTTAATTACCCTTGTTATGCTTTTTCTCCGTGCATTTTAATTATTATTTTTTTCTATATACTTTATTTCTAAATAATTAGTCATTTTTTTATTTATGGGGCATGCTTTGATTTTAAGGTTGCAATTTCCAATATTCGTGAGGAAACTTGAGAGTATTTTAGTTTCTCCTGCAAACATGGACGAAAAAGTAAAGAATAGAAAAAGAATAACCCTTTTGTGTTTCTTCCCATCTACTTAAATACAGGCCTCGTATAGTGGGTATGGAAGCACATACACGAATCCACAAGTGTCCACATCGGTGTCACAAGCCTCCACTTACGCGACGTATCCTCCTACATACCCTGCCCAGGTATTAAATTGTCATCTCTGTTGAATTTCAGAATATTTAGGCTCTGTCTGGTAAAACACCACCACTTCCACCTATGTATTTATTGTTTTATTTTCTTATTAGGGAAGTTTTCAAAATCTCAACCAAGTTTTGAAAACAGAAATGTAGGCTCCATCGGATTTGATTTCCGTAAATTGTGATTGTTTTCTCATCATTTCTTTACAATATGTTTCATCACCTTCATCTTACCTAGGGAAACATTTGAATTTTTTGCAAGATTTTTCTCTACGGCTTTGATTTTAAAAGCATTCACTAAAACGATTTTAACAAAACAAAGAAACCTTATAGGGGAGGTAATGTTTATGAGCTTCATTTTCAAAGACGATAAACTAAATAGTTTGAGGCCATATAATTTGGTAAACAAGCACACTTTTAAAAAATAAACAATCCAAAGATTATCAAATGAGCTAGGCTAAGCTAGTGTTTTTAGAAAAAGAAACATTTCATTGATAGAATGAAATGACGGGCAGAACCCAACAAACCTAAAGGTGATTACATGAAAGAACGCCAATGAGCGACTATATGAGCTAGGCTAAGCTAGTTGGATGTGCTTACAATTTATTCTGAGAGAAGAACAATCATCTGTTTTGGGTTTAATGACATATTATGCTAATTTTCAGCAGCAGGCGTATTCTGCCCAGACTTATGCCCAACCAACCACGCAAGCAACAGTAGCACCATCGCAGCAGCCAGCTTCAGTCGCTCAGCCTTATTACGGGAGTTACTATATGAATGGATGAGAAAGAAGTATTAGTATTCGTAATTGTAATCTAAAATTTTCCCCTTTTGTACGAATACGATCTACTTACATCCTGTACCTTTGATTTTGAGGGACATGGGTATGGTATAGTATAGCTAACACAAAACTAGGGGACAGTTCTAGAATCTTCTTCCTAATTCTCATGTCTTTTAAGTTTTGTTGTGCCAACGAGTAGGCGTTTGGATATCAGAATTTATCTTTGCCAAGTAGTTGTAAGAGGTAATGAGTTCAACCAACACCGTTTCTTGTGAAGAATGTTTGGCTGCTATATATGTAGGCAGACACCTATTATGTGGTGCTTTGATGGTTGGTTTAAATCAAAATTTGGAGGAAATCTCTGATTGCTAGAACTAGGGGTGATCATCGGTGGGTTGGAGTTAGTTTTCTGGCCGAACCAATGTGGAACTGACCACAGCCAGTTTTCCCAAATCGCTCTTGACCACTGTGCAGTGGATAAACCAACACACGAAGTTAGTCGACTTGGTTTTTTGGTCTGTCATGCTCACCCCTTGCTGGAACTTTGATGTCATCTTTGTCAGTTAATATTGTAGGGTGTTTTGTCCCGTTGGTGTTAAATGATTTAACTTCTATCGAAGTTTGCACATTTATCGAAAAATTTCATCATTCACACTTTTTTGTAAATGTCGAGGAATTCCATGCTTCCTCAAATGTTCAATTCTTTTAGAGGTACCAATTATATGATTTTTTTAAAAAGTAAAAGTACATAAATTTTGTGAGTTATATCAATTAAAACTTTAATAATATCTATTTAAACTTTCACAAGACTACCAATTTATATACTTTGTTCGTTATATTTTGTTGGGATAAATGAACATCAGACTTATAACCTTATCAATTAATGATATTTGCTATTCCATTAATGTTGGTTCGATATTTTAAAATTTGTTTAATTTTACTTATAAATCCAATTTTAGTCTCCTACTTTTAACAAATCTTAAGTTTAAGAAGTGCATCAACCTCGAGCAAACTTGATAAATCAAAATAGTAACTTTTTTTTAAAAAAGAACAATTGCATCAATCTTCTAATGTAATTGAAGAAAAAATAACATATTTTTAACAGTACATTTGAAGAAAGTATTTTCTCATATGTCATTATCCAATTTTCTTGAAGATTCTAATGATTAAGTTTACTATATTTAGAGAAATGCTAAAAGTAATTTTCAGAAATGACAATGTGATCCAGCAGAGAGGACAGAGACAACGCCACATACTGTTTTTCTATTTTAAGTTATTATCCTAAAAACCTATTTTATTTTAATTCTTTTATAGACAATACTATTCCAAATGGATTTTTATTTATTCATTTTTCTTAATTCGCACAAGAAATTTTAATATTTTTTTCCATATAATCAAATATGCTAGGATATTTTTAGAAAGAAAAAAGAAAAAGAAAAAGAAAAAAAAGTTAAAATGGGAATAAAATCGAAATCGATAAAAACTTAATTTAAGTTAGACTGAGTTGTACGAGATACAAAGATTTTTTTAGTATGTTAGGAATGAGAGGTTCGAACCACAAGATTGTATATTACATTCTTTTTTTTACGTCTTAAAAGAAGTGAAAAGTTAATATTTAAAGTGTTTATTTATTTATTTTCAAACCTTGAATTAATATTCGTACCTCAATTTCAATTTCAAAAACATAAAAAATATATCTTCTAAATTTTTTGAAAACTACATAATTGAATATTTTTTTCAACATTTTGTGAACGGTTAAATTGAAATTGAGATAACCTATCTCAATTCCTTACGAGTTTTTTTAATGCATTTTTTGTCAAGTCAGTGTAATTTATCATTATGATTGTCACATTATTTAAAGTTACCATAACATTATTCAACGCTCTTATTTTCGTTCAATGTTCTAATATATTTAACCATAAAATACCATGAACCCTAACATTTACCCAAGTACTTTGGCCAAAAAAAAACAAAAAAAACATTTTACCCGCTTACGACTTTTTATAATTTATTCCTTAATAGAATAATACTTTACCGGGTCGGGTCGATTCGGATAATTTAAACAAACAACCCACCCACCCGACAAAAGCATCCGTAGCAAAGAGAGATGCATGTGGAGATCTAGCCGTTGGTTGGGAATTAGGGATAACGTGGCGGTACTGATGGAGAGTAGGGCCCAGTAATCGAAGGGACGTGATTTAATATCGTCATTTTTCTTTTATATATATAAATAAAAGCGAATCGTTTGGGCTATGAAAGTGTGTAACCAAAAACCCAAAAAGGAAAAAAAGAAAAAAGAAAAATAAAAAGAAAAAAAGAAAATCCCTTTAGCTTCCGCTTCCATAGATCTGCAGCAGCTGCCTTTGCCTTTGAGGTTTTTCCTTATCGCCATCTCTCCGATCTCCGCCTTCATTTCCGCCTTCTCCATTTCTCCTTATTCCTTTTGGCTTTTTCTTCCATCACTCCCACCATAGATAATCCACGATTCGCCATTTCTAACAAACTTAACAGATTTCTTAACTACTCTTACCTTCTAGGGTTTTCTGCTTCCTGTTTTTTGTTTCCTTGGATCTACCTACCTTCGTACTTAACGTAACTGGGTTTTAGGATTTTTGGGGATTTTGCATGCTGTCCTCGGTGAACTGAGCTTTACTTTTTCCTCTGCTTTTTTTTTTTTGTATAGTTGCGAAAATGGCAGCTTATTCTGGATCTGTCAGCGCTGTCCAGGTTTCTTTCTTCTTCTAACCTTGTATTTATCTATGTTTGCTGTGCATTTTTTGGGTTTGATGAGTGGATATGTGTTTTGAGATGGTGCAGGTTGGGTCTTACTTTGTGGAGCAGTACTATCATGTTCTTCGGCAACAACCTGACCTTGTTCACCAATTTTACTCTGAAGCTAGCTCCATGATTCGGGTTGATGGGGATTCCTCTGAGACTGCTTCCACAATGCTGGTACTTTTGGTTTTTTACCCGTGACTTATAGACTGGTTTGGCTATTTTTTTAGTATGTTATTTGGTTAAGTTTTGGTTTGAGTTGGTAATCTCGTCACTTGTTGACTTTTAGCGTTGGCAACAGTTTGGCTCAACGTCTTGAGTTTCTGATGGTTTGTAAATTTTTGATTTGTTATAAGGGTTTGAGCTATGGAAATGTATCATGGGTTACTATTTAGTGGGTTTATGAGTTTTTCACTTGTGTGTGAAGGGTTTAGGGTATACACGCTGTTACTATTTAGTGGGTTTAGGGTATACATGTGAAGGTGAAGGTCAAGAAAAATAAAGATACACGCTGTTTCATTACTGGTTTGATGTGAAATGCTCTGTTATGCATGATGTAAACAAGTGTTACTTTTATTTACATGTTGCTTACTTTTGCTTTTCTTCTGCAGCAAATACATACACTTATCATGTCGCTAAATTTCACTGCATTTTCAATCAAGACGATCAACTCAATGGATTCTTGGAATGGCGGTATTCTAGTAGTGGTTTCAGGTTCTGCAAAGTCAAAGGAGTTTAATGGGATGAGGAAGTTTGTGCAGACATTTTTTCTTGCTCCTCAAGAGAAGGGTTACTTTGTTCTTAATGACATATTCCATTTCATCGAGGAGGAGGAGATAGTTCAGCACAATCCATTGCCTGTAATATCAGAAAATAAATTTGAAGCTGACCTAAATGCCCCCAGCTCCATTCCAGAGCCACCAGGTACTCTGTCAATAGTATTGAATAATTGGGCAATAAATCACTTAGCTTTCTAGCTTTTCTTATAGATGGGGATAGGTTCTATTCTTTTTATCATAGCCATTATTAGTGGGTTCTTTTCCCTTCCGCACAGTGCATTTGATCTGTTGGAACAGTTGTGTAGCTATGTGTATTGTTTTTAGAAGATCTCAATGATTCGTGATAGTTGAAAGGGATGAAAAGTTTTTTTTTTATCATAGCCATAGTTGGTGGGTTCTTTTCCCTTCACATGATGCGTTTGACCTTTGGAGTACTTGTGTAGCTAAATCATGTTTGTATTGGTTTTAGAAGACCTCAAAGATTTGTGATAGTTAAAGATGAAATTGTTTGAAGTAGTTTCTTGATTGGCCTGAGCCATTCAGTAGGTTTTTAAATCAGATACTTCTCTTGATTTTGTTCTGTAGTTTCCGACTATGTTTTGGAGGAGAATGCAAGAGAGTATGTGGACTCAGTTCATATTGAAGATGATCCAGTTGATAAATACAGCCTTCCTGAGCAACAGCAACAAGAAGAATTTGAATCCGAAGTTGTTGTGGAGGAGGCTCCTGTGGAGGATTTAGTTGCTTCTCATCAAAATGTGGTTAACAGTGTTCCGGAGCCTCTTTCTGCAGTGATTGATGAACCCATTGGAGAACCAGAAAAGAAAACTTATGCTTCCATTGTAAGTACGCTTTACCACAGCGCCTAGTGCTGGTGCCTGCATAAGCCATTGGCATCTTTTAATATTTAGTTTTTGTGACTAAAATGGGTATAATGAAATATAACCAAATTGAGGAAGACACAACTGGAAACGAGATATGCATTAAGATTTTTTATGATCTTAGTCATTAATTGAAGGCTTCTTAGGGTTCTGTTATTTTCTTCAGTCATTTCAGCTTGAGCCGTATATGAATTTGAGTTACAAATGTGAGATCATTTTCTAATATGTTGAAAATATCAAACTATGTAGTTGAGAGCTGCTAGAGCAGAAGCTGCACAATCAGCTATTCCCCAACCATCATTTTATCCAAGTGCTCCGGCTACTTCTGACTGGAACCATATTCCAGAACCAGCCCCACAACATATAAACCCTGCACCATCATATGCCCCCGAACCTGGACCAGATACAATGGAAGAAGGTTTTGGTGTGGAAGATGAAGGTCAAATTCTTCGTTCATCTTTAGATTATCATGCTTACAATCTAATCATGCAATAGTCTGAAACTTCATCATTTTTTTTTTGTATTTGTACTTCAGTCTCTGACTCTTTATAATGGGGTATGTGAGTATTGATAGTTTGGCCTAATAGGTGGGATTTTAATTATCTTTTGTTGGTTGTATTCGGGATTCATACTTCACATGAAATTTCGTATGACATTTATTCTTAGGCTTATTTTGCAGTACAGTATTCTGCATGCTCTTTGAAATTATCGCTTAAGGGGCATGGAAAAATTGTTGTTACAATGGGTGTTTACATGGGAACTGTGGTTGAGCCTTTCGCGACGTTGAAAGTGTTGATTGTATCATGTGTAATTCTCATTCCCAAAGCATCTGATTAGTCTTATATTGTCCTATCTTCAGGTGAACCAAAATCTGTCTATGTTAGAAACTTGCCGCCCTCTGTTACTGAAGCTGAAATTGAGCAAGAATTTAAGGATTTTGGTAGAATTCTGCCTGATGGTGTATTCATTAGGTCTCGAAAGGTCAGTACTTTATTTTTTGATGTTTGTTTGTTAATCTTTACTGGCTGGCTAAACATATATTTCTTTGTACAGGAGATTGGGGTTTGTTATGCTTTCGTTGAGTTTGAAGATATTCTTGGCGTTCAAAATGCTCTAAAGGTTTGGGCTGCATTTGAACTTTTTTGTTGTTCAACTTATTTTTCATCTGTATTTGTTAGACCTTCTCCCTTTTCCAAATCTTTATGGTGTTGAATTTTTGTTCTATCTTCTGTTTGTTTGTTTGTTTTTTTTAAAAAACATTTCAAACCATTTGGGCTTTTTGGACTATTGTGCTTTGAACAGATTTGTGTATGTAGCAGCAAATTAAAGTTTTGTTTCATGTTGCGTGCTGGTTAGATTTAGATTTTTCTTTTCCCTGGTAAATTTCAAGTCTTGGCATGTTTTGCTACAGGCGTCTCCTATTCAAATAGCTGGAAGGCAAGTCTACATTGAGGAGCGGAGGCCAAACAGCAGCGGTGCTCGGGGAGGAAGTAAGTGCAAATATAGCCATGAAACATAATGGCATTTCTGTTTTTGAGGTCTTTAAATCATCGTGCATTTTCCGATTGTAAATTATTTTCTTGTTTTCTAATACTATTGTTTTTCGTAGTTATTATGATACAATCAAGGCGTGCCACATGCACCTTTAAGTACTTGAGTTAGAACCTTTTGAAGATATTGGTACAGGCAAGAATGAAAATGCCAAATTAAACATAAACTAATGTAATAAAGAAATTCTTTCTAAAACTTTAACCAAGATATCTGAATTATTACTACCTACTACATTGTTTCTCGTCCAAATTGCTGCAATTGGCTGTTTTGAAAATTGTCGATGCCCACCCAATCCATTCTATATATGCTTTTCCTAGTTCTTCAATAAGCACTTTATCCTTGCTATTGATGATTTGTTTGCATTGGCTCACATGGATGCTTTCTGATGCATTTGTCGGTGGTGTCGTGAACAGGAAGGGGAAGAGGGAGAGGTAGTTACCCGTCAGATGCCCCCAGGGGACGATTTGGTTCTCGTAGTTTGGGTCGAGGAAGCAGCCAGGATGGAAGTGACTACGGTCGGTTGAGAGGCAACGGTTTCCCTCAGCGGGGTTACCACAAGGTTCAATAGTATCATCAATCAATCAGTACCAGTTTGTTTATAACCAATATGGAGATGAAACTTTGGAAGAGTTTTTGATATGAAAGGTGCTTTCTACGTTTGATGGTTCAGAGAAAAAGCAGCGTCTCCGGTGTTGAGTGGTTTAGGAAATTGGTTTGTAGTTTGTGTTTTTGAGCGTGTGAGTTGACATTACTGGAAATGTTAATTTGTGAGGAATTAATTATCAAGATAAGATGGTACTTTTCCCCCTTGGATGGTTTTTAAGATGCAATTCATGTGGGGAAATTTTGGCATTTCAAGTACAAGCACTTGTTAGGCAATGTGAGGGAAAAAGACTTGAGAGATGATGATCCTTTTCATTAAATCTTATACTTAAAACTTGTTTGCTTTCACCCTACTACCTCTGTTATTCTTGTTTGTTTCTTCACTAACATTGCATTGCAGAAACATGGAACAAATTTGAAAATGCTGCAACAATGTTTATTATCGATGATGATGAGATTATTCTACAATGAAGGAAACAAGAAAAAGAAGTAGCCATTCACTTTCATCTCAAGCAGTTGCAGCTGCCGTGTAAGTTTTTGTTGCTATCTCTTTTTCTAAGCTCTGTTCATCTTCATCCTCTTCTGTTTCCCACAGGAAATTGGCATAGGATGCTTGCACATGGCTGAAAGATTCATACAATGTAATTTTTTTGCATCAGATTATAGCATCTTCCTCTAATAGCATTTTTTTTCTTTATTATTATCATTCTTAACACAGTAAAAACGCTATACCACACGGATTCAGTTATACTAATATCTTGTTGACCTTAGTCTCATCTAAGCTGACATGGAATGGACACAACGACACAACCTCTTTTAAAAATCTAGGACATGCAAAGTAAATGAGTTGATGCATTTATATGCTTAAAAAACTTAGCTGAACGTATTTCACACTCAAAAGTTAGTATTATTTATCTTTCTAATCTACTTGATGAATATTCTATACATACTTAACACATTTGTTGCACTTTTGTTGATACGTGTCCAACAAGTGTTGGACAAACAAATAAATAAATTGTGTTTATTTACATGTCATGACTGAGTTGAGAACCAAAGTTATAATTTAGATATCATTTTGTAGAAATAGTAAAGAGGGAAAATATAGAATGAAGGTGGGAAGTGAGTACCTGTCATGTGGAGAAGCTTGGAGAGCCCTTTGGAAATAGGATAAAGCTTTTTGTTGGTCATGATGCAACTCCCACACTAACATAGCGTATTTTGACAAAATTTCTCCATCTTGGGAATCCATTAAAATGGCTCTGCTGTAATACTCTTCCGCTCCTCGCAGGTCTCCTTTCCTCTGCCAACAAAATCATATGGAAGGAAATTCCTTTAGATCGACCGGCTAATTATGACCATAACGAAGGGCGCAATCGGTATCGAAGTTTTTAATCATTTGAAAAATCTCTATTGTGTTTAATAATTTATAACCATCTTCTCTCTTCAACTTTTTAACATATACTGAAATAGTCTACTCTTAAAACAAGTGCATACCAAGGCCGAAAACAACACTGACATAATTTGAAACTCCAACGATGGTTTTTTATCGTAATTTATGATGGTTAATAAAACAACATTCAAAATTTTAAAAAGTTCAGTTATAATATAATTTTGGTTCTTTTCCTTTGAAGTCGTTCAATTCTAGCCTTTGACGCTATCAATTGTCCAATTTCGAATGCTGATTTTTGTAAAATAAAAATAAAAATTTGTTGTTATTTTTTACTATAAATTTGGAAAATAAAGGAACTGAATTTAAGATTTATAATAAAGAAGTAAAAGTGTAGAACATGCCTGGTACAAGAACTCTGCATAGTTACTCAAAACTAGAGCATTTCCCGGATTCTCCACCACCATTTTCTTGTAATACTCCTCCATGCCATATTCTTCACCTCCTCCCCCACCGCCGCCTCCACTCCGCAGTCGACCACCACCTCCACCATCACCCGGACCTCCTCCGATGCCGAGTCCTCTAGCCAGATACATCTCTTTCCGTAAATCACCCACAAATCCTATCCCATCACCACCAGCACCCACTCTACTCCAAGCTTGTTCCATAGCCCTAACCTCCGGAGTTACAATGGCAGCGTTAATGCCAAAATTCCCCAAACCATCTTCATCTTCCTCCAAATCGATCTCTCGATCATCCTCCTCCTCATCTTCCTCAGTCCTAGCTCTAGAACCGTAGAAGGAAAACGAGGGAATAGTCTGGAGAATAGAGCGTTTGTGGCCATGGCAAAACTTATTAGAGGATTTGAAATTGAAGGAATCAAAAGAAAAGGGATCTTCATGGACATCGGTTCCATCAGAAGCATGGGAAAGAGTATTCAAATTCCCTTCGGAGTTGGTTCTCCGGAAGCCGGATGGAGCGGTGGCGCGATGGTGGTCGGAGAAAGAAGGGGAGGAGTTAAGAGAAGCAGTGGTGGAGAAAGAAAGCGGTTTATTGTTGTAGTGGAAAGGGAAAGTGGAAGGGGAGTGTTTTCCGACGACGTCATGGTGGTGGAGGTGATGGTGGTCCGGCGGGAGAAGGGAGCCAAGAAGCGGCGTTGACGAGCTCTTGAGGAGCATAATTATGATTTGGTTGAGTTTAGAAGATATTTGATAGTTTATGAAGGGAGTGGATGAAGATCATAAGATGGCAAATAGCAATGGAAAATACCAATAAAAAAAGTCGGTGTCCTCTCACGGAAAAACAAACCTTTTTCCTTCCCATCACGTTGGCATCACATTTTTAAAATGTGGATGTACACTTCTAGAGTTTAATTTTATAGAAATATCATGGAAATGTCGATGATTTTTTTTTTTAAAAATAATTATGAAAATAGAAGATTAGAAAAAATAATTAATAAATAAATTTATGATTTTTATAGAATAAATATTTTACCATTATTAAACAAATTAATTAATTTATTGTTTATATTACGTTTACATAATATGAACAATAAATTATTTTTGTTATTTTTTTATGATATAATAAAAATATTGATTCTTTTTAAAATGTGAAAATAATAACATAAATATCGAGACGTGGTTAAAAATTTAATATTGTGGTTGACATTATGATATTTTCTTTGACTTGACTCATTTCTATGTTTCTATGGATTCGGCATAGACATAAAGGATAGATGGTAAAATAAAAGAATTTATGAAACCAAAAAAAAAAAGTAATAAAATATAAATTTACTTTATGAAATTTCAGGTTTGTGATTATATAATTCTTTAATTTTAAAATTCCTTGCTTTTAAAATGTATCTGATATGTTTTTAGACTTTTAGTTTAACATCTATTTTTGGTCTAATAAATTTAAACTTGGATAGATTTTCAATTTTTTTTTTGGTCAAATCTGTTAAATTGAAATAATCTATTTTTTAAATTTTTTTTATTTAATATATGTAATTTTTTTTAATATATTAAATTGAAAATTGAAAATCTTAAAGACTTCTCAAACATTCAACGGATTAAAAAATCTTTTAAATTGTTTAAATTGCTAGTTAAAATTGAAATTAAGTATAAATCTGCTTATTACTGGTTCTTTCTGTTTTTGGTGGGTTGTTATACATTTGCCTTAAAAAAATGTAAAAAAGTAAATATTTTAATAAATTTAAAGTTTATTTTATTTACACGAGGAGCACATTTGAAATTTTATTAAATATATAATTAAAACAAAATGACAAGTTGACTATTGAGTATTGTCTTTATATATATATATATATATATATATATATTTATTTATTTATTTACTTTTATTTATTAATTTCGCATATTTTTATTGAAAAAAAAGATCAATTTTTAGGCTAATTCACTTTCTAATTTTATTTTAATAAAAAAAATAAAAATCTTCAAGTTTTCTTTGAGGCTTCCTTATTTTTGTTCTATGTTTAGCAATTTTCCAATTGGTGGAGAAATTTTTAATTTCCATTGACGATTCTGATTGGTGAAGTCCACACAAATCGGACAAACCTTGTCGGTTTAATTTCCCTCCATGTCAAGATAAATACATATTCTTCTCCTTCGTTACACAGATTTCCATCGATTCTTTTTAACTTTTTTTCTCTCCAATTTTTCCTTATTCCCCAATGATTTGATCCTTACGATGCCACTCCATACCTGAAATGCCGCCCATAAGACCCGTTTCCATCTTCAACCGCTCTTCAATGCCACATACTTCCACGTGGGGCGGCCCTTGTAATTGTAAGATCTTCTTTCCCTTTTGATCTTGTCTGTTTTTGTTTCTAATTCCATTTCTGGGTTTTGTTCACCAACTTCAAACGAACATTGAATTGATCGCTGCTAGCTCTTGGGTTCTTTCTTTTTTGAATGTTTTGATTGTTTAAGAGGCTTAATTTAATTTCAACCTTAAGCTCGTTTAGAAAGCTGGCAGTTTTCCGTTTTCTCCATTACCAAAATTTACCTTTTGTAACCAATGGTTGTTAAAATTAGTTATTGGGTTTCCTAAAGGAAGGGGTGGAATATGATGATCTCTGATCAAGTGGTGATTGTAGTAGTTTCATAAAAGACATTAGAATGAATCATGAGGCTGTGAAGCACTGTCGTTCTGCATATTATTTGAGAAATTATTGAGGAGGCTGCCACTATGTGACTGATAGTTTAGCGCTTTTAGATGCACCGGACAAATATTACAAAAATTTCTCAAATTTATATCTAGTAGTTGTCAGAGAACATGCAAACTTTTTTTTTTTTTTTTTTTTTTTTTGAGTCTACATTCATTTGAATCTCATTGTAAGGAAACCTGTAAAGAGTAGGATTCAAATACACTTCTTAGTTGAATTTTGTGGACAAAATTCTTAAAAAGGAGGGTCTTCGAACCTCTTCTGGAAAGAAAATCAGTAATAATTTGTAGGACTAACTTCTGGTATTATAGAATTTAAGCATATATGACATTTAGATTACTTAATTTGTGAAATTTTGTTGGACAAGAAGGTTTGGAACTTTGAACTAGAAGAAAAGAAAGTTGGTTATTGACATTGGTGAAGGAGGAGTCTTGGACTTCTTTAAAACAAAATGGAAATGGGAGTTTGCATATGTTGGAAAAGAAATACTTTTGGAAAAAAAGGGAAATGATTTGGTTATTGACCTTACAATCTACCATACCTATAGAAGGCAAGTCTGAGTTGTTATGGTCAGGGCTTTTCAAGTTCTGGATGAGCAATAAAGTTTCATAAAATGAAAAGTATGAATTTGGCCTCATAAAATGGTGGATCTTGGAATTGTTTGCTACCGTATTTTGCTTATTTGTGATTCAGAATTCAAGGAAACTCTCCTCGTCACCATGCTGTCATCTTCATAATACCTATTTATCTTAGAAAGTCAAGGGGGTATTGAAGTTGTTGAGTCTCGGTAGTTCTCAGCCTTTAAATTGGCTGTGGTTTTATGTTACTCAGGTTACCGTGTTTTTCGAACCAAGTTTTTTCTTCATCGTAGATGAAATAATCAATTTGATTGGATGCTATCTCGTATAAGTAGGCAATGGCATTTATATTATCCTTATAGGATTTAAGTTGTCAATCTTTTCCTTGGGGGGTATTTTTCCTTGTATAATTTTTTCTTGTTCCTCCAGATGGCATCCGGATGCAACTGGTTCAACTGGAGCAATGCTCACTACCTCTTGCCCTCAGATGAGCCCGAACATTTCTCGTTGCCTTCCCCAAGTCCTGAATGGCCTCAAGGTATATGCTATTCTCAAATAAAAATGACTGTAAACTATAGAATTTTGTTCATTTTTGTTTTATTTGTTTCTTTGTTACTTCACATTGACTTCGAGGCAATTCTTTGTTTGCTTCTGAGTCTGCCTCAATGTGTGTTGATAAGGACTAAGGAGGAGTGTTGGACTAACAACTTAATCTCCTGTTTTCCCCCATTAAACTAATTGGATTTGTTGTAGTGTAAGATTTTGAATGTTGAAAGTAAGAGATAAGTGATCTCTTCTTGTTGAAAACTACAAAGGAATTGTTTTACATTTCCCGAAAATTCCAATTCGAGCTAAAAGCGACGTGTTCACACAATGTAAAAGGATGCTGGCGGAACAGAGGATCCGTTAACATTTGAGGTCACTATAGCCTGGCAAGTGTTTTGGATAAATTTTCAATGCGGAAAAATCTTGAAGATTTTGTAAATCTGTGCTGTTATCTTTGGTGTAGTAATATTTGTTGATGATTTAATTCTTGAGTGTTGTTTTTGTTTTGTTAATCAGTAACTCCCCCGCATACATACATGCACACCAAGCAGTTGTAGTATTCATTGATATGATTGAATCGTGTAGGAAAAAGGGTATCCTCTTCATATCAGCTTTGTTGATGTTCCTACTGAGATTATTGTCAGCAAAGATTCTTTCAATACTATTAGCTGATTTTGTTTTCATTTCAAAAAAACAAAAAGTTAACATATGTCTCTAGTTTCTTTAAATATAGGTGTCTAGACGTGTTGAGTTTGCTAAGTGCTCTAACTTGTTAATATGTAATAAAAAAGTCAGAGAGCTTTTATTTGGACAGTTGTAGTTATATCTACAAATATTGATCCCCTTGATGTATGCCATCCTAGGTGGACGTTTTGCTTCTGGAATAGCAAGTCTTGGGGAGATTGAGGTTCTCAAAATCACCCAATTTGTTTCCATATGGGGTTGCAATCTAACACACCGAGGAAATAATGGTGTCACATTTTACAGACCATTAAGGATACCTGAAGGATTTCACTGCCTTGGTCACTATTGCCAACCTAATGACCGGCCCCTTCACGGTTATCTTCTTGTGGCGAGGGAAGTAGATGGTTATTTTCAGGAAAGTGATCATATAAGCAACATTATTAAATTGCCAGCCCTTGTGGAACCCGTTGATTATACATTGATATGGAGTCCAGATGATGGGAGTGAGGAGAAGTATAGTGAATGTGCCTACATTTGGCTACCTCAACCACCTGATGGTTATAAATCCATGGGTTATTTTGTCACTAACAAGCTAGAAAAGCCTGAAGTGGGTGAAGTAAGGTGCGTTCGAGCTGATTTAACCGATAGATGCGAAACTTATCGCTTAATGTTTAATATCAGTTCTAAATGTAAAAACTTTCTAGTACAGATTTGGAGTACAAGAGCATGGCACCGAGGGATGCTTGGCAGGGGAGTTCCTGTAGGAACATTTCATTGTGGTAGTTACAGAGGAACCGAAAAAGAGCTTCCTATTGCATGCTTAAAAAACCTGGATTCTACACTTTCTACAATGCCCAACCTTGATCAGATTCATGCTCTAATCAACCACTATGGACCCACTGTCTTCTTCCATCCCAAAGAGATCTACTTGCCATCTTCTGTTTCATGGTTTTTTGAAAATGGGGTGCTATTACACAGAGATGGCATGTCATCTGGGGAGGCCATACATGTCTGTGGTACAAATTTGCCTGGTGGTGGGAGAAATGATAGAGTATGTTGGATGGATTTGCCAACTGATGGCTGTAGAGACAAGATCATATATGGAAATCTTGAAAGCGCCAAGCTTTACGTTCATGTAAAGCCAGCTCTGGGGGGGACATTCACGGATATGGCTATGTGGGTTTTCTGTCCTTTCAATGGGCCATCCACTCTTAAACTTGGAATTGTGAATATTAGTCTAGGGAAAATTGGACAACATGTTGGGGATTGGGAGCATATCACTCTCAGGATCTGCAACTTTACAGGAGAACTTTTTAGCATTTACTTTTCCCAGCACAGTGGTGGTGAATGGGTGGATGCTTACAATTTAGAATTCATAGAAGGAAACAAAGCGATAGTTTACTCCTCAAAGAGTGGACATGCTAGCTATCCTCATCCTGGGCTCTACATTCAAGGCTCTGCCAAACTCGGAATCGGAATAAGGAACGACTGCGTACGTAGTCATCTATTTATTGATTCAAGCATACATTATGAAATAGTTGCAGCAGAGTACCTGAGATGCAATGACATTGTGGAGCCTTGTTGGTTGCAGTTCATGAGAGAGTGGGGTCCAACTATTGTCTATAGCTCGAGAACGAAGCTTGACAACTTCATCGATCGCCTTCCGTTGAAAATTAGGTTTACAGTTGCAAATATATTCAGAAAGTTACCAGGGGAATTGTTTGGAGAGGGTGGTCCAACTGGGCCAAAGGAGAAAAACAATTGGGAAGGAGATGAGAGAGGCTAAAATTTTGTTGAGCATTCCATTTAATGCTGCTGCTTTTATTGGTTGTTGTTATGGCAGTTTGAGATGTTCATATGACAAAGAGGGGTGTGCTTTGTTGCTTGTGCTTTTAGACGTTGGAGTTATGATTCAATATTCAGAATAACCCAACTCAATTCTAACACAATTCAATTTCTTATGCCTTGATTCTTTGGTTGAGACAATAGGTAGTACATAGATGGAATCTCACCCTCTTTCTATAGCCATGTAGTATGTAGTTGACAAACATTTCATATCAAATAGAGAAAGAAGAGAATACCAAAAATATGCAGTTAGGGAATATTATTAATGCTAGTCTTGGACTCAGGTTTGATTAATATTTTAATCTGTTACTGTATTTTATTTTGATTAACAATTTTATAGTGGAAAGGTTAACAACTCTGTAAGAGTATAATTGTAACAATTTTGTTAGTTTTGGAGTTCAATTATCAAATACAAAAAACTGAGGCGTTATTGTGATAATGCATATAGATTAAGAGTGATCTCTGTAATTTTCTCGAAAAATTAATTATCGTCATTACATTTTGTTTAACAAATGAACCACATGGTTAACCAAATGGTGAGGATGGAAATCGAATTATTAACCTTTAAAATGGTAAAACGTAACACTGAATGATTAAAAGTCAAGCTAATTATATCATTCATCTTTTTATTGATCCAAGCTTGAAATAATATTGAGATCTCAGTTTTATAAAAATGTTAGTAAAAATATTAATAAAATGTCGATGACAAATGAACATTTTTTTTAAATTTACAAACTATAAAGTTTATTGACATTTTTTATAATTTGTAGCCGCATGTGAAACTACCGTTTTGACCCCCAAAATCTCTCAGCTTGATATCACGCATTGGTCTCGATGTGTCTTTGGTTTTGGTAATATCCTGCCGTAAGCAAAAATAGAAAATAAAAAAAATAAAAAATCATTTATTTTCAAAACTTAGATCAAATTTGGAGTGGGCTGCTTCCTATACACCATTTATGAAATTGAAGACAAACTCCTTCATATATATATATACAGCGATTGAAGGAGCAAGGTAGCCCAAAGTGGAAAATGTTGGCGAAAAGGTTCGTTTCTATATTCAAGCGCTCTTCAACTCCACAAGCTTCCAGGTGCGCGCTACTTGTAATCCCCTTTTTCGCTTTTTTCTTAGAATTTTACACCAACAGTTAACTAACTAACTGATGAACTTCAGTTGAACATGGAATCAATCGATTGCCCGCATCTTTAAAGAGATATAATATCTGGGTTCTTCAATTTTTGCATGTTTTGATCGTATAACAGGCTTGATTTTCCCCTTTTATGCTCGTCTAGAACTTGGAACTGTTATTATTATTATTATTGAAAAATGAAACACTTGACTTGATTTTTACAATTTTTTTGATTGATTTTTAATGTATAGAATGGAACTTGGTGATCTCTGATTAAGGGTTGCTTGCAGCAATTCCATAAAGCCATCGGAGGATGGGGTGAATAAATCATGGGGTCGGAAAGCCGTCTCCTTTGTACTTATTACTGTCACTGGTGGTGTAGCTTTAAGTGCTTTAGATGACCTTGCCATTTATCGTAGCTGTAGCAGGTATGTATGACTTGTTCCAAATTTCCAATTTTGGATGAATTATATCGTTAAAGCAAATGAAAGTCTGAATTTGGTGAAAATAAACTCATGTAGTATGGGATTTCTTTTTATTCAAGTGTTTGCTGCCATGTTTTCCTTATTGGTGCTTTGAAGTTCAAGGAAATCCATGTGGTAACATTAGGGTAAATTGGGGGATCTTGGACAAATTCAATTAGGATTAGGATTAGTTTACTTTTTCGTTCGTAATAATTAGAGAATTATTTTCTTATTTTCATAACTTTTGATTCATTGTGAACATTTTATTGATTTGGGAAAGAATTCTCCTTTTGGTCACTATGCTGTTATGTTGTTTTCAACCTTCAAGTCTTCTCACTTCCTATGAACTTTTGAATTGGATCAAATATATCTCGTACTAGTATTCAGTGATGTTTACATTATTGTTACTGAAAGAGCCTCAGTTGTCAACTTTGGGGATAAGAGAATGAAAACATTCTTTTTCTTTGGGTTTTTTTTACCTATACATTATTTGCTTGTTCTGTTTCTGTTGGGGGGCTTTAAATCTTTGTTATTGCCCCATTTACAAAGGTACGGTAGTTTTCTGGATGCAATTGTGCAAATAGATGATAGATCTTGTAGGGCTTTACTTCAATGCATTTTTCTTGATTTTAGAATTAGAAGCCTGACCTGACTCATCCAATTTTATCGGATGTCCCCGAAGGCACCTGACCTGACTCATCCAATCCACGAAAACTCACGAACACCCTTGTTGGCTTGGTGTACCTATAACCAGATTTGATCTGCACTCTATTTCCTATCAAATATTTTGAGCTACATATATAAGGTTCGAATCCCCAAGATTATTGTCCTTCCTTTTAGTGGTTAACTGAGTTTTGTTAATGAGGGAATACAGAAGGGCAAACAAAAAGACAACCCAGCAAAAGGAGCCAAACTATAACCCAATTAACTATACAACAAAGGTATCCACAATTGTAAAATAATAAGGCCTAAAGGATAATTCTAATTCAATTTCATATATGATATATGATATATATATATATATATGGATAGATAGATAGATAGATAGATAGATAGATAGATAGATATAGATAGATAGATAGATAGATAGATTTGATGTGTGTTTGGAATACATTTTCAAGTGTTTAATTTAAAAAATAAGTCATTTTGGAAAAAATTAAGAGTGTTTGACATCCCTTAAAATAGCTTTTGAAGTGTATTTTAAACAGTTTATCAAAAGTGTTTAAATTAAAATGAATTTTTCGAAAAATACTTTTCTCAAGTCAATCCAAACGGGCCGTTAATATCTTGTCTCCCGTTATGCTTGCATCTTGCAGTGTCTTAAATACATAGGTTAAGAACCAGTGCTTTTTCGTACTTCTGAAAAAGAATTTTAGTCTAATAATTCACTTTACTAAAAGAAGGAACCAAGCTTTGGGGTTCTCGTGGAGCTTTGTCACATGTGTGAAAGTTCTACGAAATGGGAAACTAGAGTTTGTTGGGTTCTGGGAACATATTATAATTTATCAGAGTAAGTTGTTCCAAAGACTACAAGAGGAGCCTATGACTTTATTTTTAAATTGTTCCATTTAGAAATGCTTTAAGCTTGTGCTAACTCTAATAAAGTTCAATTATGTATTCTCTAGAGTGAGAGTGAAAAAAAGTGTGAATGGTGCAAAAGCTTTGAGAGAGTGCTCTAGTAATTGGGATGAGGGAGAGAATTCTATGTGATTGTAATCGTTATCAACAGGAGCCATGGTTTTTATTTCTCTCTTTCTCCTCGATTTCGGAGTTTTCTACATAAAATTTTTATCCTATTTTTGTTGTTTTCTTTTATTTCTTGCTTATTATTGTGATAATAGTGGAAGGTTTTTTCCAACAAGATTTTCATGAATCAATGATTTTCTTTTGCTGTTAGGTCGTTGGCGAGACTTATTTACATTATTTTATTGTTTTCTCAGCAAAGCTATAGAGAAAGCTAGAAACAATCAAGCACTTATAGATGCTATTGGTGAACCCATTTCTAAAGGTCCATGGTATAATGCATCACTTGCAGTAGCTCATAAGAGACATTCTCTATCCTGCACATTTCCAGTATCAGGACCACAAGGCACGGGGATCCTCCAACTGAAGGCAGTTCGTAATGGAGGTCGATACACTTTTCCTGTCACCTGGTCCTCATTTTCTTTCGTTGATTCTAGTTATAGTTTCAATAGAAAATTAGAAATAGATAAACCATTTTTTTTTTCGTTTCTATCATTTTTTTTTTTTTTGTGTTAGATTTTATGTGAAATCTTCTATTTGATTTACCTCATTGCAGTATATCAAAAATGATATTATGCATGAAATCCTTTTTGTAAATAAAATCTTTTATTTTCCTTTCTTTTTTGGGGATAAGGAACCAAGTTTTTTTGAAGTTCTCGTCATAATGTACTTTAGTTCATAAGCTTTTTTTCAAGTTGAAGGATGAGATGACATTTGTGAAAGTTGTTTTTTCTCCTGAGCAATCCGACTTAGCTGGTGTATCTTCAATCTGAAGTATTTGGAAAAGAGTTTTCTGGATTAGTGGATTGTTTTAGGTAAACTGGGAAGATTCTAAAGGTATTGGTTGGTATAGAATTTTCTTCTATTGGTAAAATCTTTTAATTTTCAAGCCATAATGCGCACTGGGCAGATCTATCTTATCTGTTTTCTACCTGCAATTAGTCTAGTCTGATCCTTACACTCATGGGTATCAATTCTTTAGATTTTACTTTTGCATCAAGATATATACTCAAAATGGAAACTTGTCATATTTTGTTCGTTTTAATTTTTTTTTTAAATGGCAATACTAAGTTCGAATATCTCTACAGAGGATTCCTGGATTTCTTTTCTCCGGCCTCGAGACTGGGACATTCTGATGATGGATGCTCTCCTTCATGTTCCTGAAAAGGAAGGCAAGCAGAAAACTTTGCGCATTAATCTCACTGAGAAGTTTGCCCCAGCTGCTTGTGTCTCATGCACTGGTTGTCAGCCTCCAGAGACAGAGAAGAGATAAAGTTAGCTTTTAAGGATATTGTGAAACTATTGTCAAAATTTAGCAGTTTCTATTAGTTTTCTGTCCCGACATGATTTTGAGCTAACCGTAAGGATCGAAGTATTCGTTATCCCCACCAAAATAATATTTTCTTTGAGGTCGAGTTCAAACCGAAGATTTATAATTATACAACCTTGCTGGACATTAGATGTGGCAAAGTTATATGGTTTTATGCTGCCATTAATCTTAATCTGTACACGAGTAGGTCCTAAAGAAGATTAGAAGAACTTAGATGGAATAAGTTTAATCCATCATGATGGGAGAAAAATATATATATATATATATATTTTTTTTAAAAAAAAAAAATTACTATTTAATAATTGAAAAATGTTTTTGTTTAATAATTGAAAAAATTAAAGCATTTTGATAACCAAATAGTAGTTAAGAATTTGGAAGTACACTCAGTATAGAAGTGTTTTTAAGTGAATGGCTGTGGTGGTTACACACAGCTTCCCCCAATCTTCTTCACAAACCAAACCATTTTCCCTTTTTCATCATCTTCATTCTTCATTCTTCATTCTTCCCCTGTTTTCAATTCTCAACAAATTCAAAATCAATGACGTCTCTCCATTCTCTCCCCTCCACTACTTCCCCTTCTTCTCCTCATCTCCTTCATCCTTCTTCCACCAAACCTAAACTCTCTCTCTCTCTCCACCGCAGCGCCTCCTCCTCATTCCACGGCCGCTCTCTTTCCCTCTCCACTACCAACTGTCACACTCTCACTCCCCGCACTTATGGGCGCCCATGGAACCCCATCCTCATGGTTCAGCCCAAGATTCAGTTCATTCAGGGCACGGACGAGCAGACAGTCCCGGATGTGCGGCTCACTAAATCCCGAGACGGAACCAACGGAATGGCCATTTTTAGGTTCGATCAACCGTCGGTGTTCGATTCATCGGCCGAGGTTGGGGATATCACCGGATTCTACATGATTGATGAAGAAGGCGTGATTCAATCGGTTGATGTGAATGCCAAGTTCATCAATGGGAAACCGGCGGGAATTGAAGCGAAGTATGTGATGAGGACTCCGAGGGAATGGGATAGATTCATGAGATTCATGGAGCGATACTCCAATGCCAATGGCTTGCAATTTGTCAAGAAATGAAATCAGGTTTTTTTTTTTTCCAATTTTATTTTTTGCGTTTGAAAATGAAGATCAATACTGTGTTGATTATGGCTGATGGATGAAGATTTGATTGAAGCTTTGTTCTATGTTCTTTCTATCCCCCTCTCCCCTTTTTCAACTAATTCATGTATGGTAGTGCAATTTGTTATAAAAAAGAATTAATTTATATAAAATAAATAAAAGAAAAAAAAGAAGGTGATAAAGAACAATAAAGACAGTGAACATATCATATATGAACCCATGATATTAAACTCCAAATGCCATTAGAGAGTCTTAAGAACTAAGCATTTTCATTTCTAAAAGCAACATAAAAAGGAGGAGTAGTAGTAGTAGAAGAAGAAGAAGAAGAAGCATTAAACCCCATTGCCATAGCTTGGGGATTTGATGAAGTGATGAAGTGTTGTTATTTTGATGTAGTTTTGGTTCCATATCTCCAAACAAGAAGAAAACTCCTGGACTTCCCATTTTGACCTCACCCCCATTCAATGTTGAATTGTTCACACCTTGAATGTTGCTGTTCACATAAATGTTTATGCAACAACAGTTGGGTAATTTACACTCACCTCCATGCCTGACTGACATTGAAGCTCCCATGTTTCCACCTTCCAACCTCACTCGCTTGAGTGCCTCGTCCTCGCCTCCCGCTTCCATCTTCCCTTAGCTTCTTCTATTATCTAAACTCTACAACGTCGTCTTCAAAGTTGATGTAGGGTATTTGATCCTCCTACTGCTTAAGTTAATCTTATCTTTGCTTCCTTCCTTGTGCAATGGGTTTCCATTTCTATGTCCCTCACTTTTTAGCTTCAAAAGCAACCTATAACCTTCACATTCAATCCATCTATGCAACTTTTTAATGTGTTTAAATAAGTATAGAGGTGGTTTTTGAACTTCATTTCTACATGTAGTTTTAAAATAATTTAAAGATTCATGTTTCTTGTTTTGAGATACTTGTATTAGTGACTTACTCTCTAACCTTTCAATGATCAATGTTCGCCTTCTACGAACAATGGCAATTACCAACCTTCTACGTACAATGTCTGTTACCATATTTTAAGTAGCATTGCACTAGAAACGTCTCATGCAAAACCTTAAGTTGTTGTCCATATCCAATTAGCTCAATTATCACAATTTTCATTTTTCTCACTTGTACCACTTGACCTTGCAGAAGCCATTTCCCTGCAATTTTTTAGTATAGCCTTGTCACGATTTTAAAATACAACGCAATTTTTAAAATAAATGGCTTGCATTTACATCTATATCTTTATATGTGAATATAAACTGAAATAGCATGATCTCGATAATCAAGCTATCGAGTGAGGACTTGACTTGGTCAAGAAATTCTTGCACACAATAACTGCATTGACATAAGCAAAATGTTAGTTTTCAAAAGTAAATGACTCAACCAATATGAGGGTTGAAAGCAGGTCGTTGGACAAAAAACTCTCTTATTTTTATATTGATCTTTAATGATAACAAATGAACGAATTAGCAACTAAAATGAACATAGGTTAACGGTAGTTGACGTGTTAGATTTCACTTTGCAATTTGGAGTACCACTCCAAAAGTCCTATAGAATATTCCAGTAACCACGTCTGCACCCAACAAATTTGCTCGAAATTGGCAAAATAAATCAAATTTCTACCCCTTTCTTTTTTCCTGGAAAAAAAAATAATTAAGACCATAGTATGCTGTAACCAAGCATTCCAGCCTTTATTAATTACAACACCAAATATACTGTGCATTCTAGTAAACCATGGATGAAGAAGATAAGAATACATGAGGGTTGAACTCGAAACATTCTCCATTTTATTTTAATAAATGGAGACATAAACCAGGCCGTTTCGAAGCTTTTCAACTAAGTTAATACAAAATATCCAGGGGGCTTCGGAAAAAAATTCAAATGAAGCCTATGGAAAAGAATCAGGAGAGACTCTTTCACTGACTGTTGAACCGAATTGTGGGCCACCTTTACGGTACGATATAAGAAACTCGATAGGATATCCCTTCAACTTATGTGGTACAATCCCAAGATCATTGAAAGTCAATGCTGCGAATCCAATAGTAAGATCAAAGAGTATTAGACAACAACTTGACTTGTTGGAAGGGGAAAAGAATTAAGGTGCTTACCTTTCTCAGAAACAACTGTATCTTGTGTTAGAGCTAGGATCTGATCCAGATTGAAAATGGCTGGCGTTGGTAATGGAAATGGGACTTTGTTGAGTAATATTTCTCGTGGGGTAGCAATTGCCTGAGGCCAAACAGCAGCTTTTAGGTTTATAAAACAAAATCAAACAGATTCAACAATATCTAAAAACCAAGCTTCGCTTAATCTGCAATTTCATCGAACAAAGGCCAGCAAGGAGAGCAACTTATACTTTCCTAAATGTATACCATCGCTAAAAAAAATCATCTAGCATGGTCTGAATTCCTTGTGCAATGAATGGGGGGAAAGGCAAGAGTAAATAACAATATAAGGACCAACAAAATAAAAGATGTGAATATTTTTTGCATGATGGCAACACAATAAGAGAAGAAATATAGTGGCCAATCTATTAAAGGACTTGAGGGAAAGCATTGATACAACATTGCATATCATCAACTTCTACCGTGTTTACCTTTGCAATAGGGAAAGGGACTTTCAGGTAGCGAGGCCATTCACGGATCATGTCATACATAATTTCTGCCTGCATAGAACATGAAACTTCATATGAAATTTTTTTTCTTATTTCTTGAACAGAGGGGGAAGAATGTTAAAAAATAAACATAATATACCAATTCATGCACCGTATAGATCTCTGGACCACCTAGTTCATAAACTTTTCCAATGCTGGCCCCGTCATCTTTCAATGCTGAAACAATTCCAGCGGCAACATCAACAACATACACAGGTTGGATTCTGCAAAGATTGCACTGGTGGTTAGGGTAACTATCAGAAAATAAGTTATAATCTCAACAAAATTCAAACTATTCAATGCCTGCAAAACGTGATTTTGATCCATTCAATATTGGATATGAAATACATACTTTGTAGATCCATCTCCAAAGAGGGGAATGAAGCCATATTTTTTAGCAAAATGTGCCCATGGATTCATAATACGGTCCTCTGTACCAATCATAGTTGCAGGTCTCAGAATTGTAGCCTGTAAAAGCACATCTTTGAAATGTTAACTCTCACAATAACCCCTAAATAATTGGAGAAAAGTCGCAATTAAAATTATACTAAAAATCTACATCATTAAAAAAAAATATCCAATAATCAATGAAAAATAAGTTTCAAATATGAGATTGAAGTTCGAAATTGTAAATTGCAAATTTGACCTAAGAATTTGAATTTAGCATGCTTTCTATCCATACAGTCTAATCTTGAACACGGTTTCACCTCAACTCAACCTTAATGAAAGAGTACTCCCATAAGAATAAAAGATGAATACATGATAAATGAATAGTTATAGAAAGTAAAAGACTTGTAGGATTCTCTAATGGTTTGAAACTGCCATTATATTCTCAGCTACGTAACTTCATGTCGTATATCAACTCAAAATCAGGAAATAAATTATAATTACTTACCTCAGGGAATGCCTTTAAAACAGATTCCTCAGCAGCAGCTTTAGCTCTTAGAAACCTAGATGGAGATGATGAAGATGCACCCAGGCAGGAAACTTGCATAAATCTCAAGATACCACCATGTTCTTTGGCAATCTACAGTATTTAAAAGAGGAGAACACCTAATCTACATCAGACTCGAAAAGAAAAAAGAATGTAACATCGTTAGTTAAAAATAAATAAATGAATAATAACGCAAGTACTCTATCCCTTCCTGTGTTTATCTTGTCTTTAATAATTCATATATATATATATATTTTTTGATATCCTTGAGCGTTCGGACCAGCTTACCCACAACTCGACTAATGTCATAGGACAACCCGCCTGACCCTACAACATTTGGGTATCAAGGAAACTCATAGAAAATTAATTCTTAGGTAGGTGACCACCATGGATTGAACCCATGACCTCGTAGGAAATTAATAATCCATATTCAGATGGTAGAGAAACAAGGGAAGACTCTATTGATATGCAAAATGCTTCTACCAAATTTGCAAGCACTTTAAAAATGCTTCTATCAACACATAGATGCCTGCCGCACAATTATTGATAATTTATGTGCATAATAGAACACGGTTTGAGCAATGTATCAAGTAAAATTGTGTTAAGATACAACCTAACAAGGAAATACTCACGAACACAAAAAAAAACTCAAGAATACTAGAATGGAAATATATTGAAAATATGCAATAATGTCATAAGAACAAGTAACAAGGTAACCACTAACCTTTCAAGAGGGCTGGACTCTCCCAAATTCCCAACTAAGGAAATCGTCAAAAATTTTCACTCCCTAGCTACCAACCCACTCCCTCTATTTTATAACTAAGAGCCCTGACAAACTTACTATCGAAATTACTAATATGTCCTTCTAACAAATTAATAATCATACCATATTCTACTAATAACCCCATATATCTCTGACTCTAACTAGTTCCCTTACAAATTGCTCTCAAAATCAACCGGATCATGGGCACCTGCTTAATATTAGCTTAATAGATTTTAAACCAATAGGCCTCGGGAAAGCCTATTCCTCCACTTCTAGCCAAAATAAACCACTCCACCTTTCAAGTCTAATCCATCCTTCAATACTCTCCTATCGCTTTTTTCCCGTCCATTCAATTGTATATTTCTTCCCTTCCCCTGCTGGCTGCTACTTCATTTTTGTAGTGACAACAGTCTTCCCACCAATTTTTTCATCCATTTTTTTGGGTTAAAAGAACCACGTTCATCAAGGTATAGGAAGGCCATATGAAAACACAAGCCAAACAATAAATCACATACTAACATTTAACAATTTAGAAACATGGGATTGAAATCAGATGATACCGTGGCAAGTTGTTCTGCCATGGAATGATTTACTTCCTCAAAGCTATAGTTTCTTGTTTCATACTCTCTTCCTGTCAACAAATATGGCAAATTCTAATCTTAAAAGGCTAAAATAAAAGATTCAAACATTTCACAAGAAGGAAGAAGAATGAGAAGCCCATACCAATAAGATTAAGGACCACGTTAGCCTTTGCCATTACAGCTTTTACTGAACTTTCATCTCTTGGATTGTATTTCATTGGTACTATCTGGAGGGGGGAAATTAAGGTAATTGAATTAACAGTGAGGGGGCAAAGAAAGCATTCAGCAAGACATGGAAAAAAGAAATAATACTATCATCCATGGCATCAAAACATCATATACTGCTCTACCTGTCCCAGATCTCCCATTATTTTAAGATGTCGAGGTGAATCTTCAGAACCTCGAAAAGGGACTAACACTTGGGACCCCATTTTAGCTGAAACAAAATTCATTTCCAAAATCATGCTTAGCATAAAATTGATATATAATCAAGAATAGAGCCAAAGCTGCGAAAACCCACTACCATAACCATTTAAAAGTTGAAGGTATAGAGGCACGTAAAAAGAAAACCGAATGCATTTATGTTCACCTATTACCTAGTTGCTGTACAACATAGCGGCCAAGGAATCCAGTAGCTCCGAAGACAGTAGCAACAATCCCACTGCAAAACAGTTTTGTGATGAAATAGTAAGATCAGAAAAACCAGAGACAGAATTTGGTTTATTCACTATAAACTAAATCCACAAATTGAATTAAATATCAATAATCTGATCTGCCTGAAAATCCTAATGTCATGCTTAAAAGAGAACAGATAAGCACAAACTAGAATTATCTGACAGTGACAGAGAAACCAGCTCAGATTAAAATTGCCTGCTTCATTATCCCATAGAAGCTGGAATGACGTCAGAATGTTCGTAGTGGGTAGTGCCATGATCTTTTAGATTACTCAATAAAATAAAGTATATCTAATTAGTCCTTTCCTCTGCATATGAATCAAGAAATCAATGACAATGGGGAAAAAAGGTATAAGTATTTCAGCTAAAAAAGAGACTGAAAAATTATATTTGAATTCCACTGATAAACTTATAAACTTGAAGTACCAATGTTTTAAAAAGGTATTGACAATTACAAATCGAGACCCATCTTGAGGCAAGGCTTTAACTTCTAGCCTTAGTATGACTTTATTAAGAGGCTTATGGCTTCGTGAAAAGGCACCGAGGCTTAAAATCTCTATGTCTTGTCCAATGATCAAACAATATTAGTGATTTACCTCATTCTTAAAAAAATATAAAGGTTTGATTGTGACAATTTCAACTATTACTACTTTTATTATTGTGACTTTAAGAAAATTGAAGGCAAAAATCCATAGAATAAACTAATCCTAGTTGAGGGGCTGTTTTTTTTCTTCTGCGCTTATATATGACTATCATGTTTAGCAATACTTAGTCATACCAATTTAGGATTTTCAAAATAATTTTAATTCAATTTGAGGCTTGAAGTATCACTGTTCATCTTCATCCCATTAAATTTCTTAAATTTCCCTCAACATTCCAAAGCCCTCAAACCCAGCATTACATATACAACATCAAGCCAACAATCAAATAGAAGAATTCAAACACGAAAAAGCTAGGGCTAGGTTACCTAACAGACGATCTCCCACCAGTGCCCTTACGGACAAGGTGCCCGACGCCCCTCGTAGCCAAAGTGGAATCATATCGTGGACGATCAGCCCCACAATCTGCAAAAAGAAAATAGAAAAAACAAGATGTTCAAGACGTTAAAAATGGACGAAATCGATGTGAAAATGAATGCACACAAGGAAGAGAAAAGCAATTACAGTGATGAGAAAGAGGGTAAATGAACTTGAGAGAAGAAATTGAGGAAGGAGAGCTGAGACTCTGCTGCTGCTGCTGCACTAGACGCCTCGAAAGGGCCTGCATCTTTGATCGGAATCTGATCGGAGTGAGCGACGGTGGAAGAGAGGGAAGGAGAGAGAGGGAAGCGCTTTAATTAACAAGGCGAGGTATTTTGATGAACAGGCTTCTTTCCCATTGTTGGGTTTTGGGTTTCTTTTCCTTTTAAATGGGCCTCAATTTAGCCCATACATTTGTGAATTTGGCCCAAATAAGCCCAAATTTGCATTCCCACACCTTCACAATTTCACAATAGCTAAAATGGTAGAGACATATCTATTTTTATTTAAACAAAATTCAAACAATCACTTAAGAGAAAAAATAATTTTTTCTTTTTGGACTCGTTAAAAAAAAGACAGTAGATGGGTCTTCTTCTTAAGACAATGAAGAAAATATAAAATGAGAGGGGTGTCAAGAGTCTTGTAAAGTTGACTAGATTTTTTTTTTTTTGTTGAAAGATTTTTCAGGTACAAACAGGATTGGGATTTGAACCTGAGACCTTTTGATCCTCAACATGTCAATTGAGTTAAGCTCTTGATGGCAAAGTCAACTAGATTGAAGCTTCATGTTTGAGATGTTTGTTACCTTCATTTTATGTGAACAATGGAGAAGAAAGATTGGATGAGCTAAACAGGGATGGAGAAATTATTCTCATCTTCCTCTTTACCCCATCTCTATCCTTTTCCTTTTATAGTCCTTGTTTTTATTTGACAATGTATGGATCGAGAGAATTGAATCTTTGAGTTAAAGGTTGATAATCTAAACAATAAGTCAATTTAGTTACGAAACCATACATTTTATCCCAAATTTTGGACCTACTCTTCATTTGGTCCTCGTTGCAATTGTAGTATTTAAATCTTGATTAAATTTCACTTTTATCTCTAGATTTGAAATAGTATAATTTTTAAAGTTTGACTTTTGTTACATTTGACTCCAAAATTTCAAAAATTACATTTTGACCCTTAATTAGACTGCAACATTTCAAAATCTATGAACCAAACAAAAACTAAATCTAAAATCAAAAGTATTTGTGCTATAATTAATTAGCAATAAGTAGTAAGCTTTCAGAAAAAAGGAGAAGGAAAAAAAATGCTTTAAATTTCCCATAGTACTAATGAGTTGGTGATTACAAGAGATGCACTCAGTGTGTCACATAAAAAGAACCAACAGTTCACCCTAATGAAGAATATGTCCAACTCCTTATATATCCAAAGCTTCATAGTCAAGGTAAGAACGTAAACAAAATTGTCAACCTGAACATAAATCAATTAGTATAAACATACGTCTATCAAAAATTTGATTCCTCCTCTACATGTTGACACTGTAAACTGAACAAAACCAGTGAAAACAAAGAGGAAGGAAAACTTGACGAAAAAAGGGGGGAAATGCAGAGCAATTTCAAAAGCTTTTTTCTTCTTTTTTTTTAGAAAAGGGAAGAGGGAAAGTTCAATACCAAAATCTAAAGCACTGTTATTTTGCTTCACTACAACCTGAGAAATGAACATATTTGGCTAACTCAACTCTACAAATTAGCCCCCTATCTAAACCAACCATTACATTACCGGAAAAACCATGACCGCTCTCATTTTCTTTCGTGTTAATTATTGTTTTGGCATACATGGGTTTGATTTATTCTTCATCCTAATTCCCCCAAACCATGAATCATTCATTCCATAAAACAAGAACCTCACTTTGAATTTACACCTTTTTTCACTCACCCCTGCTGCCCCCATTTCCTCTCTTTATTATTATTCAATCCTTCGTTTTGCTGGTGTTGCCGAATGCAGATGCAGCTCATCGAGCAGTAGTCATTATGGCGCCGCCTTCAACCTCGTGCATCTGCTGAGACAGACGTCGTTTTCAGGCATCCCATCTCAACAAAAACGTCTGGTCTGCCCATTTTATCTTGTGGAATACTCCGTCACTAATTTGAGGAACATGGATGACTTATCCTCTAATAGTCGTGCCGGGGTATCGAACTCTGCAATTCTACCTGCAAACCACATTCAAATATAGATCTCAGTTGATTGTCTAACTAAACATGTGAGAAATGGGAGATTGTTCCTTGGTCTGTTCAAACTAATTTAAGGCAACATTTTGGCTTTCGGTTACAAGCAGTACTCACCGTCGCTTAGTACCAAAACCAGATCACTGTCAACTACGGTCGGAATTCTATGTGCAATTGTGCATACGGTGCAGTCTCTGAACTCTGTTCTAATAACCTTCTGGATAAGATTGTCTGTGGCCATGTCGACCGATGCGGTGGCTTCATCGAGAACAAGTATTCTGGCTTGTCTCAATAGCGCACGGCCCAATGCAACGAGTTGCCTCTGTCCTACACTCCAGTTATCTCCATTTTCAAGCACTGAAAGTTAATTGTAAAGAGGATACCATCAGCAACCAAACATGAATAAAATGTACGTCAGGCACAACCAACAAAAGAGAACAGGAAAGGTTCTGCATCTGCTTGTTAAATACCTGGTGTATCGAGTTTTTGCTCCTTTTCACGGATCATCTGTCCTAGTTGCGATTTATCCAGTGCCTGAACAATGTTAAAAACAAATCAGGAAAACTCCATTTCATATTACAGAACAAGAGTATATAAACATTAAACAGGTACGGGGTGACTTTTCAAAAAGACCACAAAGACACATTACTACTAGTATCTGCTCACTAATGGATATTGATGCCGCCTTATACTTTGGCTTTTCATTTTTTGTTCCCTTTGATCACCCATCTATTCTTTTAAATGATAAAGTGGAGAACTTGGTTTGTTCTTTCAGTTACAAACAGGTACTAATGGATATTGATCCCGTCTTATATATTGGCTCTTTGTTTTTTGTTCCCTTTGAACACCAATCTATTATTTTAAATGATAAAGTGGAGAACTTGTTTTGATCTTTCAGTGACAAACAGAAGTACTACTACAGCAATTTTGAATGAAAAAACAGTGAAGTGGTAATTTAACAGAGATATCAATCAAACCTGCCAAATCTCATGATCAGAATGCTCTTCAAGGGGATCAAGATTGCCCCTAATTGTGCCTTCAAATAAAGTGGGATCCTGAGGTATGATACTGAGGCGGCTGCGGAGGTCATGAAGGCCAATTGTAGAAATATCAATATTGTCGATAATGATCCTTCCGCTCGATGGTTCAACCAATCGAAATAGCGCCTGAATCAAAGTAGATTTACCACTACCAGTCCTACCAACAATCCCAATCTTCTTTCCACCGGGAAAGCAGCAAGTTACACCACGGAGCACCAAAGGAAGATTCTCCTTGTATCGAACCTTGAACAAGAAAATGCAAGGAATTTGTAAAATAGAACACAATTCATAGTTGTATTTGATACCCAATGAAACATGGATTTTTTTTTTTAATATTCGTGAGTGTTCGGGCCAGCTTACACGCCGTGCCTTGACTAATCTCACGGGACAACACGCCTTACCATACAACATTTGGTGTCAAAGAAACTAGTAGAAAATTAGTTTCCAGGTAGATAACCACCATGGATTAAACCCATGACCTCTTAGTTTAGTTATTGAGACTATGTCTCCTTTTTTACCACTAGGTCAACCCATGGTTGCCAATGAAACATAGAAATGCAGCAAAGTTTCAACAATAACTAAGCAAATAGAAAAATAAGACTTGGCACTTAGCATAATTATGACAGGAAGTCTTGAACCTTAAGAATACCACACTTAAACTCACACAAACACACAAAAGAACAACAATATTGTAAGTCGATCACTACCTTTAGTTCAGTAAGCTCAATAGTTCCATTCTCAGGCCATGTGGAAGGAGGACGAGAGTCCTCAATAAGTATTGGTGCCTCACTTGGAATTTGGCTATATTGATAGATCCTTTCAATAGATATTATTTTGTTTTCAAGCTTGCAAAAGCTAAGTATCCACCGTGACAGGCGAGCATTCAGATTCAGACCATATGTTACCGCAAGGCCAGCCATACCTACAAACAAAAAACCAACGGTTGATAAATTTTGACAAGGCAGTATCTTTTTAAATCTGCAGCACTAAACAATTTTTAATGTTGGTTACAGTTCATCGAAAGAAATGTACTTCAAAAAATCTGATGTCTTTTTCTAGCCATTTATAATTTTACGCCAACAAGTCCTTAAGCTTAATTGGCACCTGTATGTACCCGTTGACTAAGAAGTCTCGAGTTCAATCCCCCCACACCCAATTTGACTCAAATATAATAATAATAATAATAATAATTTTTTATCATTAAAATAAAAAAATAAAAAATAAAAAGATTGAAGGTCCACATGGTAACCTTGAAGAAGAAAACAAAATAGTAAACTTGAGGCATCTCACTACACACTGACAGATATGAATATATGCAATTGAAAATGTCTTGCTTGTTGAAGGAATTTAACATCAATTCAGTCGAAATCACATCCTCCCCAGCTTAAGACAGGCCACTTAAAATCATTATTTTGCAGGCCCACGACCAACGACTACATAGAATATAAAAAGACAGCATACCTAAAAGCAATGAATCTAGAAGAGAATATGTGACATACTTGGATCAATACTTCCATGCGGGAAGCTGACTAGCAAAACCATACAGAAAGCAAAGACAAAGGTGGAAAGCAATTCCATACGAAGACAAAGCCACTCAATAGCAGCAAGACTGCAGAAGAATGGGCGAGAGTAACAGTCAAGAAGATAAAGGTTTCTCTTCATAAACCGTTTCTCCTGTCCAAAACCTCGTATTGTGGCTGCTCCAGCAATTGACTCGCCAAAAAGATTAATAACCGGAGATTTCTGAATGCTGACGATGCGAACAAGCTCCCTTGATGACGCCATGTAGTATTTCTACATTGTAAAATGCTCTTAATAAGGTCACATGCCCTCAATACCATTAATCAAAATATGGAAAGAATGGAATTATTTGATAGGAAATTTTGTAGTTACTCCCTCTCCATTATTGCTAACTCGAGAGCCCTCTTGTAATCTCAGACATTCCATATTTTTGTGCTTTCCCAAGAAGTCATGAATATATATTCCATTTTATCAAAAGAAATGATGGATCGAGACTGAAAATTCTACATGATACAAGAAGTACTAGCCAAGATGGCCACACGATTTTGAAGTAAAGAGATACAGTGTGCAAAGTAAAAGCCATAGAAAAATTAATTTTGTTTTGTTATAAGAAAACATGTGAGAGAAACATCAAAAGGAGGAACTTGTAACCAGTACTCACCTGCATCCACAAACAAACAATAGCCATGGGAATGACTAAAAGCAAGACTTGCCAGGTAACTTCTGTCATAACACCAACTATGCCAATAAGTTGTATTGTTGTTGAAGCAAACCCACCTAGTCGAAAAGGAATATCAAGATCCACAACACTTTGATCGATGGAAACCTACAAGGCCAAAAATATAAAATAATTCAAAGTTGAAGGAAAAAATAAATATCCTTATAAATAACATGAATAACTTGATTGAGCATCTGCTTCTTAGAAAGAGAAACTTACGCGATTCAAGATCCGTCCAGCCGGCGTTGAGTCAAAAAATGACATGGGTGCACGAAAAATGGATGTAAGCATCTTGATAAACAATTTTTGAGCAGCTGCAAGACCAAACATAGCAACCAGTATAGCCCTAACGAATACAAACCAAGAACTCCCAAAAGCAAGGGCCATGTAGACCACAAGGAGGATCATGGGAGTCACTTTAGGTTGGTCCCCTTCAGTTTGGGGATTTGCCCATGCCATCCACCAGTTGCTTGCAATCTGTAGGAATTGAAATAATGTTTGTGCGACAATTATGAGAGGAATTAAGAAGCCTTTATACGCTGCAGCCATGTATGACAAGTAGACCTTCATGCTGACCCGGCCTCTTACCCTTTCCTCTTCCTGTACAAGCTGTCTTTTCCTAGAACGTTTTGCCTTCTTTTTCTCCTTAATTGCCTTTTGCTCTGCTGCAGATATACATTCTTGCACTTCCTTGGATAAATTTCCAATGTTATTTCCAACAAGATCACACTTTTTACTAAGATTAGGAGATTCATCTGCAGACATAGTTTCATCTGAATCTTCAGATGAATGGTTGGGAATATCCATAGCTTCAATAGCTTCGTGATGAGCAGTTACCAACGTGTTGAAGTCAGTTCCTGCTTGTAAAAGATCATCATATTTTCCTGCCTGAATAATACGGCCTTCTTTGATAACCTGTACAGATGGAAAAAATATCATCACAGTGGCATGAATATAAGATCATACTGGAGTGCAAAATTGAGTTGAAATGTGAATAATAGTTCACTATTCGTCACTCTATAACCATCTACAAGGAAAAAACCCCACCAGTGACAAACTTCAATTCAATGATTCATCCCTGCTACTTTTCCATCACAATTCAAAGCTTGGGGCATACCAATTCCCAAAGTTCAAGGGAGGTCCTTCAAACATATGTTTTCAACCTCATACTAACCCCATTGAATTCACTTTTTTTAGTGTTTTCCCTCTCTTATTGGAAAATATTTACATGAAAATGTGTGTATAGAATAAAAAGGTGCTGTAGAGCAAAAGACAATATGCTCTTTAGAAGAGACTGGAAGGGAGATTGACGTTATCTATTTGTATATTAAGCTCTAAATTATCGTTCCCAAGTGTGGAATCAACCACTTCAACAAGAATTCAAGATAACTTTTTACAGTATTCATCGAATTCTCAGTTATATTTTGAACTTAAAGATGGTCTCACAGTTCAGTTTTATTTAATATGTTTTTTTATCACAAACATCATCGTCTGAGTGGGTGTCTCCACTACTCTTTCCTACTTTTCACCTATAAATTTAAGAAAGAATTGTTTCTTATCAGAGAGAGAGGCTAGAGCTTCTTTTCCAAAGGTTAAGGCAAAAATTCCAGAAAGACTTTAAACATGAGGTGGATGAAAGAAAAAGGAAAAGAAGCAAACAGAGCAAGTACATCATAATATCAAAGGCGTCAGAACACTAAACCAATTTCAATCAATTTACAAATATAGATTGGCGACAGAAAAAATTCCAAAAATATGTGCAAGAAACTCCAGAGGGGGGCCCTCCATGACATCAATTGCATAAAATATTAAGAACAGTCCATACCAATATCAAATCAACAGCGGGCAAAAATTCAACTTGATGAGTTACAAAAATGACAGTTTTGTCTGCTAGTGCCGTCATTATGTATTCCTGCAAGACATGTTGCCGTGATAAGTAACCATAATATCAAAAACCAAGAACAATACGGAATGCCATAATTAATATACGTATTATTACCTTAAACAAGTCTAAAGCAGTGTGTATATCAACAGCACTGAATGGGTCATCAAGTAAATAAATATCTGCATCTTGGTATAGTGCCCTGGCAAGCTGAACACGTTGCTTTTGACCTCCACTAAGGTTTATTCCTCTATCACCAATTATCGTTTGATCTCCATGTGGGAGATTCTCCAAATCCTTCTTCAGTGAACAAGCATGAATAGCATTCTTGTATTTTGGTTTGTCAAGAGGACTTCCAAAAAGAATATTTTCTTCTATGTTTCCGGATTGTATCCAAGGTGATTGAGGCACATATGCAGAAGTACCACATAATCTTACCTGGGCAAAGAAAAAAAGTGAAGTACTCAATTAAACTAGTAACATCTCCAATATCAGAAAAGGGAACATGGAATAGAACAGGTGAAAATTTTTAAATAGAAATGTGAACTTAAAACTGAAATTTTGGAAGACTTACTTCCCCCATGATTTTTGGAATCTCCCCAAGGATGCAAGATAGGAAGCTTGATTTCCCAGAACCAACAACACCGCAAACAGCAACACGCATCCCTTTCTCCACTCTCACTTGTATTCCTGATAAAGTTGGCCTTGGAGAAGAAATGTCCCAGGAGAAGAGGCCATCTTTGATCTCTACAGCTGCATTTGGTGTGCCTCTAGGTAGGATGATAGTTGCATCTTCCCGCAACTCTTCCTCCAGCAGCAGTCCAGAAATACGGTCTAGAGAAACTTTTGTCTGAGCCATCATTGACACCAGGTCAGGAAAATTCCTAAGTGGTTCTTGGAGGATTCTAAAAGTGGCTAGTGCCGAAAGAACACTGCCTGCAGTAAGCTGACCACCCAACAATATGCAGGTGGCAAAAGTAACCACAGAGACAAATATTGGGGAACTCCAGAAAATGAAAGTAATGAAGGCTTGGGAATAAAGAGCTTTTCTAAGCCACTTGAACTCCACGCCCCTCATCTCCTCCAACTTCACTTTATACCTGACTTCCCAAGCTTGCAGCTTCAGAATCCTCATGCTTCTTAGGCATTCAGAAGTTTTTCTCATCCTATCATCCTTGGCAGCCATCAATTTGTCTTGATAATCCTCTTGTATTCTAGCTATTGGAATGGTAACAATAATGGAGACAATAGTGGCAATCAATGTAGCAATAGAAGCAATTCCAACGTTCTTATACAAAATAGCTAGAGCAAGAATGATTTGCATAGGGAGCATCCAAGCATCATGGAGATACCATGAGTAATCCCCAACTCTTTGCACATCAACCGCCATGTAGTTCACAATCTCTCCACTGGTATGACTCTGTTTAGCAGAGCTGGAAAGCCGAAGGCCTTTTCGATATACTAATGCTGTGAGAGCCGATCTCACATGCATACCCAAGATGTCAACCCCAAGATACCACTGTCTGGCTGTCAGAGTCTCCACAAGCTTTGCTAAGAAAAATGTTCCAGCCAAAATGTATCCTTCATGGGGGAAAGTTTCTTTCCCTCCCAAGTAATCAACAAAGTAGCTGATCATATAAGGGCCAACATATGAAACGAGAGTATTCAGGCCAGCAAAGATGGCATTACAAGCTGCCTCCTTCCAGAAGGACTTCAGAATGGCCCAAGCAAGAGAAGGCTGTTTTGAAGGATTGTCCGCTTTCAATTTCTCCCAGTTTGAGTTCAGAATCTTATAATTGTTTTTAGAGCGATCTTTTGGTGCAAGAAGGGGAATGTCCTTCAGTTCAAGTGGTCTTTTCGCACCAATTGAGAGAAGAGGGTTCAGCCAAGAAAGTGTAATTAAACTAAAGAGCCCGGCTTCGCTGTAAGGGGTAACCTTGAGACACCCAGGTTCTTCCTCAAGAAGCAAAGGCTCTTGAAGATCAGGGTTCCTATAAACTTTTATACCAGTAACCCCCCTAACAGCAATAAAAGAAAGGAAGGCTAAAGCAGGAGTTACAGCAAAATTTGCAACAACATGAGAGCTCAGGTAATTCAGACCTTGTAGAAACAATTCTCTTCCATCAACATAGAAAGCACACAGACAAATAACAGATGACAATAACCACCAGACTCTCAAAAAAAATGGAAATTTCTCAAAAGCCTTGAACTTGCAATGCAGAGCCAAAGAACTCAATAGAAACCAAGACAAAACTTGAGCAGCCGGCCAGCAAACAACAGACCAATCTTCACCCTCCTTCCCTTTAACAGACTCTCTAATTGAACTAATGACATCGAAACCAAACACCAAAACATGCACAAACAACACATAGAAACAACATGAAACCGACATTTTGAAACTGGCCCCGACGTCAACATCATGAATTTCACCATCCGCGCTGCGCCGAATTGGACTTGCATTTGAACCAGATTCATCATCCTTAACGAAGCCAAGACGACCAACAAACACAGATATTCGCTTCGCCAAGACAACAAAGAAGAATAGGATAAAAAGTGCTAGATTTATGCAAACTGATGCGAGCTCCAAAATTGGCAATGTTCCAAAAGCTTCCGACAAGGTATTAGACGATCGTACATCAGATGACAAAGCTTGGATTGTATTCAATAAATGGGCATCACCCATCATTGATTGTGAGATGTTTATGAGGAAGGCGATTCAAAACAGTGAGTCGGCGGCGAGTTAAGTGAGAGAAATAAAACCCTGTTAAGGAGATGAGCATTTCACCATCTGGGTTTTCTCGTAGACACCTAATAACTATTTCTTTAGACAACCTGCGGACACATAGCACATACCAACAAATGGGTTTTTTGTTAACACGAAAGTCGAAGAGAGACAGAGAAACAGAGCGACGCTTTGCGCTTAACACACAGTGATTCTGTCTGTAGCGAAATGGGGAATGGACAAAAGGGTAGATTAAAAATCAAAACAGAGACGACCCATCACTGGGAGTACAAAATAAAACTTACCCACCTGCCTTGGCGAGACGTAACTATGTTGATCACTGATGAAAAACCCAGTTCCACTAAAATCCCAGCCACCCCTCCAGTAATTCGCCACTGATGAATCCAGAGATGAAACAAGAGAGGGGGGTATCTCAAAACGAAAGAATTGAATTAAAAACGATGATGACGATGAGTAGGATCCAAACAAATAAAGAAAAAAAGCAAAAGGGGATAGAGAGAAATGAGAAAAAGAGAGAGAGGGGGGGGGGGGGGGGGGGGACAGCCCTCTCTCTTGTTCTCTCGTCAAGAATTAAAAACTAGAA